>CAVLGL010000148.1:55084163-55569163 GCA_963668995.1 Parnassius mnemosyne
CCCCAAGGCTCGGTCAGGCCGTAGGTAGAGTAGATGCATGTTTAGTGATGTGTATATGTGGGTGACCTAACCCAGCTGAGGTGACCTGGCAGCGCAACGGTTTCCATGTTGCCCCACAATGCTACATCACTGCAGCAGGCGTCCACAATGGACAGTTTCTTTCTTCATTGTCACTATTTCAGTCTATTAACTTTATTGTACATTTAACTAATTTCAACTCGCCCAATTCAACATTCATAGTAGAATCCAAGACGTGATACCCGACACAAGCAACGGACAGTAGTTCAAAGTTCATACTCAATGTCCAATGGATTCATTTATCACAAAATTACAAATAGGGAACTAACGCGATCGCTTCATGAGTGACACGGTTCAGCGTTACAAACACAACTAAGCTCCTTCGTTCGATATTAAACACCACGCCGCAATAAGAATTCAAAATCAACCTAGCTGACACGTAAACTAGCTACCGAGTCAACACACAAAAGTCTCTTAACGCGACGGTATAATTAAACGATGATTTCCGAACAATCAACCGGGAGACGCCCTCGAAAAGGAATGCCGGTTCGAATTCTAGACCGTATATCTAATCGGCGCGCGCGCAAAATTCCTCGTCATCCGAGCAAGTTAAATATTGCAAAATGCACTTCAACACGCAATCACTATATAATAAGCACAATTACCTTCAAACGAAATTACTTTAATCAGTCAAATACAATACAAGCCTCTTGTCACGAACTTAAAACCTAGACAACCTAAACCGAGGCGGTTTTCACGAACCACAATTACTTAGCGAAGTAACACGCACTGATTCTAAAAATCTAGACCATAAATCGAACGCGCAAAACTTCTGCAGCGGTAACCGAGATACGCTAATTAACTGTACCGCTGCCAGCGAGCTACCGAAACGCAATGACGAGACCGAACGCCCGCCTATAACGCAGCGATACCGCTGCCCCCGCACGTCATCTCACACCATCGGGCGATGCACCCAGCCAAACGTGCTTGGATGGCGTTTCAAATGACTATTTTTGGCCTAAACAAACCCCCGTTCCGGACATAAGGATTTATGTCCGCGAGCAAACCGGCAAGCGGGACAGGGTGTCGACGGCACGTTCCGAGACCTAATCTACAACCAAACCTAGGCCACCTTAGGCACCCCATCAGATCTTGCAACTCTAACCACCGCCTCAAAAATACAGCCCCAATGTGGGCGAGCCGGAGGGTCAGCGTCCACTGGATGCCCCTCCTGGACATCGCAGCACCTAAATAAGTCCTGTTACTGGACAGAAGTCCGACGCCGTCCTTCAAACACCTATCTATGCCCCTATGATTCGTTCCGCAATCCGACCGGATCAGGTCTGCAAACAGCGACGCAATACGAAGCGGCCCAGCGTGGCCACCTAAGTTTCAGTGCAGTGAGCACCCACAAGTTCCACATGAACAGCGTCTGTGGAGAGCCAAACGAACGCACAGGTAGTCCTTAGTATGAATTTCCAAACAAGTTGGCATAACCAAGCCATCTACCATATAATCATTTACTCAATTGTGTGGCAGCTGATTTCAATCTGATAATCTCCCAACTAGCTAGTCCTTTCAGACATGTAGTCCTATGCTCATATTTGAACCAAATTTCAAAGCATCAATGTTCAACTACTGAATTAATTCAAACAAATCAATTTACCAATGCGCATAGATCAAACAGACAAATTAAACAAAACGATAAACGTAAGCGACAGCCCTATTTCTCTATCCAAACAAATATCTTCGACAGTGCCAACAAAAATGTGAAAACAAAGAGAGGAATGATCTTATTCCTTCCGGCACAAATAGGGTCATTCAATTTCAATTTTCTTTTCAACTAGCAAACACAGTGATCAAATACATTCACAGAAACAAATGCACACACATTCAAAGAGCACATAAAATTCGCCTTCTTAATCACAACCGCCACAAATATGAAACATTTCGCGGAAAACTCAAAGCATTTTTATTTTTAATTTAACGCATCATTAATTAAGTGCTCGACCAAACCAAATCCAATAGACCCCGACAGCGCGATTCAACGCTCCCAGGGAGCCCTAGTCTTCCCAACAACGAAGCGGAGGCTACACCGTGTTGTGAACCCGGATCCAATAAAGTGCGTACCGTTAAACAATCGACACTCGGGTTGTACACCCTCACTGAGGCCGTCGACAATTGAACAGTTTGATAAGTGAGCTGTTGACGGCTCACAGAATTTGTAGAGGCGGCCGTGGTGGGAGCTAGGGCGGCAGTTACCTAGCTGGGGCTGCCTGCATCAAAGGGGGGGGCGGGAGTACCCCAGCTGCGGCCACTCAGCTGACGGGGTGAGAAGGGTCTAGCTGACCGCTGTGTGGCTGTGAAGTCCCTCTCAACATACTGAGGGGGGAGCGACAACCCCCCCCGCCCCTGAAGGAACAACCCCCCGGCAGGGGGCGCGGCTGAGCACCCCTGGAGCGGCTGAGCGCGTGATTGCTCTGGCAGCGCGATGGCATCACTTCTAAATACAAATTATTATAAAATAACAAATACAATTCCTATCAAATCAAGTTAAATACAAATTACACAAATACAAATTACTATTTATTAAATTAAATACAAATTACAATACAAATAAAGGTACACACCACAGTCGATCAACAAAAAATGCCTCGCTCAGACAACCGACCCTTCGACAATTAATCTACTATGTAATAATAATATACGACAACGATAATTATCCGATTACGTGATAAGAATTATCTACCTACCCGACGCATACCCAGCCATAACAAAGTCCTGCATGCGCAACCCAACGGGCGTGGCTTTTAATTCAACCCGCTTACAAACAAAAAAAGCAAGCAACAATGGAAAATAATTTTATTATTACGTATTACGGCCGGGTGTGATTGTAGACACAAAACTATACCAATCCAAACCACACTCTGCTACCAAAATGTGTACACGCCCCTAGCTGTCCCGACAAAGGTCGACTATACAGGGGCCCATACAGCTGTACTCGACGGATAACTAAGGACGGGGCCCAAATGCGTATGGATATTTGAGATATATAGATTAGGTACTTATTTTACTTAACTTACCTGCTTCAGCAGCGAAGAAGGACCCCAAGGCTCGTTCAGGCGTCAGGTGTGGTGAACGTAAGTAGTGTATGAGAAGTGTATGTGTGTCTAACCCGAATTAGCCTTTGAAGTCTGACCTCAGATCCACCGGCGCTGCCACTACTCCAAAGGTGAGATATCTCAAAAGTGGGCGATCACCAATTACCAACTTCTGTCCTCAATTCACTAATTCAGTCTATCAACTTCATTGTACATTTAACTAACTTCAAAACGCAACTAAATCCCTTTACTTATAATCAAAAACATAACACACGGCACGAATACCGAATGGGCGGATCAAAGGTCACTTCCGTTTCACGTGGCAACAAATTATTTCAAGAACCGAACACGACCTTATCTAGAGTCACAAAGTTCAGCATTTAACCAACAACGGAAAATGTCTCCGAACTATATCAAATGCCACACGAGCAACTACTCGACGCAAAGTATTATTGTAAAGCACTTCAAACGTCAATCGCTACAAGTTACGTAAATTACTTCCCAACGAATTTAGCTTAATCAATCAAATTATCACTGCTTCTTCACGAACTTATAGCTTAGACAACTAAACCGAAGCGGTTTTCACGAAACCACAAATTAAGTAGCGAAGTTACGCCCACAAATACTACAAATCTAGACTCAATAGTCAAAACTGGTCGCACGAAATCGCTGCCACGAGCACCACAAATACGTTACGTGGCGACGGCGTCGAGGCACTAAAGTTACTGTTCGACTCGACCCAGCCGCCGGTAGCAACCAACTGCCTGCAATCCCCGTTAACCGCCCACACGTCTAACCGGTTATGAACGCGCCGTATTGAGCCGAGCGCCCTCTGACGTCAAATCTTGAAACCAGCGTTTGGGCGCGAACACTAATGAAGTTACGTCTTTTAAAATTTTGAAAATCCAAGTAAATTTTCTTACTCTATTAGCTACCGGATTAATATGGGAGGTCCATGATCTATCTCCCTGAGTATTTTGCATCTGAAATTTTGTTTATTTTTTCACAACTGCAACTCGTGTATGTAAGCGTATTCAACTAACAATTATGTATTTTTAAATAAAATCACTATTTTGTTGTGTCTTTTTATTATTTGCAAAACACATATAGTTTATTTCACTGGTGTATAGAGTAAGAAGATTATTATTTAGGCAGTCAAAAACTCTGCTTCCAGCATTTTAGTTTAATATTGTTTCAAAATTCGATTAAGCAAATAACCGGCCAAGTGCGAGTCGAACTCGCCAACCCTTATGTTATATACATATAATAACTTATATTATATATATTAGCATATTAAAATAAGATAATGTAATGTATGTACATAAAAACATACACAGCTTTAATAAGAATAAGGATGTTCATACTTTAAATACTAGGAACAAACATAAGCTTGTAATGCCAGTTACTAGACTCCACAGAATCAGTAATTCCTTTATGAGGCAATGTATACGCTTTTATGACAAAATCCCTAAACATGTTCAAAGTTTGTTAATAAACAAGTTTAAAAGTTTTATTAAAGAAAAACTGTACAAAAAGGATTATTATAATATCAAGGAATACATTGCCGTGTAGTGGCGGTCAAGAATATCCACTACCCCATATCCTCCCGTGGGTGTCGTAAAAGGTGACAAAGGGAAATAGGCAGGAGATGGGCAGCAGCATCTTCTTGATAACAACAAACTAACAATAAAAAAAACTGCGGTTGCCAACCCGCTCGCCAAGCGTGGAAACTATGGCAAATACCCCCCTATGAATGACAGTAACAAAGAAACGGCCCCCAGTCCCCGGCGGCCCTGCTATTCCTGGCTACGGTGGCGACCATGGTAACGGCGGGGCAGGGGGTGCTATGAATCTCCGGTGTAGGTTCGGTTGCCACCTTAGACGACTCGACCTGGCAACGTACAACGCACGCACCCTGAGGACTGACGAGAAGATCGTGGAGCTGGAAGAAGAGATAGACAAGTTGCGCTGGCATATTATAGGATTATCCGAAGTCCGAAGAGAGGGGGAGGACACGGTAATCCTCGAATCCGGCAACTTGCTCTATCACCGGGAGGGCGACCATCTGTCCCAAGGAGGTGTCGGATTTATCGTCCACAAGTCTCTCGTTAACAACGTTGTAAAGATCGGGAGTGTGTCGACGAGGGTTGCGTACCTTATACTCAGAATCACCAAACGGTATTCGCTGAAGGTCATACAGGTTTACGCATCAACCTCGGCACACCCCGATGAGGAGGAAATGTATGAGGATATCTCTAGAGCCATGCATTCCTCCAAAACCCAATATACAGTGTTAATGGGAGACTTTAATGCAAAACTAGGCACAAGAGAGAACGGTGAGCTGAAAGTGGGGAAATTTGGAATAGGGCAACGGAACCCAAGGGGCCAGCAGCTGGCCGACTTCATGGAGAAAGAGGGACTCTTTATGATGAACTCTTTCTTCCAGAAGCGGCCCCACAGGAAGTGGACCTGGTCGAGCCCCGACGGTTCGACAAAAAATGAGATTGACTTCATTATGACGACCAGACGACAACTGTTCAGTGATGTCTCCGATATTGCGAGGGTGGAAACTGGTAGCAATCACCGAATGGTTAGAGGCACACTGAACCTAAACGTTAAGTTAGAGAGGTCTCGTCTAATGAAGTCAACGCTCCGTCCCCCTCGTGCTCTAATCCAAAGTCCCGAAACCTTTCAGCTCGAGTTACAAAACCGTTTTCAGTGCCTAGAAGACTGCAATGGGGTGGACGATATGAATGACAAGCTCGTGGAAACTGTCCATGCGGTCGGAGCTAAGTTCTGCAAGACCCGCCGCAGAAGAACACAAAAACTCTCCGATGACACTCTTAATCTCATGGCTGTTAGACGGGACATGAAGCTACATTCTTCAACAGATTTGACAGCATACAGGCAACTGAACAGACAGATCTCCAAATGCATGCGGCGGGACTTACGCAACTTCAATACAGCTCGTATTGAAGAAGCGATCGAGCGGAACCAAGGCTCCAAAGTCTTTGCCAGAGATCTGTCTGCCAGAAAGAGCCAACTGTCAAAGCTGAAGACAGAATATGGCAGCATCGTTTCCGGGACACCTGAGATTTTGAGTGAGATTGAGAGGTTCTATGGGCAGTTGTACACGTCATCGTTGGAGCCACACGCAAGTGTGAGTAAAGATCCAAGAGCGAGTCTCATCCGACACTATTCCGAAGATATCCCGGACGTCAGTCTGAGCGAGATTAGAATGGCTCTCCAGCACCTTAAAAACGGTAAGGCCCCAGGCGAGGATGGAATTACAGCGGAGCTTCTGAAAGCGGGTGGAAAACCGGTACTTGAAGTCCTTCAGAAGCTCTTTAATTCCGTCCTCCATGGTGGCATTACACCGGAGGCGTGGAGGAGAAGTGCGGTGGTCTTGTTCTTCAAGAAAAGTGACAACGCTCTCTTGAAGAACTACAGACCGATTTCTCTTCTGAGCCGCGTCTACGTGCTGTTTTCGAGAGTCATTACGAATCGTCTCGCGCGCAGACTTGACGACTTCCAGCCTCCCGAACAAGCCGGTTTCCGAAAGGGCTTTAGCACCATAGACCACATACATACCCTTCGGCAAATTGTACAGAAATCCGAAGAGTACAATTTGCCACTATGTCTAGCGTATGTAGACTATGAGAAAGCCTTTGATTCCGTCGAAATTTGGGCGGTGCTGCAGTCCCTTCAGCGGTGCCAAGTTGACTGTCGGTATATCGAAGTGTTGAAGTGCTTGTACAGTAGGGCTACGATGGCTATCCGAGTACAGAACCAGAGTACGAAACCTATCCAATTGCAGGGAGGTGTAAGACAGGGTGATGTCCTATCCCCGAAACTCTTCACCGCTGCATTGGAAGACGTTTTCAAGCTTCTGGACTGGAAAGGATACGGTATCAATATCAATGGCGAGTACATCACTCACCTTCGATTTGCCGACGATATAGTCCTTATGGCAAAATCGCTGGAGGACCTAAGCACTATGCTCAATGACCTCAATAGTGTTTCCCAACGGATAGGTCTTAAGATGAACATGGACAAAACTAAGATCATGTTTAATGTCCATGTCACACCTATGCTGGTAGTTGTTGGGAACACTAAGCTCGAAGTTGTTGACGAGTATGTTTACCTGGGACAAATAGTCCGACTAGGTAAGTCCAACTTCGACCGAGAGCTCAATCGACGGATTCAACTCGGTTGGGCAGCGTTCGGGAAATTACGGCACATCTTCTCGTCAGGTATACCTCAAACCTTGAAAACGAGACTGTACACCCAGTGCGTGTTGCCAGTGATGACATACGGAACTGAGACGTGGTCCTTCACTGCTGGCCGGATGAGAAAGCTCAAGGTTGCTCAGCGAGCTATGGAGAGGGCTATGCTCGGAGTTTCTGTGCGTGATAATCTTACGAATAAGGATATCCGCAGTAGAACCAGAGTAACCGACATAGCCCAACGGATTAGTAAGCTGAAGTGGCAGTGGGCCAGCCATATAGCTCGAAGAACCGACAACCGATGGGGAAGAAAGGTTCTCGAGTGGCAGCCTCGTACAGGTAGGCGAAGTGTAGGGCGTCCCCCCACGAGATGGAGTGACGACCTGGTAAGACATGCAGGAAGTCGATGGATGCAGGTGGCTCAGGACCGTGCTTTGTGGCATTCTTTGGGGAGGCCTATGTTCAACAGTGGACTTGTGAAGGGCTGTAATGATGATGATGAATGAAAATAACCCCTGGGAATAAGGTGATCGCCACCATACTGGTTCTATGAAAAATCATTTAAAAATTGTGTATACAAAATAATTGTTAAGTGAAATATGTTTGAAAAAAAATCCCGCTGGGTTTCTTGCTGGTTCTTCCCAGGACAGATGTATTTTCCGAACGAGTGGTAAATAAAAAATGACTTTCAATAAGTATTATGTAATAATCAATATTTAATAAAAAATCATTCTATTATATTCTATTCTATTAGATAGTAGGGAACTAGGGGGTTCCGTAAAAAAATCCCTCTGGGTTTCTTGCTGGTTCTTCCCAGGACAGAGGTACTTTCCGAACCAGTGGTAAATTTAACAGTGGTGGAGCCACGCGGCAGCTTTTGCTGTCGTACGGATGGGCCGGCTCGAACCGGGGTGGTACCACGACCTCACAGAATACCAGCGTGAAGTAGAGGTTTACCTCTGCGTTTCGCTTGGTGAGTGCAGGTGGCCTGAGGCCCTTTTTACTGAAAATGAGGCATTACATCTTAGTCCTCACGGGTGACAACGCATCTGCATCTTGATTCGCAAACGAGAATAGTTGTAGATGTCTATGGGCCGCAGCAACTACTTACCATCAGGTGCACTGTGTGCTCGTTTGTCACCCTTATCCTATATAAAAAAAAATGACTTTCAATAAGTAATATGTAATAATCAATATTTAATAAAAATCATTCTATTATATTCTATTCTATTACGACAGTAAGGAACTGAGTGGTTTCGTACTATCGTAATATAAGGTCCTAGTAGGGGAGCCCCCTTTTAATTTTTAATTTATTTTATTTTTATTATTTGCTGTTATAGCGGCAAGAGAAATATAATTGTGAAAATTTCAACCATCTACCTGTTACGCATCATGAGATACAGCCCGCTGACAGACGGGTGGACGGATGGACAGCTGAGGCCTACTAAAAGGGTTCCTTTGGTTAAAAAATAACAAGAAAATAGCGTAGTCGCGTACTTTTCTATAGAATAAGGCCGACAAACTAGCACACAGTCCATCTGAAGGTAAGTTGATGTTGTGACCCATAGATATCTACATCTATCCTAGATTAAGAATCCAAATGTAGATGCATTATCACCCCTCAAGTCTTTTCGAATATCTCGTTTACAAAGGGTATCCAGTACTCTACACTCACCATAAGAAACACAGTGGCATTTAGCTGCTATTTTATGCTGGTATTCTGAGAGAGTGTGTTTCCTCGGTGGAGCCGACCCATTCGGGCCACAACCATATTATTGCTGCAGATGTATAAAAACTGAACTGAAGCATGCCAGCAATAAAATATAAAGTAAATCACCTTCAAATTCATTCAATCAATGCAATGTCGATACACTCTCGCTTGCCATATCACTTAAACATAATAAAGAACAATTTTAGTTGCTATCGATGTACTTGATTCCCACAAAAGCACATGAGATCACTTGCGATAGTGCGAGGTGCGAGCTTGAAACACAAAGCGTTGATGCAGAGCATTGTGTGCAACTCAAATGGGGCCATAGAACAAGCAATTATTATTTTTGTAAAAGTATGTAATAATTTAAAATTAAAAATTTTGTACAGCCGACTTCAATATAAGTTGTTAAAAATAACTCAATAACTATTGGTCTGACCATAAAATCATCGTAATCGGTACACCCAGTAAAAAGTTATGAGGTAACACATAAAAAACTTACAGTCGAATTGAGTACCGTCTTCATTTTGGAAGTCGGCAGAAAATGACATTCCTCATGTACATATTGTTCTTAGTTCTTAGTTTAAGCCTTTAGACACCATCAGATGCAGATGCATTTTTCACCCTTGAGGACTAAGACAGTATGCTTCATCACAATATAATATGTATTTTTTTATATTATTAACATAAATCATAATTATTTATTGATAACATAATATTATGTCGTTGTTGTGACGGCATAAGAGAATCCATCACCTAGTTTCGTCCCGTGGGTATAGTAAGGGGCAACTACTGAGAATCTCGGAATGATATTATTCCGATGGATGAAGGTCTTACCATCCCGTTAATGCCTCGCATAAAATTCACAGAACCGCGACGGAAAGCAACATTAAAATTGCGAAACAGTTGTTACGGCAATTTTCAATCGGTCTGCCTAGAGTGACGGTTAAGGCTTAAGGCAAGTCCGCCTTAGACTAGAAATAGAATTTTGTAGGCTAATGATGATATAGATATATTATCTAGGAAAAAGGTAATAGAAATAAACTCAAATACATGTTTTACAAAAAATACTTGATGTATTTTAGTGTATCTTTATTCTTTCTTATTCTTCTAGTAATTCTTTCCTACATGTGTTTGTCACTGAATTTCTCCTAAAGGGCTTAATTTATTTTGATGAAATTTTTCATGTGATTTTGAGTGGGTTCCTGGATGGTTAAGATTCAAAGTTGAATCAGGTAGGTGGCGTTGATATTAAGATCCAGAAATATTTTTAAATAGTATTAACATATAATAATGTTATAAAGTTTTAATGGATATTGATAAAAAATATTTTGTCTTTTATTTTGCTTTGTAAATAAATTTATATATACTCTTAAGTATCGATGTATAATAATAATAATAATAACCTCTTTGGGGAAACCGAGGGTTTTGTCTGTGCAATACAGGATCAGGTTATTAAGACCAACAATTATCGGAGATACATCCTAAAGGATGGCGCCGTCGACATCTGTCGAGCTTGTCGCCATCCCGGTGAGTCACTTAGGCATGTCATCTCCGGTTGTTCGGCGCTTTCTAACTCTGAGTATTTGCACAGACACAATCTAGTAGCCAGGATTCTACACCAGGAGCTCGCTCTGAAATACGGCCTCGTGGATCGGAAACTGCCGTATTATAAGTACTTGCCGGAAGCCGTGCTCGAAAATGACCGCGCCAGGCTTTACTGGGACCGGGCCATCATCACAGACAGGACTATTCTTGCGAATAAGCCTGATATTGTGCTGATGGACCGGGCACAGTCAAGGATCTTTTTGGTCGACATTACCATTCCTTATGACGAGAAGCTCGTGAAAGCCGAAACAGATAAGGTGACAAAATATCTGGACCTGGCTCACGAGGTTACCGGCATGTGGGGTGGTCTGCCGGCCGAAATTATTCCTGTGGTCGTTTCTGCGAACGGGTTAATCCCAGTCAGCCTCCCGGGTCATCTGAGGCGACTGGGACTCCGTGACGGACCGCTCCAGGCTCAAATGCAGAAGGCGGTGCTCCTCGATACCGCCCGCATCGTCCGCTGGTTTCTTTCCCTTTCCCCCTAACCCTCGGCCGTCTGGTCTCCCCTGCCGAGGGCTTCCATCTGGTTGGGTTTTTATATATTTATGTATTTTTTATGTATTTATTTTATTTTATTCATATTTATGTATGTTTACCATTTTCATTTACAATTATATATTTATACTGCCCAACCAGATGAGAAAACTTTATAGATACCCCAAAATAATAATAATAACTTAATTTCAGACCGTGGTCCATATATTGATAGTAATGTTGGTAGTTACAATATTGACTTAAAACTATGTAAGTAATTACACTATGACAATAATATTATATAAATTAGTCCAAAATCATTTTCGCAATTTCATGGCCATCAGAACGCGGTCGTAATAAATCCACTTCCGTAACGTGAACAAATGAGAGTAACTTCTAAAAAGTTGTCCGTTCTACGGTATAATTAGAGAATTTAATTCGAGTTGAATTAAAAAGGTTTTATCTTCCAAACAAAACCTGTACTTGAAAAGTAAACGTACAAGTAAAGAAATAGCAACAAATATTTGGAGGTAAAATGAAGAAGAGTTTTTATAATTTTTGTTTTATATTGTAAACACCAGTTTTAATATTTTTTGTTCTTTAAGCTGTAGTTACTTTTTCTATGTATAGAATAAGGGTGACAAATGAGCACACATTCCACCCAATGGTAAGTTTATTGGATGAAAATTAAGAATAAATATGCAGATTGGTTTTTATCTGTGAGGACTAACATGGAATGCCTTGTTTTCGGTAAAAAGTGATCTCCGGTTCTTTACACTCACTGTAAGAAAGACAGCAGCTTAAAGCTGCTGTTTAACTGCGATATTCTGTGAGAGCGTGGTCCTACCCTATAGCCGACCCGTCCATGCTGCAGAGAGTCAAGCAAGTATTGCAAGAAAACAAGCTTCGGGTCCCGCGCCTACGTCACAGTGACTGAGTGAAGCCGGCCACGGTCTAGCATGTGCCTGCTGTACAACCCTATGTGAGAGGTGCCATAGACAAGGTTGGCTACATCTTGAAGCGAGCTTCCATTAAAACATACTTCAAGCCGCCGAAGAAGATTAGTCAATTTTCATATCGATTTATATAGATCCGTCAAGTGCCATATCCCTCTAAAAGATGCATGAGTGTACAAGTTGTATTGTGAATGTGGTCTCTCTTATATGGGACAAACAAAAAGATCTATAAAACCCGCATAAAAGAACATATAGCTGACGACGTTCCAGGAAGTCTGCAGTCTGTGAACATTCTCAAGATCATCCTTGCCATTACATTAGATTTGATAGACCACAAATCCTCGTAAAAGAACACCGATTCCTACCAAAGATGATTGGCAAAGTTTATGAAATTTAAAAATAAAAACATCCTTATTTTAATAGCTAAGATGGATGAGTGCTATCATCTCCTTGGCTCCTATAATTAATAAAATTAAATCCTAATCCAAGCAAACCATTGCAAGACTTCAAGATACTGTAAGCTTATTCCGTGTCGATCGTACAAAAAGTTAATATTCTAAAACAGAAGGTAGCCGCGCTGACAATGACATCGGAATGCCAAACGTCTCAGTCCCCGCCGTGACCATGGGTGCTGTAAAAAAAGAAACGCTTTATACGTGGTAGAGCCATGCAGCAGCTATATTAGTAGTATAGTTGTAGCACGAATGGGTCGGCTGGACCGGGGAAGGACCACGCTCTCACAGAATACCAGCGTAAAATAGCAGCTTAACACTGCTGTGTTTCGTATGGTGAGTGTAGAGAACCGGAGACCCTTTTTACTGGAAAAGAGGCATTCCATCTTAGTCCTCACGGGTGACAACGCAAATTTTGATTCGCAAACGAGGATAAATGTAAATGTCTATGGATCACAGCAACCACTTACCATGAGGTGGACTGTGTGCTCGCTTGTCACCCTATCCTATAAAAAAAACGTCGGAAATCAAAAAGTTTAAATGAAATGCGATAAAATTTGTAAAATAAATTTCATTTAATATATTCGTGATCATTGCACAAAAATGTTGTTAGTGGGATCTATATTTAAAATCTTACATTTTTAAAATGACTATTGCTTCCTTTAGGTTGCCTCATAGGAGGGATGTTTTTCATAGTTTCCACGTTTAGTAAGCGGGATGGTGACCGCAGTTTTTTATTATTATTATGATGTTAACAGGAAGATGCTGCTGCCCATCTCGGGATTCAGTTTAACTTACCGTCACCTTTTACGACACCGACGCTGTGGCATTGGGTAATGGATATTCTTACGCCGCCAATACACTTTAATTTGCTTAAAATATTATTTTTACCTTGATTTATTACCTATTTAATATTAGATGACTATTGCATATAATATGATCTATTGTAGCGATTTAATATTTTTTGACTGATAATAAGAGTACCTATATTTCATTTCAAAATCTATAAAATTCTATAAGTTAATATATAATAATTATTAAATTAGTAAACTTAATTATGTAAGTTTACAAAATTTAAATTTTCTCAAAATTCTCCATTTTTAATTTAATTGTAGGTATAATATCATCATTATCATTACAGCCCTTCACAAGTCCACTGCTCAACATAGGCCTCCCCCAAGGAATGCCACAAATCGCGGTCCTGAGCGACCTGCATCCATCGACTTCCTGCATGTGATGTGACCTGGTGAGCCAGGTCGTCACTCCATCTAGTGGGGGGGTCGCCCTACACTTCGCCTTCCGGAACGAGACTGCTACTTGAAAATATTTCTACCCCATCGGTTATCGGTTCTTTGAGCTATATGGCCTTCAGCTTACTAATCCATTGGGCTATGTCGGTTACTCTGGTTCTACTGCGGATATCTTCATTTCTAAGTTTATCACGCAGAGACACTCCGAGCATAGCCCTCTCCATAGCTCGCTGAGCGACCTTGAGCTTCCACATACGGCCTGCAGTGAAGGACACGCACTGGTTGTAAAATTTCGTTTTCAGGTTCTGAGGTATGTCTAACGAGAAGAAGTGTCGTAGTTTCCCGAACGCTGGCCAGCCGAGTTGAATCCGTCGATTGACCTCTCGGTCGAAGTTGGACTTACCTAGTCGGACTATTTGTCCCAGGTAAACATACTCGTCAACAACTTCGAGCTTAGTGCTCCAAACAACATGATCTTTGTCTTGTCCATGTTCGTCTTAAGACCTATCCATTGGGAGACACTATTGAGGTCATTGAGCATTGTGCTTAGGTCCTCCAGCGATTCTGCCATAAGGACTATATCGTCGGCAAATCAAAGGTGAGTGACGTACTCGCCATTGATGTTAATACCGCATTCTTTCCAGTCCAGTATCATGAACACGTCTTCCAATGCAGCGGTGAAGAGTTTCGGGGATATAACGTCACGCTGTCTTACACTTCTCTTCAGTTGGATAGGTTTTGTACTCTGATTCTGTACTCTGATAGCCACCGTAGCTCTACTGTACAAACACTTCAGCAGTTTGATATACCGACAGTCAACTTGGCACCGCTGAAGGGACTGCAGCACCGCCCAAATTTCGACGGAATCAAAGGCTTTCTCATAGTTCACATACGCAAGGCAAAGTGGCAGATTATACTCCTCTGTCTTCTGTACAATATGCCGCAGGGTATGTGTGTGGTCTATGGTACTAAAGCCTTTTCGGAAACCGGCTTGTTCGGGAGGCCGGAAGTCGTCAAGTCTGTATATACATTCTCAAAATTCTCTATTAATAATGTATAAGTATAAAGTAATTTTATTATTTTAAAGTTTAATAAACTCTTTGTAGTAAACCTATACATAAGTAAAGATCTTCCTGTTTTCCTTTATAAAATATTTCTGCGTACAGCGTATATTTTGGCCTTCGGGCATGAAAAGGAGAATAAATTGAGAATACTTGTAATTCCGTTTCATGACACTTGAGTTTGTTGCAGCGGTATTTCATCTATAGTGGATGTCACCGCAATGTAGTGATTCTTACTAAGAATTACATATTCTGTCTCTACTTTGCAATTTTTATTTTATATATAGATTGTTTTATATTGATGAGAGCTCAGAAGAGCCTTGGTAACTCAGATGGTTAGCGCTCGCCGTAAAGTTCTCAATACGCGAGCAATCCGAGTTCGAATCCCGCCGGCACCAATGAAAATGTTAATTGAAATTTTAAGTGCTGATTTACCACGTGCTCGGCAGTGAAAGAAAATATCGTGAGGATACTTGCATGTCTGAGATTCTTGAAAAGGACTCAAGGATCTCAATAGAGCAAAGAATTGATAAAGAAATTTAGCTAGTTAAATTTTACCATATAATATAATGGGTTTCCGAAAAGTAACGCCTGATTTCATTCGTTACTTTATGCGCTTGTTTCGTAACCGTAGATGAAACGTGGGTATACTATTTTGAAGCGGAGATAAATAACCAAAGCAAGGTGTGTAAAAGACCGTCATCCCCGCCAACAGGAAAAGTAATGAATGAATTATGTTTTCTGAGATGCGGAAAGTATATTAATGATGTACTATTTAAGTATTTAAGGGGAGACAATAAAAGGAGATTATTACGCATAATTAATCGAAAAACTATGCGAATAACTAAAGAATAAATGACGAGAAAAATTGCGTGCTGGAGTATTATTTCATCATATAATACACCTCAATAATGCTGCCCATCGATCTGATGGTGTAGACGCTGCAATCTTAACTGCCACGTTTCAGTTGATGCAGCACCCACTGTTACGGCCCTCCGCTGTCCCGGCAAAAGTTGACTGACCTAGGGCCCCAATGACCTTATGGAGAAATGACCTATCATACTACACAATAGGGAGAAGGCTAGGAAAATAAATAGTACGTACCTGGATCCGAATCTAAGACAGCCCCAAGGCTCGGTCAGGCCGTAGGTAGGGTAGGTGCATGTAAAGTGGTGTTTAGTGGTGTGTATATGTAGATGACCTGGCCCAGCTGAGGTGACCTGGCAGCGGCCGGTTTCCATGCTGCCCCACAATGTTGTATCACTACAGCAGGCGTCCCCAATGGACAATTTCTTTCCTCATATCATTATTTCAGTCTCTTAACTTTATTGTACATTTAACTAACTTCAATTTAATTAATTCAACGTTCATCGTAGAATCGAACACGTGATACCCGACACAAGTAACGAACAGTAGTTCAAAGTTCAACATTCAATGTCCCGGATTCATTTATCACCAAATTACAAATAGGGAACTAACGCGATCTCTTCATGAGTCACAAGGTTCAGCGTTACAAACACAACTAAGCTCCTTCGTTCGATATTAAACACCACGCCGCAATAAGAATTCAAAATCAACCTAGCTGACACGTAAACTAGCTACCGAGTCAACACAAAAAAGGCTCTTAACGCGACGGTATAATTAAACGATGATTACCAAACAATCAACCGGGAGACGCCCTCGGAAAATAATGCCGGTTCGAATTCTAGACCGTATATCTACTCTGCGCGCGCGCGTAATTCCACGTCACCCCAGCAAGTTAAATATTGCAAAACCACTTCAATACGCAATCACTATATAATTTGCACAATTAATTTCAAACGAAATTACTTTAATCAGTCAAATACAATACACGCCTCTTGTCACGAACTTAAAACTTAGACAAACTAAACCGAGGCGAATTTCTGGAAACCACAATTACGTAGCGAAGTAATGCGCATAAATTCTAAAAATCTAGACCACAACCCAAAACCAGTCGCGCGAATCATCTGCAGCGGTCACTAAAATATGGTAATGGCCCGCACCGCTGTCCTCGAACTACTCTGTCTCTCGCCCGCCAGCGCCTAACGCTGGGAAGCTGCATTCCGCTGCCCCCTCCCTGCAACGCGCGTGACACCTGGTACCATTGGGCGATTCGCTGAAACGAACGTGATTGGGTGCCGTCTCAAATGACAATATTTAGCCTAAACAAACAAGAAATATAACAAGACTAGCCTCGTTGCCACGCAAAACGTACGAGATTAGACAACGCTATTAGAGGCACGCGACCTAACGATAGTAATCTAACTTGAATACTTTAAACCGACACGGCCGCGCAGACAATTGATTGTCCTAGACAACTGGCCGACCCAGCGGTCGCAAAAAACTGAACGCTCTGACCGACCCAGCGGTCGCAAACAACACTGGCCTCGCCCACAAGTCAGGCGACTGAGCGCTCGGCCGAGAGAACCGCCCGAGAGAGGGGGCTAGAGGTGACCTTTAAATTCCATCGGGCGAAAACTCCGAGACACGCGTCTAGAAGCCAAGTTTTTACAATATTAATTATTTGGCCTAAATACCCACCCTATTCTCAGCACCTAGCTCCGAGTGATTTCTACCTTTTTACTTGCATGAAAAAGCACTTGCGTGGAATAAAATTCGACGGTGACTATAAAGCGATGTGCGCTGTAGAGGCTTTTTTCGCGTCCCAGGATCAAGTCTTTATTTTCCCGAGGGAATTAAGCACCTTGCAAAACGATAATTAAAATGCGATTACGTTGAAACATAAATACAATTTACATATACTTATCCTAGAGTTTCATTGCGTTTCCAAAAACTTAATAATCTACCTGTATTATGTAATTATTTCAAAGATTAAAATGGTAAGTATAGATAAATTGATGTTTAGATGTGTAAGCTTTTCAAAAGAGAAATAATTTTAAAGCAACGTCAATTTGAATTAAAAACCGAATTGAATTCGAAAGCAATTTCGGACATGCCAAGCTGGATAATTTTTATGCGTTTTCATTAAAATCATTTTAGAAAAAAGCCTCAGTTGTGGCACGAATAGGCCGGCTTGACCGGGGTAGGCCTACGCTCTCACAGAATACCAGCACAAAATACGAGCTTAATGCTACTGTGTTTCGTATGGTGAGTGTAGAGATACGGAGACACTTTTTACCAGAAATGAGGCATGCCATCTTAGTCCTCAGGGGCGACAACGCATCTGTATTTTGATTCTTAACCGAAGATATATGTAAATGTCTATGGGCTACATCATCCACTTACCATCAGTTGGACTATATGCTCGTTTGTTACCCTTATTCTTTGAGAAAAATACAACACAAAAATATCATATTATTTCTATTTGATACTTGCAACTAACATCGTATTAAATTTTCTCATAAATTTTATAACAAATGTTTAACTTACGTAGGAGACAAACTAGCGATGCAAAGTAGAGAGCTGAACAAACACGTTGTAGAACTTTACTAGAACAAACGCTAAGACCTCGCTTGAAAGTCTTAGCGGAGAATAAAGTTCACAACTGTACTGAACTTTAAGATTACGCAATATTAAAGAGTATTACGTAGGGCGTAATACTCTTTCATATTGAGTTATATTTCATACCATTTTTAATATAAGAAGAGATGAAGAAGTCGCAAACAAGCCACCTGATGGTAAACGTTCATAGACACATCTACGCTCAAGAATTAAAATACAGCAGCGTTGTCTACCCTGAGGATTAAAACAGAATGCCTTGCTACCAGTGGTTTTTCGAAATAGAATTGCTGATAAAATGTTCAAGAATATTCTGTAAACGTATTTTTTTATTAAATTCATATTTGTTATTAAAATTTAATATGAAAGTGATAGCCTCGTATCTGTAAGCGAAGTGTGACATGCTCCCGCAACTATATGCGAGTGATGACCTGGTTAGAGTTGCAAGAAGTCGGTTGATGCAGGTAATTGAGGGCCGTACTTTGTAGTATTACTTAGGAGAGGCCTATGTTCAGCATTGGTCTTATGATGAGAATGGAAGCTCATAAAATTTAACTTTTGTATCGCATTGGTGGCAAAGTATGATCTTTTCTGGCGCATTAACTTTGATTAACTGAACAGGTCACTATAATAAGTAAGTATTATTTTATTTTATTCTACAGAACAAGTGTGGTGGAAACAAAGCCTAAGACTACACCAGTAAAAGTTAATTAAGAAAAAAATTTTGCAAATGGGTCTATAGACTAAACTTAAAATGTTATTTATTTTGCTTTTTTAACTTTCATAGTCCCTGTGGGATACTTTCTTAAACTCCTTGCCGCGCGGTTTTTATTTCGTATGAAAAAGTCCCTTAAAATTTATGGGTAAAGCCTTGTGCTTGTTATAGTTTATCCTGTTGCATTCAAGTTTATTGCATGTTTAAATAATAATTATCAAATAGGTTTAATAATAAAATTATCTTCCCCACAGAGCTATCTATCATGATAATGTGTTAGTATATGTGTAGGTATTAAATAAATATTTACTATTATACATTTATACATTCGTTACCTAGGTTAGTCTCAGTGCATGTGTGTATTATCTACGTAGGTTAGCACCGCTCTCTAACTCGTAATTATAACTGTGTAAGTCGTACTCGTAGTAACTCGTAATTGACGGATCACGCACAGACTTGAAAGGCTCATCACAAGGCTTCAAATGATAACCAGCGCTGCCTTTGCAGCAGACCTATTTGATGTCACATTTTAATTTAGATTTTTATTGTTTTATTATTAATGAATGATGTGCTTGTACTGCTTCTTAATTGTTAATGCGTAAGCAGTCTAAGAACGATGTTTGTATGTTTTTGCTCCTTGCGATTTTATATTTCCTTGTTTACAATGTGTGTATGAAATAAATAGTTCTGTAGTGTGGCTCACACTATCCAATCATGTAATTACTATTATAAATTTAGTCAGTAATAAACTGTACTTGGAAGATATAGTTTGTCTCATTTAATAACGTCATTACATGGCGACCCTGCCAGTCGGAGCGCGCGCGACACCGTTCACTGCGTGCACCGGCTAGCCACCGATATTAATAAAATCATATTGAATAAACGACTAAAGAAATAGTTTATTAAAAATTTGACGGCTCCGTGGCTCAGTGGCTTAGCAATTAGTTGTTGTGCTGGTGGTCGAATCCCGCACGGAACAAGTATTTGTATGGCCTACAAATAATTGTTCCGGGTCTGGATGTTTGTCCTCGTTCAATTTATATTTGTAAACTGCCTTCAAGACACAGGAGAAAATCCTAGTGTGGGGGTAACGTTTTTCAAAAAATAAAAAAAATATTATACATATTACCAGATTGACGAAATTAATTGAAAAAGTCGTGTAGAGCTATCAAAAAGTTTTGGAACAAGTTGTAAATAAATATTTAGAAAAAAAAGTTAAAAAATATAAGAAATATGAAATTGTAAGGTAACGAAGACATAAGAATATCTAGGCAGATAAGGAAGACTTGAGATAAGAAAAGTGGCTGAGAGAGTTTACTTTTTTACTCCCGATAAGAATAAATATGGTTGCGAAGATCTGAATTGAAGTACGCAGTGGTATTCATACAGGGAATTTTAACATTATCAAGATATAATATACTAAATTTTTAAAATCTCGTAACAACCGTGAAGCAAAACAAATAAGAAGATATTTATCAAAACAAGATTATCGAGAACTTAATCAAGTGACCAGTTATAGGAGGACTAAATTTTTCGTGTATATCTGGTGGAAAATGGAAAATGGACTGTAATTTGCATAGCCGCTGGCTGATTCTACTCGATACCGTTGACTAGAAAATATTACTAAGGTCGGACGTACCTGAATATACGAAGGCGGATGCTCCTGCTCTCGTGTGCTTCTTCGGGATCTCAGCTACACGGATTTCGGTCACTCACAATTCGAGGAAAAACTTGCGGCAGGACATATATTTGAGAGCAGCGAAAAATGTGCTTTTTCTCACGACGCGTGACGTTGAATTGTCCATTATTAATTATTTCGATCATGTGACGAAAATATTTCCATAATTTTAACGGACCAATAGTAAGCAAGAATTACATCGACCCGCGAAATACACGCACATCCAAACCAAAGTAACATTGGTGTAACAGTTGCGAATATTCAGAGCAAATAAACAAACAAATTTCGACTGTTTATTAAACTAGCCGAACCAATAACCTTAAACAGGAAATATGTTTTTCTAAGGAAAACAAACAAAAAAGAAAAATAAATAAGTAGAGCCTATAATGTAAAAAAATATGTTTGATGTATCTACAAATTAGTTAGCGTATAAAACGCAAATTATGTGATTATAATTTTAGATCTTAGGCGAGTGATTTTAAATATTTATCTCGTTTAAAATTATGATTTCATAAAATTAAAAATAAATAATTAATGAAATATACATATAAGTTTTTCTGCACTTTCGTAAGACCGGGTTTTTAGCCAAATTTTAATCAATAACTTGCAGTTCTTGATGTTAAAAAAAAAAAAACCATAGAATCAGACTTTAGTATTTGATATCTATTGTTCTACGAACCAAGGACCAGAGGCTTAAATAATAGTTATTATTTGAACAATTTTATTACGAGCCGTAATTGCGAAATTTTCACTGCAAAATATTACCGTGCAAGCGATTAATAACCGTTGCATTATTTTGATAAATAAATCCTTTGACAGATAGATAAAACATGATTAATGATATGATGCTGTTTATTTTATATTGTAATTCACCAATACTGTTTATAAGGTTTGCTTCGTTATCTATAATGATTGCAGCAGATATGAGGATTAAATAATTTTATTCTTCACTCTTCGATGAATGCGGTCAAGTGAAGGCAGCCGTTACTGGGTTGCCCCGGCTCAGAGATGAGAACAGTATGAGGCCGAACATGCGCCTTGTGAAGTTGCAAGCGGTGTCCCAGCATGAAATACTGCTATTTTTGGGAGATTATTGTATTGTTTTAAACGTAAAGAAATTATTTTATGACTTATTTGTATTTGCAGCAAAAGAAGACTATTTATTTTTTGCAACACATAATCAGATATTTTTTATTTATTTGTAAAAGGTATATTTACAATTGTTACAATTTAACATACAAAATCTAAAAAAGTATATTTTCATAGTTTTAGAGCCATGGCAATAATTTTTTAACAGTGGTAGAGCCACGCGGCGACTTTTGCTGTCGTACGGATGGGCCGGCTCGAACCGGGGTGGTACCACGACCTCACAGAATACCAGCGTGAAGTAGAGGTTTACCTCTGCGTTTCGCTTGGTGAGTGTAGGTGGCCAGAGGCCCTTTTTACTGGAAATGAGGCATTCCATCTTAGTCCTCACGGGTGACAACGGATCTGCATCTTGATTCGCAAACGAGGATAGTTGTAGATGTCTATGGGCCGCAGCAACTACTTACCATCAGGTGGACTGTGTGCTCGTTTGTCACCCTTATCCTATAAAAAAAAATATGATTGTAGCAGAATGGGTCAGCTCCACCGGGGGAGGACAACGTTCTCACAGAATACCATCGTGAAATATCGGTTTAATGCAGCTGTGTTTCGTACGGTGTGTGTAAAGAACCGGAGATACCTTTTTCTGGAAAAGAGGTTTTCTTCTCATCATTTTACTCATCAGAGGTGAAAACGCATCTGCATTTTGATTCTTAATCGAGGATAAATCTAGATGTGCCACAGCATCCACTTACCATCGGGTGGACTGTGTTCGTTTGTCACATATACTCTATAAAAAAATGTAGTCTTATTCTAATTGCACATTTACTTACAGGTAAACACCGCTAAATCATGGATAAAAAACTACATTTACGTATGTTAAGAAAAAATCGTTAATTTAAACAACGCATGAAGCTGAAAAAGAACCGATGACGTATAATCCCACGGAAATATTTTGCAAGCATTAATGAAAAATGAAGGAATGTCGAACTCAGAGCCTGATTTAAAGTCAAGATGCGCGGAACCTGATTCTCGCAACGCGATTTCATAATTTACTTTGAAATCGAAATGGCGTGACAGATCCTTTTTTAACAAGCATTTGTTTTAAATGTTCAATTTGTATTTAACTCCGAAAATATACGAATCATGAAAAATAACAGAACTCAAGGGTAGAGGAAACCAGCTGTTATCATTATTAATACAGGAAAGTTTATAGACTAGCCCAATTTTCATCAGTGGACTTTTTGGACGGTGATAAATCCTTAAATATGGATATTTTACAGTCTAAACAAGTTCACTGCTGAACATAGGTTCCCTCCAAAGATTTCCTCTTAGAGAGAATTTTAACCTCGTTTGACCACGCTCGGCAAGCGAGTTGGTAACCGCTGTTTTAGATGTTATTAGGAAGACCCGCTTGCAACCCGTCTCCTAGTTAGCTTCCTTATGTCGTCTCTTGCGATAACTACGGCACGATATGGGGTAGTGGATATTACTGCCACTACACAATGATAAATATGACGAGGAATTTGTTTTGAAATAAGAAAAATAAGTTAATGTCTCCTTTTCTTCATCAGTCGCTAACAGTTACTGCAGAACATAAATTTTACCTGTCGTACGAGTATTACAAAGAAGTGCATGTCGTATCACGTAGAATCACGTAACTCATTACATAGAATTACGTAGCTTATTAAACGTACGTACGTTTTTTTTTAATAGGATAGGGTGACAAACGAGCACATAGTCCACCCGATGGTAACTGGTTACTGCAGCCCATAGACATCTACATCTATCCTCGTTTGCGAATCAAAATGCTGATGCATTGTCACCCGTGAGGACTAAGATGAAATACCTCTTTTCCAGTAAAAAGGGTCTGCGGTTCCCTACACTCACCATACGAAACACAGCAGTGTTAAGCTACTATTTTACGCTGGTATTCTGTGAGAGCGTGGTCCTTCCCCGGTCGAGCCGACCCATTCGTGCTACAACTATACTACTTATATAGCTGCACCATGGCTCCACCACGTAGATATAACGTAAAATTTTCTGCAACCACCACATATTGCCGACTTGAACCTTTGACGTTGCTCGCCGTCACTAGTTTGGGTAATGTAGGTTTTTCACGATGCTTAATTAAGGAAACTAGATAAGGAAACGATTCGTTATTAATATTTATCAGAAACTTTTTTGATGTCTGAATTTTCAATATCTGTCTATACAATCTCTTGAAAATTACAAAAAACACCTTAGGGGAAACTTGGAATATTAAGTTATTATTTTCACTATGACAACGAATCTTCGACACACCTTTTATTGTTTGGTATTCAGTAACTATGTTAACTCTTTAAATATTCCACGAAGTGGAAATGCAATACAGAGAATATGACAGAAAAACGTGGGAGCAACCAATTTCAGCTTTAGTCATTCACAATTTCAAATCAAGCAGCGCTTTTAACTGAGTTTAGAGCTGTTAATGCAACATAGTGTATCCTCGTGTCGTTCGCCACTGTGTGATCAAATCATAAATAATTTCCTTTCGGTAAGATATTTTGTGCTTACCATAATTTTCATGAATTGTGTAGAAAATATATGATAGCCTAGGACGAGTGCGTCTAATTAAATTTTTATTTCAAAAAGTTTGATAAGGGAACTTCTTGATATTATAGTTGTAACATGGGTAGGTCGGCTCAATCGGGGTGGGACCTTGCACTTTCAGAATACCAGCGTAAAATTTCAGCTTAATGCAGCTGTGTTACGTTTGGTGGATGAAGGGAATTGGAGACTTTTTTGATGATGTCTATGGGTCACATCATACATTTACCATCAGCAGGACTGTGTTTCATTATTTAGAGAAAAAAGAAGCGATTTAGATAAGCCTGTAGTTGGAAGAGTCTGACGGGTCGCCTTTTTAGGGATCGGATGCACTAAAGCTGCCCTGCATAAGTTCAGGATTACGCCTAGGGAGTAGTAGTACCTGAAAAGACGCGTTAGAACCCGTGCTAACTTCGGAGCATCCATCTTCAGTACAATAGGTGGGACTCCATCAGGCCCACTCGACTTGTTGACGTCCAGGGAGAGGAGTGCTTTGTAAACCGCACATCTTGCATGGAGTAATCACAACGCGGGATAGATGGCGGTGTACACGGGGGGGGGGGTATATCAGTCGAGTTGGACTTCAAAAGAGAACCTGAAAGATCAACTTTCTTCTTTGCAACATTGGCCATTATTAGAGGTAGAAAAGAGAGCTTCAGAAGTTTAAAATCTTTGAATCACATCCAGTCAGTTAACAAAAGATGAAAGGTACCAAATAATTTAGTCTTATTTTTAGTCTATTTATGTGCCGGACGGGCGTAACTCTCCGGAGTAAATGTTGTCGAAGATACTCCGCGAGTCGCTCATGTCCTACACCTATAGGTTCCAGAGGATACTTCTACTGCCGTCTCTGTGTGTGCTTCTGGAAAACTGTGGACTGAGGTTGTCGTGTAGCGACGATTAAAAAAAAATAGAACCTAACCTAAGTACAACAAAACAACAAAAGTAGAGCCAGAAAACAATATATTTAAATTTATAAAAGGTATTTACAATTTTATAAAAAAAAGAAATGAGGATGATGATGAATGAAGTGAGAGTACAATTAGATTATAAAAAAATAAAGGTGAGAGAATAGGGGAATATAGTGTTGTAGTGGGGCCTAAAAGTCGAAGCGACACACGTTGCGTTTGTAGAAGTAGGTTTCTTAGCAGCGACGGCACGCAGCGCCTGAAGCCAGCACACGCCGTTTGCGCTTGTAGAAGTAGGTTTCTTAGCAGCGACGGCGCGCAGCGCCTGGAGCCAGTACACGCAGCGTCCGGAGCCGGCGCACGTAGCGCCTGGAGAAGGGGCGCGCAACGCTTAGAGCCAGCAGTTGCAGCGCCCAAAGGTAGCGCCGGCGGTAGGTGCACTCGGCGCCTGGAGTAAGTAGTAGTAGTGCCCGGAGTAGTGTGGCCCCCGCGCTTGTAGTAGACTCGAAGCGACTTCCGAGGTAGATGGAGGCTTGTAGGATTCCGGAGTGGCGCGGCCCGAGTTTGAAGAAGGCTTCGCCGAAGACTTCACGTGTAAATGGAGGCTTGCAGGATCCCGGGGCAGTGCGGCCCCGGGATAAGGCCTTTAGGAGATACTTCCAATTCGCGAACTGAAGCGAGACTGCCTTTCTTCACCGATTGTTCGGCTTTTATACCTTTCTAGAGAGAACGGAAAAATTATTTAAATTATACGCAAATTTTTTGTAAATGGTCAAGAGAAAAGAGGATTTATGTGGAATTATCGAAATAGGAATAACAGATCGGTAGCAAATTTGAATATAATTACCATGGAAACGATATAAATAAGAAAGACAAAACATGTCAAATTTTTGTTTTTGGTTTATAATAAGAAAACGGTAAGATTTAAGTGGAAAATGAGATATTATTGATATAGGAAAAAAGGTAGCGCAGCTGTCCACACAAAGCCCAAGATTGTAGAGTTACGGAAAACTAGCTAAAAGATCGAAAAAAGGTAGACTCCATTGACACCAATTTAAAAGTGCTGATAATGTGAAAATACGAAGTAGAAATGATTTGTTATTGTGTTTTTATGGTTTAAAATCGTTACAGGATCCTATGGAAATAAAGGTGATGTAAAATATCCAGTTTTGAGGTGAATGCAGAAAATCGAAACAAAATGGAAAAATGAATTTAAAATAATGTAAAATGATACGTAAGTAGTATAACACTACAAGGTTCAAAATAAAAATGCACGATTTATAAATACAAATAGCAAGGGAGTGGCCAGCGGTTCGACTGATTGATTAGTCGCGAAATTTTATAACTATTGTTTATTAACCACGGTTGTTGAATACGGTTGTTCAACTACGGTTGTTCACTATCGGTTGGTCACTAAATATTTCAAAAGATTTCTTAAAATTGTTCGGTAGTATCAAAATATCTATTGGTAGTAGCTGGTTTTCTAACACTACTGACTAGCAACTATTAATCAATTAAAACTAGCTGATTTTATCACTTGTGTAACTGCAAATATCAGTCACCACTTTCTGCGATTAGCTATCACTTTCACTATATGTAACTGCGAATATCAGTTACCACTTTTTTCGGCTAGCTAACACTTTCACTATATTATGTAACTGAGAATTTCAGTTACCACTTTTATCGGCTAGCTTACATTTTTTCACTATATGTAACTGAGAATTTCAGTAACCATTTTTTTCGGCTAGCTAACACTTTCTCACTATATGGTACTGAGAATATCAGTTACCACTTTTTTCGGCTAGCTAACATTTTTTCACTATATGTAACTGAGAATATCAGTTACCACTTTTTTCGGCTAGCTAACACTTTTTCACTATATGTAACTGAGAATATCAGTTACCACTTTTTTAGGCTAGCTAACACTTTCACTATATGTAACTGAGAATTTCAGTTACCACTTTTTTCGGCTAGCTAACATTTTTTCACTATATGTAACTGAGAATTTCAGTTACCACTTTTTTCGGCTAGCTAACACTTTTTCACTATATGTAACTGAGAATTTCAGTTACCACTTTTTTAGACTAGCTAACACTTTCACTATTCACTATAATATACTGCTGCTAGTCACTTCAGCTGCTACCGGTTACTACTGCTTGTCACTGGTAGTTCTGCACACTACAACGTCACTGAGTCCCGAGCCCATAAGGTAGACTCCGGCTATACTTTATAGTAAGCCGCTTGCCATTGTCCGTTTTGCCTCTTTATTGCATAAAATTTTCACTATACAATTGGCATAAATTGCAATATTTTCTATATAAGATTAAATCCTACGCTAACATGCTATACATCATCAATTCGGCATTTTGGTTCTTTATTAGTACATCATACAGGTTACTCAATATATTAACATTTAAAAAAGTTATAAAACGAAATGTCCCAAATTTTCACAATATATGGGTACATTAATTCTTTAATTTTTCTATAGCTACTAAATGCGTTTAATTATACAAAATATTTCTTCACTTCCTTAATCTTTATACTTTATGCTAATTCAATATCATATTTATAACTCTTTCGAAACTTAAAATTATTTTCATTATTTTCAGTATCAACTAAGGTTTGAGATATCTTTATTTCTCACAAGAATTTACAACAATTCACTTACATGAGAAAGTTTAAATACTTGCAAACAAATAATAATCTTATCCTAGGCGTACACTAATATATCGAAATCATTTCACTCAAAGACGTTCAAATCGTAAGTATACATTTTAAATAATTTTTATTTCTAAGTATAAACAAAATACAATGTAGATTAACAGGGTACTTGTAAAAAAAACTAACATAAACAAGGAGCAAACAATGCTTGGACGCGCACCTTACACAGATCGAGCGTAGCTAGAAGTGACGTGTGAAATAGTGAAACTAAGGTGCGCTTAGATGTTAAATAATATTTTAAGTGCTTTCTAAAAGTTGGCATTGATTTTGCTTCTTTAATATTTTTCGGTAATTGGTTATACAATTTCGCACCTTCGTACATTATTTTTTGTTTACCATAATTAGTTCTTGGGGTTAAGAGGCAAAGGTCGTTTACACGACTTAGTCTAATTTTTTGCATTTCTTGTTTCTTTGTGAAAGTTATTTGAGTATGTATGTCTTTAATTAATATTTTTCTTATTAATATACAAGTGTTAAATATGTATATATATATATATATATATGTTTGAGTTATAGGTATTTAATAATTTTGTTTCTTTATATCGTAGATTTGTTGGTGTGAGAAAATCATATTTAAACAAGGTTTTAATTAATTTCTTTTGTGACCTTTGTAGTGGTTCTAGATTTGTTTTTGCAGCAGTGCCCCAAATTTCAGTCAAGTATTCTAAATGCGGTTTTATGAGAGAGTTCTATATATTATATCGAATTCGGTGCGGTAAACATGTAATCATACCCCGTAAGGCTCCAGTAAGAGAAGTTAATTTTGTTTTAATTTTAGAAAATTTTATTTTTAGAAATTACGCAGTTAATTAAAACATCTAGAAAGTTCTACGATACGACGCGCTGTGATTGGTCAATTGTTTCTTATACAATTAAAATTGTTTATATTAACTATTATCAAAACGACATTCTATAATAATAATAATAATAATATTCCACAACTATCAAACAACGCCATCTAGTCCCAAGCTAAGCAGAGCTTGTGTTATGGGTACTAGACAACTGATAAACATACTTATATATTTCTAAATACATAAATATTATAGATAAATTACACCCAGACACAGAACAAATGATCGTGCTCATCACACAAACATTTGTCCTGGGTGGGAATCGAACCCACGACCTCCGGCGTAGCAGTCAGGATCACTAACCACTAGACCAACAGGCCAGTCTAATACAATCTATACAACAGTCTATACAAATATATTAAGAGTTATAAACATGCTGTAAAATTATATTAACAAACTATTTACTCGATTTCTCGATTTCGTTTGTAATTTCACTTTTAATACAAAACAATATGCTTTCATCACTTTGTTTCTTAAAGTTGTTAGGCCGTCGCGAATAATTTATTTCTTTTGTAAAGAGTATCAAGTAAAATATTTGCGGCAATAAATACTCTTTTATTTATTGAGAATATTATATAAAATTTTATTATTTGCATAAGTAGTGCTTGCAAAAGCAAGTTCAACTCCCTCTCGAGCCATGCGCTCTAGGCTCCAGCCTAGTAAGCCTGTGGGTAAATCAGGCCCTGCATACTGCCAAAGTGAACAGATAGCATAACGACTTCCCTGTACTGTTTTTATTTGTTGCTTATAATTTATTCTGCCAGAGGACTAAAGAAGGTTCTTCAACCACCCATTTTTGTCCCTAAACCATACCCCGTGTAGTGGCGTGTAGGAATACCCACTACCCAATATCTTCCGGTCGGTGTCGTAAGAAGCGACAGAGGGAAACTAAGACAGAAGATGGGCAGCAGCATCTTTCTTATAACAGCAAATTACAATAAAAAAAACTGCGGTTGCTAACCCACTCGACAAGCGTGGCAACTATGGCAATATACCCTCATGACGAAGGTTACAAAAAGACGGCCCCCAGTCCCCGGCGACCCCGCTATTCCTGGCTACGGCGGCGACCATGGTGACGGCGACCCCTGTCTCCGTGCTAAAAATCTCCGATGGAAAATTTAAAAGTTTAAATCATTCTCAATGTTGTACATTTAAATCATTCATCTGCAGTTTGAGTGTTAGAAACATTTTGTATTTGACTATATATATCATGTGTATAATGTTATATAACAACGGAGACAAGGGGTCGTTAAACCATTATTGGCCCAGATATATTGACTTAATTTAACACGAAAATAAACTTAAGCGTTTAGTGCGACTTTCTTAAAAACACCTCAGTATGCATAGTATTATATTAAACTTTTCGTCCTTTTAAAACTCTTTTATCACATAATTTTTGGAAATAATGAAGAGTTCTTTAAACCAATATAGCAGTCGTAATTTTCTTGTATGGTCGTATTATATTATCATACTATTTCTGTATAAATTTTTGCCGATGGAGGGGGGGGGGGGACCTTTTATTATTTTGACATTTTCCCTAGTCGATACGAGTGTGCGCGTTTACGTATGTAAACGAAATTTAAAGTGGTTTTTCGATAATTTTACTACGTACCAAAAGACCGTACATATATGAAGTTTATTTCGTTTAAGTAGATACTCCTTGGACTAAATCAGTAAAAGCTATTCAATTAAACCCGGATTTGTGTGCGGACACGCATGTATTTTCAATACGCGAAGTTACAAATTACGTACTCGTAATGGTCCCTCTTCTGCTTTCAAGTAAATTGTGTTACTTTTTCAAGATTGAAAGACATTAGGAGTTGAAACAGCCGCTTAATGGCAGTTTTAAATAGCGAAAGAATTTTATTTTTAAAAAGAAGTCACCTTTTTAACATAATTTAATTTAAAACGCACTTATTATTAACGTGTAGATTACGATATTTTTTTTAAAGAAGAGGGTGCAAGCGAGCACACGGCTTACCTGGTGGTAAGTGTCGCCCATCGCCCATGAACTACTGATTTGGAATTGCAGGTCCTTTTCTGAACTTTTGCAAAGGAGTAAGCTCGTTTCTTAAAGATAAAAATCCGGTGGTAGACGATTCCACAAAGGAAAATGCACAGTGGTGGAGCGCCATGCATCCAGATGGTGTAGATTATTTTCCGTAGTAAATGCAATAGAAAATGCAAGGGGATGCAAAATTTAAAGTATCTTAATGTCCGTGAACGGTGTGAGCATGTGTATCCTCATACGAGCATTGCAATCTCTATAAAGGGATTCTAGTGCTTGTGTAAGGATAAACGGGGCATACACTGAATAGTTTAATATCGAAAAAGGTGTTAGAAAGGGATGTGTAGCGTCACCGTGGCTGTTTAATCTGTTCATGGACAATTGCTTGACAGATTTAAATGAGAATGAAAGTGGGTTGAGAATGAATGAGTTACTCGTCAAATGTTTTCTCTATGCTGATGACCAAGTACTAATTGCGTCTTCGGCCGAGGAGTTGCAGGAGATGGTAACTGCTATAAGTGGAGCTTTAGTTACAAAGGAAATGAAGAGAAATGTAAAGAAGACGAAAGTGATGGTGTTTGAAAGAGATGAGGCAGTGACAGAGTGCAATATCGTGATTGGAGATGAACAAATTGAACAGGTGAAAGAGTTTGTGTATCTGGGTTCAAAGTTTTTGAGAGATGGAAAGTGTGAGAGTGATATCGAAAGAAGAGTGAATGCAGGAAACATGGTGAATAGAGCTTTGCACTCCTTTATGAGCAGTCGTAAGGTGTCTGACAAGACTCGTTTGGCTGGACATGAGGGGGTGTTGGTTCCGACACTTATGTACGGAAGTGAACGTTGGGTATGGCAGAAGAAACATGAAAGTAGAATAAATGCAGTTGAGATGAGAGTGTTAAGAAGTATGATAGGAGTTAAACTGAGTGACAGGATAAGAAATAGTGAGATAAGGAAACGTTGTGGTCTGAAAGAAGAGGTAGTGACAAAAATTGAGAAAGGTATGCTGAGATGGTTTGGCCATGTCGAGAGAATGAATGAAGAACGTTTGACGAAAAAGGTGTATAAGGCGAGTTAGAATGAAAGTGTTGGAAGGGGTAGACCTAGGCGGACTTGTCTAGATCAAATCAGGGACGTCTTGAAAAAAGGCCAGGTCAAGAGTTTCCTAAACCGAAGGCCATGTATGAAGGAAATAATGAAAGTGGACTAAGCGAAACAAGTATGTAAGGATCGTAGCAAGTGGAAAGAAGTGGTCTCTGCCTACCCCTACGGGAAAGAGGCGTGATTATATTTATATATGTAATTAGAATGACTGTAAAATTTGATTACATTAACTTAACATTTACAAAAAACTAGCTGATCCTCAGACGTCGTTCTGTCAAAAGCTATTAGACTGTGGCAGTCCCACCTACTTATCTTTTCTGGTAAAGTTCTGGTGATGGTGGTGATTCGCTTGTAGAGTGTAGATGTCGTTTTTTTTTTTTTTTTTATAGGAGAGGGGGCAAACGAGCATGCGGCTCACCTGATGGTAAGTGACTACCGCCGCCCATGAACAACCGCAACACCAGGGGAATTGCAGATGCGTTGCCGGCCTTTAAATGTAATTACATCTTTAGATTTCAGTAATGATCATCAGAACAGATAAGTTTGTTATACGATACCATCACAAATGTTTAATTTTAACAAAAAATATAATCGTGTTACAAAGTGATCACTTTATTTATTAACTATCAAATATTTACTGTAATATCAGCAATAAATTTGCATAAATTAATGTCATAGTCATAAACAACTACTACATTGTATGTATATAATATAGTTTTATATTTGGTACACTACAATACTTTCGTAATATTGTGTTAAATTATATTTTTATTTTAATGCTTTATGGTACATGACATGTTTTATTTGATAACCTGACGCAAACAAAGCTGATGGTGAAAACCACACGGGAACAGGCAACAAACAATAGGCTATGCGGGAAACATGAGTTTTCAAGATTAATGCTGCAAGCACTCAATGACTGCGTTTGGGATTTATTTATGGTCATAGCGAAAGCTAGCCACACTGAAAACTGCAGTCGTTTAAATTCAAATGGTGCGTGGTATCAAAACGTATTCTCCTATATAGGTACTTTCCTTTTAGAATGGTTGTATCGATCATGTTGTTTACTATTTTTTTCACCGCTGGTCGTGTGTTATTACGAAAACGCGGTTGGTTTAAATTTCGCAACGCGTTCGTAAATATTGAAATGATGTTGGGCCTCGATCATGGACTAATAGCAATCAACAGTGAACAGTGGTAGAGCCACGCGGCAGCTTTTGCTGTCGCACGGATGGGCTAGCTCGAACCGGGGTGGTACCACGACCTCACAGAATACCAGCGTGAAGTATAGGTTTACCTCTGCGTTTCGCTTGGTGAGTGCAGGTGGCCGGAGGCCCTTTTTACTGGAAATGAGGCATTCCACCTTAGTCCTCACGGGTGACAACGCATCTACATTTTGATTTGTAATAGAGGATAGATGTAGATGTCTATGGACCGCAGCAACCACTTACCATCAGGTGGACTGTGTGCTCGTTTGTCACCCATATCCTATATAAAAAAAAAATCACAAATAAAACACTCATCGATGTTTGGACAAACTATATAATAATTTCGACTTATTGCATCGGTGGAATATACATTTGGATAACCTGGAACTGGTTTTCCTTGTTTCCGTTGTTGAAATTTATTTAGGGGTTCACTCCAAGTATCTTCATATTAGGTTGTGGTACACTTTAATTTTATTTTAATAAACCAAAACAGTAAGGAAATGAATCGGACGTTAATTTTAAGGTGTCTTAGGATTCACTGGATAGATATATTGCTCAAATCGATCTTTACGACCCCAAAAATCGGTTCTTTGATTAATCAATCTCAGATCGTCATTCCTAGCAACACATTTAGCCATTTATTTTTATTTATTAAAGATTTTTTTGCTCCAAACTTGTCTCATGTTCACTTTAGTGCGAACAACGGCCAACTATACCCCTATAAGCTCACTAAGTAATAGTTTACAATTTTTTCATTTCACAAAATACGATAATTTTGATCCACATCCTCATTACAGCTCCTCAAAAATTTGACGGCACCGTAGCGCAGCTATCAGCAATGAGTTGCAGCGCTGAGGGTCGTGGGTTTGAATCCCGAACGAAACAAGTATTTGTATGGGCTACAAATAATTGTTCTAGGTCCTGATGTTGGTCCTTGTGAAATATATGTATGTAAACTACCTCGACTATAGTCATTACGGCAAAATCGCTGAAAGAGCTTGGTAATATACTCAACGATCTCAATAGTGTTTCCCAAGAAATACGACATAGGATGAGTTTTAATTCAATATACACATATTTTATAATGTGATCATGATTATTTCAAATTATTTTGTATTTTCGAAATAAAGAAAATTTCGCAAATAATATATTTTTAAATAATTATTTAACTACTGTAACTACAAAGCCAACCTTAATAAAACTCAACAAATGAACAAATAATGCAACGCCACGAGAAACTTTGTGAAAAATAATTTGTAGCACTTTATTCCAATTTTGCTATAATGTTACTTAAATATATGTGGCCAATCTTTAAGTGAACATATGTTGCTCAAAAATTATGTATATAATTAATAATTAAAGTTTATAAAATAATATAGTATTGAGTATTGAAGTTGTGTATACTACGTACTAGAAGAGACGCCGAGTCTTGGTCCTTTGCAAGACGCATTAGAGCCCGTGGGCTCAAACTTATTTAGTCAAAACACTGACCTCTATATATACAAGTAAGTCAAAAGCTTATTTAATAATTTAAAATTAAAAATTTTGTACAGCCGACTTCAATATAAGCGACTTCAATATAGGTTATTTAAGAATAACTCAATAACCATTGGTCTGACCTTGATCAAATTCATATGGGACCACACGAGAACTATCAGCTTTCATATAAAAAAAAAATCATCGAAATCGGTTCGCTCAGTGCAAAGTTATGAGGTAACACACATAAAAAAAACATACAGTCAAATTGAGTACCGTCTCCTGGAAGTCAGCAGAAAAAGGTACTCTGTGTTATCTTCCGTGTACGCTGTACTGTTGCATAAATTTTGTTTGCGGTTTCTGTTCTAACACGTAGTACATAATATTACCACAGTTTAAGATATATTACTTCAATGGCATTTAGTCTGATTATAATTTGTATTCTTTTAGTAGAATTTGTATTCTTGTAGTAGTAATATATTATGTAATTGTTTTGAATACTTAACGTCATTTTGTGGGCTTACTCATTTCAACTTAGTACCGCAAACAGCTGGACCTGGTGTTGAGTGCGTGCGGTAATGTGCGCGTGACGGAGGCCGATAAGGCTCTTCGACCCGAGGACGAGTACCATCCCCCACTCACCGTGATACTGGGTTACACGACAGCGCGTGCCCCACCGCCGCCGCTAGCCCCCGCGCCCGCGTCTCCTGTTCCCGGCTCGTCACATGTACCGCTCTCAAGCTTCGATAAATAGTAAGCGATGGAATTTTAGTAAAGCTTATTTTAACTAATTGTATCACTTGTTAACTATGATAGATTGGAGTGAAATGTACACATCGGATAACTTGGACAAATTATTACATTTTTTTACAATAAAATTTACGAATGCTTTGATAAATGTGTCCCTCTAAAAAGCGTAATTCGACAATCAGCAGATACACCCAGCTTAGTGCTGACATTATTAGGTTCATAAAACTAAAGCACAAATTTCACAAGCGATTCAAATAGAGCACTTTGCGCAGTGATTACGAAGAGTTCTCGCGATATAGGGCTATAGTTAAAACTGAAACTGAGAGGGCGCATAACCAATATCGAGACCGTGTGCAGGAACATTTAGCATCGGAGCCTAAAGTATATAACATTAAGGAAAGGTACACTGGGAAGTAGATAACTATTAAAGGATGGAAAGGTTTTGTCAGATAGTGAATGCGCTGGAGAATTTGCTAATTTTTTCCAGTCCGTATACAGCCAGGAGCCACCTTTGTTAAGCGCGATACGACGCATAGGCTCAGCTCGAACCTCTGCAATCAGTTGATGTTTTGCGTGTGCTGGCGCACTTCACCTCGAAGCGTTAGGTCGGATCAGATGGAATACCAGTCTTCGTATTTATTTATATATTTTTTGTAGAACAGTACTAGTGAAACCATTGTTACGCATTTTCATTATAATATTTCAGTATTGAAAACGCTACATTTCCTGATCAATGGAAACTCACTAGAGTTGTGCCTGTACCGAAAGGTAGTGGGGGATCGACGTCTAGTGACTTCAGACCCATGGCAGTCTTAAGCACTCCAGCGAAAGATTTCGAGACGGCTATTCGCAACTGCTTGCACTCACAGATTAGTTCACAGTTATCCGACGCGCATCACGACTTCCGCCCTGGCCGGGGGACAACTGGGAATTTACTGGAGTTAATAACGCATCTAGTACCCGCGGTGGATACTAGCCTGCAAGTGGATGTAGCCTACTTCGAGTTAAGAAAGGCTTTTGATGCAGTCAACAATGATGTTCTACATTGTAAGTTGGCTTGTGTGGACTGCACACTTTGCCCGCTATCATTCTTCACCAGTTTCTGCGAGACCGGCATCAGTTTGTTGACTACAATGGGCACTTTGCACTAACAACAGATCTAGTAGGGTAGGGTCAAGACCCTACCCTACTAGATCTGTTGTTAGTCAGGTCAGTAATCTAGGGCCTTTGCTGTTCATTTGAAAGATAAATGATTTGTGGTAAATTCTTGTACTTCATTACTGTTTGCCGATGATCTAAAATTAGTTTTAGAAATTAGAGATAAATCTGATTGTGATCCTTTACAGCATGATATTGATAAAGTTTTAGAATGGAGCAAAAGTATGAGATTTTTTTTAATGTCTCTAAATGCTCAGCGCTGTCTTTTAGGTGCTCTTGCGCCTCAATTTATTACCAATATGTAATGGACAGGAAGCTGTTTCATAAAGTAAAGGAGTGCTCTTGTATGTCCTCAGGGCGGTGAGAATATAATCGCGAAGTGTTTAGCCAATCTGTAAGTTGGTAAATCAGTTTGGCTCACTATGGGACGTTGTGGAGCATTGAGTGGAAGATCAGTCAGTTTTTACCATCCGAAAAGTGTAATGTCTCTTATATAGGACAAAGTAAAATATCAATAAAAACCCGCGTTAAAGAACACATAGCTGATGTAAAGACTCTACGCTCCGGGAGGTCTGCAGTCTGTGAACACGTACAGGATCACCCCCGTCACTACGTTAGATTTGAAAGACCACAAATCCTCGCTAAAGAACACCTATAACATTCGTGAGGCTATTGAAATAAAAAAAACCATCCTAATTTCAATAGAGAAGATGGGTGCTACCATCTACTTGGGATCCTATAATTAATAAAATTAAAACCCAACTCAAGTATACAACTGCAAGACTTCAAGATACTGTAAGTTCATACTGTGTAGATCAGAACAAACAGTAATAATTTTAATCTGGAGGTAGCCGTGGTTAACAGCCGTGGTTAACATTGGGACGTCAAATATCTCAGTCCCCCCGTGACCATGGGTGCTGTAGAGTGCTCTAAATGTCGAATATATAAAATAGTTAATATAAGCGATAAAATCCATAACAACTAGTTTTATATAAATGTGTAGTATTCGCGTAAATATAATAAAGCATTAAGAGCTACCGTTATGCGATGAACATGTATAAAAGTGAAGGAGGCGAGAGACGTATCAGGAACATTCCAAAAGTATATCAATATTCTCTCCCTACCCCCCTAGTTCACCGGCGTAAGTTAACCATTGGTAATCTATTAGTTTTCAGATATTTTGACACTTTTTATTGATATTGGCATCGAAAGTTTTGTACAAGATTTAAAAATGAGTCCCACTTTTCTAAGAACGTTTTTAAAACTGGAATTAGTAAACTGCGCTATCCTTATACGAATTGACGGATCTCATATGTCCCCAAACTATTTCAAATTTTTCAGGCATGAAGATGTCCTCATACTTATAACGTGGTAAATTAGCACTTTTTTACAGAATAAGGGTGACAAACGAGCACACAGTCCACCTGATGTTAAGTGGTTGCTGTTGCCCATAGACATCTACATCTATCTTTCATTTGCAAATTAAAATGCAGATGCGTTGTCAGCCGTGAGGACTAAGATAGAATGCCTCTTTTCCAGTAAAAAGGGTCTCCGGTTCTCTACACTCACCATACGAAACACAGCAACATTAAGCTGCTATTTTACGCTGGAATTCTGTGAGAGCGTTGGCATTCTCCGGGCGAGCCGACCCATTCGTGCTAATATTAATATAGCTGCAGCATGGCTGTACCACGTAAAATTAATTTTTTTTTTATAGAAGAGGGGGCAAACGAGCATGCGGCTCACCTGATGGTAAGTGACTACCGCCGCCCATGAACAACTGCAACACCAGGGGAATTGCAGATGTGTTGCCGGCCTTTTAGAAAGATGTAAGCTCTTTTCTTGAAGGTTCCTAAGTCGTATCGGTCCGGAAAATTCGCTGATGGTAATTGATTCCACAAAGAAGTTGTGCGAGGGAGAAAACTTCTTCTAAATCGCACAGTGGTGGACCGCCAATCATCCAGATAGTATGGATGGTAACGCGAGTTCTGTCGCGATGTGCGATGGTGAAATTGAGCGGCTGGAATTAGTCCGAACAATTCCTCAGAGCACTCCCCGTGATAGATGCGATAAAATACGCAAAGAGATGCCACATCTCTACGCAGTGCCAGTGTATCGAGCCGATCAGAAAGAACTCGTTCGTCGACGATTCGAACCGCTCTGCGCTGGATGCGGTCAAGTAGAAAGAGCTGGCACTCGGGTGCCCCGGCCCAGAGATGAGAACAGTATTCCATGTGGGGCCGAACTTGCGCTTTGTAAAGTTGCAAGCGATGTGCCGGCATAAAATACTGTCTCGCTCTGCTGAGCACGCCAAGCTTTTTAGAGGCCAATTTGGCCATCCCTTCCAAGTGACCACGAAACTGCACACTATTCGATATGTCGACGCCAAGGATTCCGATACTAGCTGAGGCAGCAAGGGGAGTGCCTTGAAACTGAGGAGCTACGACAAAGGGGTTCTTTTTAGCGGTAAACGCGCAAACTTGTGTCTTCTGGGGATTGAACTGGACTAGATTTAGTCGGCCCTAATCCGAGACTTTGTTAAGCAAAGACTCGACTTCAGACACAAGATTGTCCCGGTACTCAGCGACGTTTTCCCGAGAAATATTGGCACGGCCGGTATATAAGGCATCACCAGTGCTGTCGTCCGCATAGCAATGAATGCTACCAGTTAGCAACATATCATTGATATGCAGGAGAAACAGCGTTGGTGATAGCACGCAGCCTTGTGGAACACCAGCGTTGATAGGCTTGAAATCAGAGCATGCACCGTCTACTACGACCTTGATACTCCGATCGGCAAGGAAACTGGTGATCCATTTGCACAATTTCTCGGGAAGCCCATAGGAAGGAAGCTTCGAAAGAAGCGCTTTGTGCCAGACCCGATCGAAGGCCTTCGCTATGTCCAAACTAACGGCCAATGCCTCCCCCTTGGACTCTACTGCCTCCGCCCATCTATGAGTCAAATAGACTAGAAGATCACCAGCTGATCGACCTCGACGAAAACCGTACTGGCGGTCACTAATCAGCTGGTGATCCTCAAGGTACCTCATGAGCTGGCAGTTTATAATGGATTCCATTATTTTGGAGAACAAGGAGGTGATGGCAATAGGCCTGTAGTTTGACGGGTCTGAGCGGTCGCCTTTTTTAGGGATCGGGTGGACCAAAGCTGTCTTCCATGAATTCGGGACTACGCCTTGGGAGTGAGAGTACCGGAAAAAACGCGTTAAAACCGGTGCCAACTCCGGAACACACGTCTTCAGCACAATGGTAGGGACTCCATCGGGCCCACTCGACTTGCTGACGTCCAGGGAGAAGAGTGCTTTGCGAACCGAGCGCTGTGTAAATCGCACATCCGGCATGGAACACTCACATCGCGAAGTGGTCGGCGGTGTATTCCCCCCGTCATCTAGAGTCGAGTTGGACGCAAAAAGAGAGCTCAACAGATCGGCTTTCTCCTTTGCGGCATGGGCCAGTGAGTCGTCCTCCCTGTGCAGAGATGGAAGAGATGGCTGACAGAAGTTCCCTTGGACAGCCTTGGCGAGAGACCAGAATGCACGGGTTCCCGAAGGAAGGCGAACTAGCTTCTCGCCAATTCTGCCGATGTGCTCAGACCTTGCCTTAGCAATGACGCTTTTGAAGGACCTGGAGGCGGAACTATACTTCTTTTTAAGTGCGCTGGTGTTTACATCCCGAGACGTTGATGCCTCAGCCCAAGCCCGGTAGCACTCCTGCTTATAGCGTGATGCTATTTTACAGGAGCGACCAAACCATGGCTGGGATCTGCCTCCAATGGGCACCACAGAGGATGGAATAAAAAGTTCCATACCCTGAAGTACCACATCAGCAAAAGAATCGGCAACAACGCTGGAATATTCCGGCGAGAAGCAAACCCGTCCCCAAGGGTAGGATGCAGAAAAAGACCGCATCCCGTTTTAATCAGCTGACCTATAGTGCCAAACACGTCGGCAAGCTGCAGATCGCGACTGCGATTGGAGCGTGAGTGGCACCGTAGTCCGGATCAGACAATGGTCCGAAGAGCCCAGAGGGGCATCGACGGAGACCTGATATCCGTCCGGATGAGAGGTCAGCAGAAGGTCCAACAGGGAAGGTACATGGTCTTCCACATCTGGGATCCGCGTAGGCAAAGTAACCAGTTGTGTTAGACCATATGCCAAAGCAAAGTCATAGACAGATCTACCCGCATGATCGGTTAAACGAGAACCAAGCCATTCAGCGTGGTGGGCGTTAAAATTACCGAGTATCACGATCTCTGTGGATGGGACCTGTTGTAGCACGGAGTCTGCAGCCATTTGGAAGTGGTCGATGAGTCGGTCTGTGTCGGCATTACCGCTTTGGGACCTATAGAGGTACCCGTAGACGCGGGGATAGTCGTCGCTGTCTACGCGCAGCCATAGGTTGGACAGGTCCGTACCTTCAAGACTGCCGAGGCGTCGAAAACAGATGTCCTCTCTGACGTATACGCAAACTCCAGCCCGGGGCACCAAGGAGTGTTCCAATTTGTACCCCGGGTAGGAGAGATATGAAGTATCAGCCGGAGAGGACACCTGAGTCTCGGTTAAAAAGAGCAAGGCCGGCTTCGCCGTCTCTAGATGGTAATGGACAGCGTTAAGGTTGGAATGAAGTCCCCTGATGTTGCAAAAATTCACGGATAGCGTGACAGGGGTCGCCTTGGTTGCATTGCTCCGCTTGCCCCGAGCAGCATTAGTCGCGAGCGGAATTTTGCCATCCCCCCCCCCCCCCAGAATACGCGGGGCAGCCTGAGCTCCCACGCTCATGAGTGAAGTAGTTTGGTCGTGAATGCTCAGCGAGGGATTCTCCAGGGGTGCTGGTTAAATAAGAGACTACCCTCCTGGGGTAGTCTCTTATTTAATTCCACTACCATGTTGATGGGGGGGGGGGGATGGGGATTGGGCCTCCGACCACCTGCACTCACCAAGCGCAACGCAGAGGTAAACCTCGACTTCACGCTGATATTCTGTGAGGTCGTGGTACCACCCCGGTTCGAGCTGGCCCATCCGTGCGACAGCAAAAGCGACCGCCGCCGCACCGGGCGACGAATACTTTTCGATTTATCCATTCAATAATGATCTTTATGTTGCTGTTCAACGGATAACATAATAGAACAATCGAGTCGATTAATAACGCAAAAACTTATTACCAAATCTTATGAGTAAAAATTTTAGAGTAAGCATTATTACCCTATTGTTCGAGTGAAAAATGACAAAGCCGTTCCCGGTAAGCGTCAACACAATATCGTTCAGGTGATCACACATTTTCATATTTATCGAATAATCAAGATTATAGAGGTGAAACGGAGGACGTAATTACTATAGGAGAAATCCATAGAGATGATCAGTCAGAAGAAAAGAAACTCAGTAGAAAACGCCGTAGAAACGAGAGTGAGTGGAAAGACAATAAAAACAAAAAAATTAAGGATTTTGGAAAAAGCTACACAAACAAACGTACAAAAAAAGTATATCCAGCAAAAACCATGGGACCTGTATATTCTTGTAAAAAAATGCAAGAAAAGTTTTCTGAACAGCAGAGGAAAACTATATTTGAAACTTTTTATAAAATGGCTGATCACGAACTACAATGGCAATTTATTAATTGATACACAATTGCAAAACCAATAAAGAAAACGACTATAGACAGAAAAAAAAACAGCACCCAAACTATCAATTATAGCTTTCCATTAGACGAGTCAGAAATTACTGTTTGCAAGGTTTGTTTTTTAAATACTTTAAAAATATCAGAACAGTTTGTTTATACAGCATTAGAAAAAAAAATGAAGGTATGATTGATCAGAGAGGGAGTCACGCCAACAGGCCTCAAAAGATGAGTAACTTGACGAAACAAAGCATAATTGACCACGTTAATTTGTTTCCAGCAGTAGAGTCTCACTACGTCAGAAAATGCTCAAAACGGCAATATTTGTCAGAGCAACTTAATATTTCAAAAATCTACCGATTACATGAACTATGGTTTCCAAACCAAAATTTGCCAGAAGATCGGAAAGCTACAAAGCGACAGTATGAGTCTGTTTTCAATACAGAATTCAATTACTCTTTCTTTCGGCCAAAAAAGGATCAGTGCCCAACATGTACCCTTTATGACCAAGCAGACGAACAAAAAAACTATCACTAGAGGACGCATACAGAAAGCATATAAACAAAAAGGAGACTGTTCGTAACATAAAAAACGAAGAACAATTAAACACAGTTAAAAAAAAACACTACTATTGCGGCGTTTGATCTGGAAAAAGTTTTGAGTGTGCCACAGTCCGAAGTAGGCATTTTTTATTATAAACGAAAATATGCAGTTTATAACTTTACTGTGTTTGATTTAATGCGCAAAGCCGTCATTGTTTTGTGTGGCATATGTCTATTGGAAAGAGGGGTTCTACCGAAATTGGTAGTTGTTTATTAAAATGCATCCAGGAAGAACAACTGAGAGGAATCGAAAATTTTTCATTTTATTCTGATGGTTGCGCCGGCCAAAACAAAAATCGGTTTAAATTCGCCCTATACCTGTATATCGTACAAGTTTATGGAGTGAAAACTATAACGCACCGATTTTTTGAGACCGGGCATAGCCAAAATGAAGGTGATAATATGCATTCATGCATAGAGAGGGCTATGAAAAATAAAATACTGTATACTCCAGATCAAGTTTATGGTGTAATTTCAAACGCGAAAATCTCGCATCCAAAATATAAGATCAATGAAATGGAACAGGTGGATTTCTACGACATAAAAGATCTTATTAATGGAAAGAATTGGTTGAAAGACACCCTAGGACGAAAAATTAAGTGGTCGAAATTGATGGAGGAGAGAGTTTCTCATTTGAAACCAACAATTTTACAGTATAAGTACAAATTCGAAAATGAGCCCTTTGAGTTGAATACAAAATGGATCAAACCGAAAAGAGGGCGAAAATCCTTCGCTGACGAGGTACAAACCCTTAAAAATATTACCCGTCACCAAGGCCCTGCTTGATGACCTGAAGTCTCTGTGTGATAGTGAGGCCATCCCAAAATATTATCACAGTTTTTATAATAAATTAAATTATGCCGACATCATACCTCAGAAACAAGAAGAAGATTTAGATTAAAATTGGGTTACCAACTTGTAACATTTTTAAATTTTGTTTTTAATTTTTAAATATGTTAATAATTTTCGTTTGATACTATAATAATAAATACTTAATGGATATTTTTTTGCATTTTATTTCCATCGATAACTTATTTTGGTTTTTGTTGGATGTATTAATAACTACAACTGTTATATATTTACTGTTTTAATAAAACAAAATAAATTCAATTCAAATTTAAAAGATTATAATTTGTAGCACTGTAACTTGTACCTACTTTGTACCGTCAGATTAATGTCATTTACCTTAACCACTTCCAAACTCGCTAAATTAAATTATAAACTGACAATTTAGGTACAATTTACAGTGTTCCAAATTATAACCGTATAAAATCAATAGGTACATCCAAAAAAATCCAAAATAAGTAATGACAATTATTATGGTATTAATAAAAACCTTCCTTTATACATATTTACAAAATATTTCATTCTAAAACTAGCGGCCGCCCGCGAGTTCGTCCGTGTGGGCGGATAAAAAGTAGCCTATGTTTTTAGTTTGACTAACATCTATCAGCTGTGAAAACCGCATTAAAATCCGTTCTGTAGGTTCAGAGATGTGCTGGAACAAACTGACTGACACGAAACATAAAGCGCATTTTTATTCTTATATTACCTTTATTTTGTCGTTCCCTGTCATTTTAGTCCATTATCCTTAGTGTACAGACAAACCTGGTTCCACTAATTTATTATAGTAATAGATAAAAGATTATGACAGCATTAAATTAAATCCTAACTCCTAAAAACGATAATCAAAAAAAGATGTAATGTATCTTTACCGTAATATTGAGGTCATTTACATCATCAAATACAATTGCAGTGACATTATAGGAACCGAAAGTACATGCATATTTACCATGGAACAATATCGTAATGCACGATTGCTATAGCCACATCATTTTGTGATTTCCGTCGAATACTATCGTAAAGTTAGTTAGCGGTAACATCCTCCTTAATTTATTTCAGTAATGGACATTTTCATGATTTTCTTATTTATAAAGAAAACTTTTTGGAAAAATTTAGTATAATTGTAGTGCCAAAATTTTATTTCCTATTTTTGATAAAAGAATGTTCTTTCTAGGTTTGATAGTTCTTATGATATTCAGTTTTTATTTGCTCCTGTAAAATTGACATTTTTCTATTACGATTTTGTTCGTCGGGGACGGCGATATTAGAAAAACCATTGACTAATATTACACTATAATTTTTGATATGTTTAATTTTTAATCTCATATACCCAGGTAGTTCATGTATGCATCTCATTTTTATGTTTTAACTGTGCAGATATACTTTACTATACTGGTGTATAAACTTGAATTAAAGTTTTAAGTAACTATATAAACTTTTCACTGCGTTCCCCAAATATTATTTGAGTAAATAAATAAAAAATATTGGTAAATACAATTGTGCATGCCTTAAGCGTATTAAAAAAATTACCTTTAGCATGATTATACGTAATTTTTAAAGTAGTTTAATTACACACAAGTTTTCACTAATAAACTTATAATTAGTCAAATAGCAATTTAAAAAAACTTGGAAAATCTAAAAATGCACGACTCATAATGCTCAAATGATCGAGAAAAAATTAAAAAAAATATATATTGTAGTTCTACTCATCAAAGAGTTCCAGTAGCAGTCACCGAAGTACACTTTCAAGTCACTCTATCAAGTCCGTAGGTAAGTTCTCATCATAACTGACAAAACGCGGCCAAACTCGGGACATCTAGTTCTCCTCGTCGAGGAGTTCCAGTAGCAGCTACCGCAGTACACTTTCAGGTCTATAAAGTCCAAGACGTATAGATATATTTTATATGTAAATCGTACGTGCTTTTAGAGAAACAAAATATTGTAATAAAAATCTGTGATTATAAAATTATTAATATACACTATATTAGTAAAATATGAATTAAATAAAAGGCTGTCAATCCAACGAAAATCTCGCCATTTTAGATCCGAAAAAAATTAATTATAACTAAACAGAACAAAATTAAACTGCCATTTATATTCCATAGATTCCTACATGATAGATGAAAATATTAAAAAATAGATTGTGTTAAACAATTGATATTTTCAAAAGTTATCGTGTTTACGATGCCATGCGGGCTTGATAAATCCACACCATAAGCCACTAACACCTTTTTTATGTAAAAAAAAAATTATGTAAAAATAGCAATAAATCAATTTAAAAAGAAATATTTATAAGTTCAACAATCATTTTCTTTCTAACAATGTGGTTTTTATATCATTTATATGTATAATATGATTGCTAGATACGATTTCATGCGATAAAACGTTGGAATCTTAATTTTAGGCCCTAGCAGAACATACCTCCGCGTTTTTCGCTTACAGGATGCAATTGGTTTAATTCCTATCAAAAGTCCACCGCTGTACACTGGCCACCCTTACTTTAGTTGTTTTAAAATAATAAATAATTAAATAAATATTATAGAGTTTGTTTTCACTGAAATTCAGTTTTGCATAAAGATCCTGCAGTTTCCAGCTAAAGGGGTGTTTCGACAGTGCCTGCCGCGGTGACAACACATTAATCACTCAAAGCTGTCAAGGCTCAGCAGTTCTATTCGGCCATTGTACATCACTTTACTCTTCATTTTGTTCTGTTTAAACCACTAGTATCTGTTACTTAAGAAACTGCGACGAGAAATAATAGCGTTTATTTCTTCGCACAATTTTGACAAGATACTATGTCGTCTATACTTATATCTATACATATAATAAAAATGTAAATAGCCGATGTCTGTACATTTTAGATTTATATAATAAAAGTGATTGAGTGGTACTAAGAATAAGTAATTAAATACATTTCTACCATTTTTAGAATTTTCTGTCTGTCTGTCTGTCTGTCTGTTTGTTTGTTAACGTATCACGTATAAAGTACCAATTTATATCAGAAGAATCGTTAAAGAATTTATAAAGTGTATCTTCAGGTTACATTTAGTCTTTATTTCATTAAAATTAGTTCATTCCATCAAAAGTTATGATAAATATTCTGAAGTATGGCTGCAAAGTATAGGTACGAATTTGTTCAATGGTGGCGTTTGTTGAGTCATCAAGTACATTTTAAACTAATATCATATTATAAATCATAACATAATTAAATGATGTAAAATAATGTTCTATAATGATGTAATTATATCTAAAACGCAGTAAACAAAAGTATTGCATAAAGAACGTAATAAATATATTAAAAAATATATTAACCTTATTATCTAAATCTAAAGTACAATAGTTAACCCATTTCATCGATAGATGGTGGTGTTGCACAAATGTCATGCAAGAAGGCAAGTTGTGGTTTTTTTCTGTAAATGACTTTTCATATTTGCTGTTAATCTTTAAATTACTCGCTGCCCTACTGTGTATTGACAATGTCATTTATTCTTTACCGCCGAGTACTCTACATGGTAAATCAAATTTTAAAAGAGCTATTAACAATTTCGTTGGTTTCGGCGAGAATCAAACTTTCTTTCTTGCTTACGATGTAGGCCTGATTTATAAGTTCTTTTAAGTTTTTTTATTGTATCAATCGCGTCAATTAATCTGTTTTATTTTTAGAATTGATTTTAACAGCGCCATCTATCCTTATATCTCTATAATCTCGGTAATCACATGCTGTGTCTGATTCTGTACATTGTATAGTATATTAATTTGTGACTAAAATCATTATGGAGACTGAAACTCATTAAATAAGTACATTTTTATAATTTTTAGAATTGTCTGTCTGTCTGTTTGTTTATAAACTTATTACTTACTTACTTTGTCTATGTCTTAAGTAAACATCTTTTTTTCAAAGAAATTGTTTAGAAAATCATAAAGCGTATCTTCCAGTTCATTTAATCTTTGTTTTATTAAAATTGGTTCATTCTATCGAAAGTTTTGATTATTATTTTGAAATGTAGGTTCGATTTGTTTAAAGGCGCCATAAAACCTCAGAAATAGTAATAAAATGATTCCTTTTTATAAAAAAACGTTTTATTATAATATATTTATACTTTAAACACAGTAAACAAAAAATATGTTTTCCTTAAATTAAAAAAGGATGTCTTCCACGAAGAACGTAATAGATGGCGTTGTACGTTAACGAGTCCATTCAAGCTGAAAGAGCCGTGTAGGGTGTAAGCTAACAGCACAAACATCATCAAAAACAGATATCAGAAAAAAGATACGTACGCCCAAGCTAAATGTAGCAAAATTGCATCAAAAACAATATGTCATGATGTTGTTTTATACCAAGAATCCACCTTATATCAAACAACTTTCCTTTCAGTTCTAAGCGTGTTCTGTTCCCACTTCCCATTCCCAGTCAGCGTGTGTTATGCGATGACCGATGACCGTAAATAAAGCGCAAGGACAAACTTTACACGTTGCAGGAGTGGACCTCAGTAGTGACTGTTTTGCACATGGCCAACTCTATGTTGCTTTTTCCCGCGTTAGTTACATCCGCTCCCGTAACATTTTTCTGTACGCCCCGGCTGTCTACTTCTAACGTCGTTTACACAGAAGTTCTATCATAAACGACTCAGAACTTTGAGCACAACGATTTATTTTGGTGCCACTTATTCATACAGTAATGATATAAATCTTTTAATATTCTCTTACCTAAACGTCAAATTCTTAAGTAAAACCTATATACGCGAGCTACGCCGCGGGCACAGCTATAAATAAATAAAATTGAAGTATCCATTTTTAATGTCAAAATAACAGCTTTTTACTAAATGCATATGAAAGTATATACGATAATTACAACAAAAAAAAAACATGCGTGAGTGTGTTGGAATACTTGGTTGGAACGAAGTTCCTTTCGTAGCATATTATTATAGATACAGGTATTATTTTATAGATAAACAAATACGAATACATGAATTACTGGCATCTGTTAAAATGAAGCGTCATTTAAAATAATATTTCTTTCATGACAAGATAAAAAGTGCGAGGGAAATAGATGTTATTTCATCTCGCTTCCTTATGCAGCCAAGGCCGTCTAAACTACATCAGAAGAGGTCGTGACGGAACAATCTTACAATTTTTGTCAGCTAGCCGCCATATGTCAAATCCGTAACGTCCGATAAAGAACTTTGTTGAAAAAAATCTGGAAAGCAGTTGACCCTGCAGGCTATCCCTCGAACTTATAACAATAAAATAAAAGTGATGAACGGGTGGGCAAAGATTTTTAATGTAGAAACTTCTTTAGAATTATTGTAATTTCAAACTCCATGAAACGAAAAAGTGACAGTAAAAAGAGACAAACAATATACATCTTTAGTTTTCTTTTTTCTTTTATAAGATAAGGGTGACAAACGAGCACACAGTCCACCTGATGGTAAGTGATTGCTGCGGCCCATAGACATCTACATCTATCATCGATTAGGAATCAAAATGCAGATGCGTTGTCACCCGTGAGGACTAAGGTGGAATGCCTCATTTCCAGTAAAAATGGTCTCCGGTTCTCTAAACTTACCATACGAAACACAGCAGCGTTAAGCTGCTATTTTACGCTGGTATTCTGTGAGAGCGTGGTCCTTCCCCGGTCGAGCCGACTCATTCGTGCTACAATCATAATATAGCTGCAGCATGGCTCTACCACGTATATTATTATATAGTATTTAGCTTGCGAGAGAATGAGATAAAATGCAGTATACAGGGCTTCCTATTTTGTATGGAGATTGTGCATAATGACATGCAGGAAGTCGATGAATGTAGGTGGCTTAGGACCGTGCTTTGTGACATTACTTGGGGGAGGCCTATGTTCAGCAGTTGACTTGTGAAGGGCTGTAATGATGATGATAATGATGATCATATCTATCCCGCAAATGAAAAAGTAAAGCTAATAGTAGTAATGCAAATAAGTCGTTTTCTTCATAAAATGTTTATTTTTAACAGTTTACAATAACATTGCAAAGTTATTTATGACACTAGTTTTAAGTAAGTTTCTATGGAGACGAAATTTTCACTAATTCAAGTGCATTTTATAAGTGGTCGACTGTTACTCTTTTTTTTTATAGGAGAGGGGGCAAACGAGCATGCGGCTCACCTGATGGTAAGTGACTACCGCCGCCCATGAACAACCGCAACACCAGGGGAATTGCAGATGCGTTGCCGGCTAACTCGCTAACTTCTTAATTCTACTTAGCTGTGAGTTTTCCTTTTAACTTCATTATATGTACTACTATCGTGTATACTTTTCACATTTCCAAAAACAGTAGTTTAGTCGGTAGAGGAGGGGGGGGGGGGGGACATATGACTCTAACGAAAAATATCACTTTAAAGCTGAATATTTTGCAAACGGGCCTCTGAATCGAAAAGATGTTCCACACCCCAATGTTTTTGAAAGATCTATCCAACGATACCCAACATGATGGAATAGACGGGCAAAAAAAAAATCATTCTCCATTTACTTATATGGTAAGTACCCAAAATAAAAATGTGTTTTAAGATTTTATTTACTATGCCAAATTACAGATTTGTAGCACCTAGGTTCTCTGAGCAAAACTATGTACGGGCGGACGCACGGACATGGCGAAACTATAAATGATACGATACTAAACTTGCTAAGAGAGTGAACTATGTCAAATATTTACCCTATGAAGCAATCTATAAAAAAGCCTATATTCAGCAGTAGTCTTTTGATAAGCTCTAACTGATTAATGAATGACGGATAATATTTTGGCAGAGTTGTGGTGGAGCGAGAATAGATGAGGCAGGGCGCGGTCGTGCCACAGTACACATTATTTATACTGTCATAGCACTGCACTTTGTGTACGATCTATGAAGCAAACCCGGTGTCGATTAGACAAACATAAATAAATAAAATAAATAATATTGTTATCTTATTTTGACCAGGTAAAACGTCAGAAGTACGAACACTTCAACTACAATAATTTATATGCTAATTTAGGATTCTCTTTGTAGTAGAGTAATTACTTTAAATATAATTGAAAATTGAATTAACAGTTGTCATAAGGTTTCTTACATTTACGCGAATACAACACATAGTTTAAAACGAATTTTACATATCTTTAATACGTGATTTCTTGCAGTAGTATTACTATTGAGTTTGATTGAGTGAGATTAATAGACGCAAGAATAATAATAACACGTTTATTTCGGTAATCTTGTTAACAACATAATACTGAGACTTCCCAGTGACTAATCAGAGGATACTCGTCTTGAGAATGACCCGCTACTTCCCTTAAGGATTACAAAAGTGAAAGATTACAAAAAGTTTAACCACCAGAAAATTTGTAATTAGTATGTGTATATTAAGGAGTGTGTGAATGTGAGTGTAGAAGTGTTGTAAAAATATGACAACAAATATTTGTTTGGTTGTTCGCCATTGTACTTAAGATACGTTGTCACCACTGAGGACTAAGATAAAATGTGGCGTTACCTGATAACCTCCAGTTCTCTACACTCAATATAAAAGACGGAGCAGCATTAAGCTGCTATTTTACGCTTGTATTCTGTGAGAGCTTGTTTACTCCCCGGTCAAGCCGACCCATCCGTGCTGCAGCCTTATTAAAGCTGCAGCGTGACTCTACTAACTACTAATATAAAGAAAAATAATAAAGTAAAATTATTTAATATGTGTGATTGTACACAATGATATAATTTGGCATTAGATTTGCTTTCAATTGAACTGTCTTCGTACGTATCTTCACTCACTAGCACTGAACAAGACAGCTAGATGTAAATGCTATTAAACGTCTCTACTTAACGACGGAGGGACGTTGAATAATGTCAGAATCAGAAGTCAAACGGAAGGTGCTTCACATGTCGTCTTGGATATATTGCAAATTAATTCCAACATACAATTGTAATAAAGGTATTTTATACAAAGAGAAAAAAATTGACGCACGTATAAAATTAATACGAATTGAAATATAAAAGCTTTTACAAAAATTTTTTCACTTAGCGGTTAGCCACCGTAGAGTCTATATCACCTGAGGATGCCTCGTGTAGAGGCGAAACACGTGTCGTATTATCGTCAGTGGTGTGTCTTGCCTAGTGTAGTGGTGTTGGGAGTAGCGGTGCTGGGATTAGTGGTGACGGGGATAGTGCACGCAATTGAGGGAGGGCGGGAGGTGCTTCTTCATACTAGGTAAGACACATCATTTTATTTTATAACGCGGATATTTGCGAAGTAAATTTTTGTAAAAGCTTTTATATAATGGATTTCCGCAAAGTAACGCCTGATTCTATTAATTATACGAATTGAAATAAATTATAATTTTTAGCCGAATTCAAAAAAAAAGTTATTGATTCGACTGTATGTTTATTTCATTTTTGTATGTATGTCTTTTTTTATAGAATAAGGGTGACAAACGAGCACGTAGTCCACCTGATCGTAAGTGGTTGCTGTGGCCTATAGACATCTACATCTATCCTCGTTTACGAATTAAAATGCAGATGCGATGTCAGCCGCGAGGTCTAAGATAAAATGCATCTTTTCCAGTGAAATGGATCTCAGATTCTCTACACTCACCATACAAAACACAGCAGCATTAAACTCCTATTTTACGCTGGTATTAAGTGAGAGCGTGGTACTTACCCGGTCGAGCCGACCCATTCATGCTACAACTATACTATTAATACAACTGCAGCATAGCTCTATTACGTAAAAACGAGATGTTAACAGATATCTTCGTCAAATATGAACTGATTTTAGTAATTCTTATTTAAAAGTATTTTTATTTACATATTTTTATTTTATTATCTTTATAGTGAGCTCCAATAATATTGAAAAAAGTTTTTAATGTTCTAATAATATTCCTTAGTCCACTCAAAATTATAAATCTCTCTTGAAATTAAAACTTTTCGTGCTTAGAAACCTTATTGTGATTAACCAAACTATAATATAGTTGTTAAATGTATATTACTTTTTATGAAAAAAATCTAAGCCCATAATGATTGACTCTAGGCTATTGTGCCTATTATATACCTGTACCCTAATGTTCGTCAGATGAAATTCGGTCTCGACATCCAGTCTCAACGGAGACTAGCCATCTGCGCAGGGCAGGATTATAGTGCTGTAGTGTATGCGCAGGCACAGTTGAACTTTCCGACATGACCGGAGAGAGATCAAGCCCAGTCCTGCGGCTTTACGTACTTTCCGAGGGACGGGGATGAAACACCGCCAACTTCTTGACTGCTAGTGAGAGTAGGTACCCCAATAACTGATTTTGGCCCGACCGGGGTTTCGAACCCAGGATATCCTATTCAGCAAGCGCGTTTACGACCACTAGTCCAACGAAGCAATCATGTATAACCTATAAAAACCCAAAATATTTTTTTTAACTATATAATTATTATGATTGGCTCATATTCCTTTACTTATAAGCGTATCCTTACAAACATAAATTATAAATTGATTAACTCTCGATAAAGCTAAAAGTATCCATTAGCGCTACATTGACGAATGGCTTAAAAATATCTTTTCGTTACTAAATACAGCCTCAGTAAAAAGTTCTCTATAAAGCTGGTAGCAATAATGTTCCATCAATCACTCACAGCTGTTGATGTGTCTTAAATTTCTGCTCGCAGTGTGACCAGTTAAATATATTTTGCGCTATTCTGCTTCCTTTTAATACCTACGAGTATAAAAAAAAATTGCAACATCTTACAAATTATACTTTTTAAGTGATTATTTATTTTAACCATTGCTTTTATCAGTCCTCTACGCAGTTTGTCTCGAAGAGATCACTTTCGGAATAACAATAACCGCCTGTTGAACATATTCTTTAAATAAATAGTTTGGAAAATCCAATTGTGAACGCCTCGTGGGCTTTTTATTTAACATTGATTGATGATGAAAATTAATTGTATTCCTGACTTTTAAAATATATTATTTATGTGTTTTAAATTTAGCGCTCTTTTATTTTAACAGGTAGTGTCACCTACAGGGAAGAAAATGTTTGCCATAATAAATTGATTAAACAAAGTATAAAATCGATAAAGGCTGTATGGTGCATTTGTCCTTTGTCTATCAAGAGCTGAAATTATGAAAGCGCCTTTAAATTTTTAATAGCAATAAAACTTATAAAAGTTGAAAATCAATCAAAACAAATTACGCATACCAGGCTATTGATATAAAAAAAATGGGAACCAGTTGATATATTCCGAAACTAATAAAAAAACCCGGTCTCGATACGTTATTTTTTTCGGTAATTATCGTGATCAAAATCAACGTCCGGACGTCTACATAACATTTTTGAAGTATTTTTTTTAAAGCAGCAAAATAAAATTATTTTTTAGAAAAAATAAGATTTATTAATTAGAGTGTCATCTTGATATACGGCTACTCATATTATCATATGGTTATGAAGAGGCATTTTAAGAAAACAAAACTGCTTGACGTTGATGTGTCGAGAGTAAGTCACTACCTAATAACTAATTATTTTTTGTATTTTGTACAATAAAGAATAAATCATCATCATTTCAGTCCTTCACGAGTCCACTGCTGGACATAGACCTGCCCCAAGGGGTGCCACAAAACACTGTGCCGAACCACCTACATCCATTGATATCCTGCATGTCTTACCAGGTCATCACTCCATCTAGTAGGGGGACGCCCTACACTTCGCCTACTATTAGGAGGCAGCCACTCGAGAACCTTTCTTCACCATCAGTTGTCGGTTCTTCGAGCTATATGACCTAAGAGGCCAATATCAAAATATTATTTAATGTTGTATTCAGATGACATTCCTATCTCTACTAATAATATATCGTTGAAATTGTGTTTATTAGTTTGTCCTTCTTTCATGCAGCAACGGAGCAACTTATCAACGTGGTTTGGCAAAGTTATAGTTTATGGGCCAGAGAGTGACAGGCTATATTTTATCCTGGAAATATACAGTTCCTGAGGAATAATCTGGAGAGTAGTTCTGTAATTACATGTTTATGCTGTCTAAGGTGTAAGTATGGTACATGTCTATGGTAAGTACTTGAGGAACCGAGCTTAGCTTGACGTTAGAAAAAAATATAATTTTCTCAGGGATAACATCAAGATAATTTTGGAATTTGAAACATTATCTAAATACAAAATTTTAATCTAAACTTTAAAGCTTTTTCCAAGAAACCAGTTACAAATACATATCATCATCATCATCATTACAGCCCGTCACAAGTCCACTGCTGAACATAGGCCTCCCCCAAGGAATGCCACAAAGCACGGTCCTGAGTCACCTGCATCCATCGACTTCCTGCATATCTTACCAGGTCCTTTTTTTCCCATCGGTGTCGGTTCTTCGAGTTGTATGGCCGGCCCATTGCCAATTCAGCTTACTAATCCGTTGGGCTATCTCGGTCACTCTGGTTATACTGCGGATATCCTCATTTCCAAGGTTATCACGCAGAAAAACTCCGAGCATAGCCCTCTCCATAGCTCGATGAGCGACCCTGAGCTTCCTCATCCGGCTGACAGTGAAGGATCACGTCTCAGTACCATAGGTCATCACTGGCAACACGCACTGGTTGTATAGTCTCGTTTTCAAGTTTTGAGGTATACCTGACGAGAAGATGTGCCGTAATTTCCTGAACGCTGCCCAACCGAGTTGAATCCATCGATTGACCTCTTGGTCGAAGTAAGACTTAGGTAACTAGGTTGGACTATTTGTCCCATGTAAACATACTCGTCAACAACTTCAAGTTTAGTGCTCCCAACTACTACCGGCATAGATGTGACATGGATATTAAACATGATCTTTGTTTTGTCCATGTTCATCTTAAGACCTATTCGATGGGAGACACTATTGAGGTCATTGAGCATAGTGCTGAGGACCTCCAGCACTTCTGCCATAAGCACTATATCGTCGGCAAACAAATACATATATGCATAAAATTATCTTTTTTTAATTTGATGTGCTTTTACTTTTTCAAAGAACACCAACGATAAACTAAATCAACATCTTTTCAAAGTGTAAGGGTTGTGAAACCTACAGCGTTAGCCAAGTTGTCTTTCTACGATTGTTAACACTTACAGAATATTAAAGAAAGAAATGATAATTTTTCAACGTTGTCGACATAACATGCGCCTTGAACCAAACGGTTATCATCAGCATTCGATATCATACAGCAGTGAAGTGGAATAATTTTTTGATCCGATTACAATATAGGTCTTCAAGTCAAGATTTGCAATCTTAGCATTAATTATTAATTATTATGGCTGACGTCACCCAGGCTGTTTAATCTTTATGTTAACAGACTGATTGAGAGGCTCACCAGAGTAGGTGCCGGTTGCTCAATAGACGGTGTGTATCCATGAATAATTTTAGTTACACAGACAACATGGTTCTGTTGAGCCCCTCAGTCAGCGGGCTTCGAAAGCTGTTGAAAATTTGTGAAGCATATGCCGAGGAGACTGGACTCAGTTACAATTCAAAAAAGAGTGAATTTATTGTCTTCAGAGGTAATAACAAACCACTTGATTTCACGCCACGTATCCAGCTATGTGGGATTCCTCTGAGACAAGTGGCTGAGTTTAGGTACCTCGGACATATTGTAACTGAACGCCTGGATGATGACAGTGACATTGAACGAGAGCGCCGAGCGGTGTCGGTCCGGGGCAATATGGTGGCTCGCAGATTTGCACGTAGTACGACTCAAGTCAAGTTAACTTTGTTCAAGGCGTATTGCCAATCCTTTTACACGTGCAGTCTGTGATCTGTTTAGATTTTTTAATGAATATAAGTTTACTTCTTACGTAAATAAATGATGACATTTAATTTCGGTATTTAAATTTCATTTTAACTAAACGATAGGGTAAGGTTATTTGTCTGTCTAAAAGTCCTGCCGGGTACAAACAAAATTCTTATGTTTTATATTTTGTACTATCACTCAAGGTGGACATCTAAACACATTTACTATTATGACCACTAAAGATGATTAAATAATTTGCCTTATATTAAACTACAAATTGTTAGAAAACATGTTATTAATGGAACAACGAGTTCAGCGCATAGGACACTGCAAATTGTGTTGTAAATTCAGTTAACTTATAATCTATAACGTGAACAGCGACCTATAAATTACAGCGATATTAACTTTAATATTTTATAATTACTGCGAGCAAGGCAACACGTATCTGCAAAATTCAATACCTCCAGGGAATTTTGTTGTCATTAGTATTCATACTTGTATCGTTTGTGGTTGAAATTCGACTAACGATGGAAAATATACTATATATTTGTTGGAATAACTTTTTTTGTAATATTCACCCGTGCAATGTAGGCAAAGGGATCTAAATTTTAAGGCCGCGAGCGTGATCAAAATGATTATAGACATCATCTAATCCGGTCCAGTAATTTTCTGGTTGACGGACGTGGCTCTAGCGCCCGATTGATGGCGTTTTTATTTCATTATTTTTAAATGAAAATGGAGGATCTAAATTTAACCGATTCAACCAACCAACCAGCAATAACAGTTTTATTACACATATATCTGCCGTGTGGTGGTAAATTAGTTCAGAAATTATTTAAATTAGTTTCCACAGTTTAATTTTTGACTCCGGACTGTTACTGAAAAATTCTTGTCAGGAAAACCCAGTTACTGATTTCGACCGACCCTTGATTCGAACCCAAAATCTCATAACCATCCGTCACGTTTACGAATACTAGTTCAATGAGGCAGTTAACAAACCGAATGTAAAATAAAATTTATTTATAATTTATTTTTACTTTAAAGACCCGAAAAATTATAATTATATGGTTTAAAAATATATTATTAAAATAATATATTTAGCAAGCAAGTGATAAACTGTTACATTTTTCAGTTTTACTATTACTGCTTCTAGCTTTCCCATTCCTTATCCAGAAAACATAGACAAGGCGCAGAGAAATTGCATGTCTGCGGTCTAAAGCATCCGTAAATCAATGGATAAGACTGCGACTTTATGAACGGGATAAATTTAAAGGAATTGGAGAACTTAGAGGATTTCAATTTTTTTTATATGCTAATATTATGTGACAAACAAAAGTTTTAGTGTTTTATAGTATAATTTAATATTGTTTATATTTAAATGTTACGTACACAAAACATAAATAATGGAAGAATATTATGCACCTTCGGAATTTAAATATAAAATAAAATACTTTTTGCATGTAGAAACAATACCTTCATTAACTAGAGATAAAATATATTAATTTTGTTTATTCAATATCGATTTCTATTTATTAAAGAATACAAGAAACTTTATTAATATTATTAACTGTCCCGGTAACCACTCTAAGTTTAAAAATGCTTGTGTTACGTGTAGTTCACTGCAGTAGTTGAATGTAGCGGATTGGAAGCAATGACTTTTTGAATTTGTAGTCCGTACCCTACATGTAACTCACTAGAGGCACACTGAAAGCGAGATTGATATAGATTTACCACGAAATTATGCCGTGTGTCCTTTAATACCGAATCCACACAAATAAAGCTTTTAAATTGATTTGATTTTATTTAGGATTTAGTTTTGTAGTTCAAGTTGATTAGTCTATAGTGTTTTTGTAACACATGTGTGGGTGCTTCTTTTAATAAATATATTTACATTATTTCTTTTATTAAGCTACAATCGCTTCATAATATAATAATACATATTTAAAATAATTTTAAACTTTAATTTACCATTATATTTACTCTAATCAATTATTGAGTTTTTCCTGTCAAGAAATTGCTAGTAACAGCCCAGTAGGAGTCAGAAAGTTGGCGGTGTTTCACCTCCGTATCTCGGAAAGCACGCTCAGCCATTGGTACTGCGCCTGATATCTCCAGTGGTGCGGGTTGCTATCCCATCAGAAGTGAGGGAGATTAATAGAGATTGTACCTGTGCTTGGGCGTATTCTTGGGTACTATAATCTTGTTCTGCGTAGATGGCATGTCTCTACTAGCTGCCTTGGCCAAAATTCGGTCTGGAGAACATTGATAGAGTCCATTATAAATATATTATCTTAAAACAATTAACTCTAATTATTGTTGCTCAAATTTAATCTAAATATGATTAGGAATAACTGTGAGTATTAGGTATATAATTATTGTTTGTATATTTTTTTCTTTGCACAATTTATCATTTAATCTCTTTAATCTAAAACTTTATTACCTTACTTTGGTTCAAATGTAAATTAAGTGCAAGTTTATAAAGTATTAGTTGGATAAACGAGCACAAAATCCACCTTATTGTAAATGAATAATGTAGCTCATTGATAACAAAATTTACCTCCTGAGGAGTGAGATAGAATGCCACGTTACCGACAAAAAATTTCGATTCCTACACACACCATAGGAAACACAGAAAAATAAAGCTGCTATTTTACGCTGATATTTTGTGAGAGCATGATCCTTCCCAAGTTGACCCGACTCTTTCGTGTAGCAACCATTAATTTAGCTGCAACGTATCTGTACCACGTTAAAAATGGTCATATTTTTACCTTTTCGCGTGTTGAATGTACATTGTATTATAGAGTGGTCCTTCTGAAATGTCAATCTATCTTTGCGAGGGTCCTTAAATCGAGATCACTCGGTTTATTCCCCTTCAAAAATCTTACAGTCTTGTTTCTATATGGTCGGCCAATGCCACTTCAGTTAACGGATCAGTAGGTATTCGTTTATTATTTCTTATTGTTCAAATAAATGTCAAATAAATGAGGATAAAATACAACATAAACAAGTTGAAAATTACATTTGTATTAATAAAATAGTTCAATAGTTTGACTTTTATATTCAGTCAGGTTATAACTTTTATCTAAAGATTGAAAAATGGCAAAATAAAACGATTATATATCTATTTATAATTGACTAATCATGCTCTAACATTTTTAATTAATTTAAATAGTGGTTTGGGGATACATTAGAATATGTCTAGTCATCAATATAAAGTAATGCATACTAATTTAACGTTATACTAAGTAATCTTAGAGGTCAAAGGTTATTGGTAGCCTCAAAACTAAGATATACAATTCCGCATAATGTGACTTTTGTCTCCTATTTGAAACTTGATGTGTATCACTTTACAAGTATCTGCTAGAACGATTACCTCAGTTCTTTCAAATGTCAACATGAAATGCAAAAAGGTTAAAATTCTTACTTTGCGGATGTGACGTATGATTTTAGTTCAAACATTTATGTTGAGCTGTCAAGTACACTGGTGGAGTGCTACACGCCCGCACATTCCGAATGTTTGTACACGAGACCTGTACTTATTCAAGGCAGGTTTCGGAAATACTTTATCTATGCTATTCTGTACTAAGTGGTTGGACTATTTTTAGTTCGAGGGTTAATTTGATTTTTTTTTATAGAATAAGGGTGACTAACTATTAAAAAGTCCACCTGATGTAACATGGTTGCGCGTACGGTTGTACCGTTGGAAAACTGTATTTCACCTTAACGTATTCCTCGTAAATAATATTAACATGTTTACCATATGATCGTTGGATGTGAAAGAGAATCAATGAATCCAGTGTTTATTGATTAATTATGTCAGCTTAATAAAATTTCTGTGGAATCCTACAGTACGATGATCCTGTACGATCATCGTACTGTAGGATTATGAACTGATTGTAATGAATCTACACAACAGATAGAAAGAAATATCAGGAGATTTGATAGCTGAGATTTTCTACGGATTGAATATAAAATATCGTAAATTCGATGTTGCTAGAAACATCGCTCAATAAACTCAATAAACTTATACTGTACCACACTCTTGGTCTTGTTTTATTTTTGACTGAGTTCAAAAAGTTAATGTTAAAATATATTTATACAAAATTGGCCTTTACAGAGAACTTTTCGAAAGTCAAGAAAACTATCTATCTATCTGTCATTGAATCAATCACTTATCAATTTTTATTTTTTTTAATTAATTCACTTTTTTGGAAGAAGGGTGCAAAGCCTGAAGGGGATGATACCTTAAATCATTTACAGAAGTTGATGGATGCAGTTGGCTCAGGACCATGCTTTGTGGCATTCCTTAGGAGAGGCCTATGTTCAGGAGTGGATCTGTGAATGGCTATAATGATGATGATGATGATTATGATGATGATAATGATAAGTATCTTCAAATATATGCTTCAAGCAACATCCCAATATCTACGTTCTACAAGCACCACACTGAACCGGATACGCGGGAACTTGAGCATTATTTTAAATTGCAGGGATACTCGCAGGTTTTATTCTATATGAAGACAGTAGTTGCGTGAGTAATACACAAAAAGTCTGCTTATCGTATACGTAACTATGGTGGGAGTCGTAGTAAGCTTCGTTTTGACATATGATTGTTTTTTTATAGAGTACGAGTAAGGGTGACAAACGAGAACACAGTCCATGTGATGCTTAGTGGATGCTTTGGCCCATAGACATTCTATAACCCTTTTAACTGGAAACACTGCATTCCATGTTAGTCCTCAGGAGTGACGACGCCTGCATTTTGTTTTTTTTTTATCGAGAATAGGTGTAGATATCTATTAGCTACAGCACCCACTTACCATCAGGGAGACAATTTACCATGTAGTGGCGGTGTAAGAATACCCATTACCCCATAACAGCCCGTGAGTGTCGTAAGAGGTGACAGAGGGAAAAATGTGATAAGCAGCACCGTCTTCCTAATAATGGCTAAAAAAAAAACTGCGTCTGTCTTCCCGCTTGCCAAGAGCAGCAACTATGGCAAATATCTCCCCTATGAGAAAATATATGGGGAGAGCTATGATCTGCAGTGGATTTTAATAGGTTGTAACGGTAAGGTTACACAACACTATTTTAATAAACATGCGTTAGTAGTAATTATTACTGGAAATCGATTCCCACTTCAGAAACACAATTTCATTGCTGGGTATAATTGATTTGTTCCTACTTCTTATATATTTGATACCGTATTTCACTCATTTATTACTGCGTACCAAAATTTCTTATTGAATGAAATTTGTTTTCGAAATCTTGGTGATAGAAAAGCAACGCAAAAATGTAATACTTGTAAGAATAATAGCTCCGGAAGTTCATCTCCTGGCCGTTTCACTTCCTGCACTCCAAGTGATCTTGACGGCATTCATGGTGAATTACGCGGACTCTCTGAAAAATTTCATCACTGCCTTAGTAACTGGATACGGTAAAAAATATTCAACCTGATTTCGCTGATATTAAAACGATACAATGTGAGTTATTGGTTGTGAAGGATTCCTCTTTTAACAGTGGTAGATCCACGCGGCAGCCTTTGCACGTATCTAATATAATGAAGTCAATTATAAACAGCCAGCTCATGCGGTACCTTGAGGATCACCAGCTGATTAGTGACCGTCAGTATGGTTTCCGTCGAGGTCGCTCGGCTGCTGATCTTTAGGGTTACCTAGCTCATAAATGGGCGTAGGCAGTAGAGTCCAAGGGTGAGGCGTCGGCCATTAGTTTGGACATAGCGAAGGCCTTCGATCGGGTTTGGCACTAAGCGCTTTTTACGAAGCTTCTTTCCAATGGGCTTCCAGAGAAAATGTGCAAATGGATCACCAGTTCTCTTGCAGATCGGAATATCAAGGTCATAGTAGACGGTGCATGCGCCGATTACAAGCCCATTAATGCTGGTGTTCCACAAGGCTGCGTGCTATCGCCAACGCTGTTTCTTATGCATATCAATGGCATGTTGCAAACCGGTAACATTCATTGCTATGCAGATGACAGCTTTGGTGATCCTTTATGCTTAATGCCAATATTTCTTGAGTAAACGTCACCGAGTACCGGGATAAACTTGTATATTAGTTGAGAATTTGTTGACCAAAGTTTTGGACTGGCGGCGACTAAATCTAGTCCAGTCCGTATTTAAGAAAAATTGTTTAAGGATTCTCAAGTTATGTTTAAGTTTACTTTCTGTGCACACAAGGTTTGGGAAGCGTTAGTTTCATCTATTCATTATTAATGTACTCACTATTGTTGGCTTAACGAAAGGGCATAAGTCTTGCTACGTGTGTTTGTTATTGTTATTTTTATTTTGCTCATTATACTATTCTGCTTAACATAACGTGTTGCATATTGAATCTCACATAGTTTTTATAATACACTTTTTTAATTGTTCTTTCGCATATCATAGATTTTTTATTATATTTGTGCTATGTTAATTTGTGTTATAGATTACGAGTAATTAATTATTAATATTTATACGCTTGTGTTGTAGGAATTATTTTTGTGTGCTTTGCATATTCACTAAGCTAATAATATTTATATTAACCTACAGTAATTCTTGCACCGTGTTAACTGTATTTGGTAATCATTTGTTCTGCCGTTTAGGATACACAAGATACATTTACTGTAAGTTTTATATAATATGACAAATCTTAGTATCAGTTTTAGAATATAAGAGATTAACTATTACTAATCCACTAAAACTTGCTTGCGCGCCGTTTCACATACTTTTGTGTATTATTTGTGTGCTAATATCGTGTAATACTTATGCATTATCCTAATGAATAGTAGATTATTTTCTAATATATCTCATCGTAAATTATTTGTATTTGCCACTATTACCTACCGAGTTAATTTAGTACTTATCTTGTTGCAAAAACACTTCCCTAACAAAAAATATATAGTACCAAAACGTTCGGGGCTTCCGAAAAAAGGAACAAAGGAATATAGGAATTTCGTTATGAATAATTACGACTTAATAGGCTTAACTGAAACGTGGCTTAATGAGGACTTCAATGACAGTGAATTATTTGACAACCGATATCTAGTTTGGAGGCGTGATAGAAATTATTCTGATACAGGTCAAAACATGGGGGTTGGTTTTCGTATAGCTGTTCGACGAGAGCTTATAGTTTTGAATGCAGTGAATGATGTTCATCAGCTGAGAATATATGGATTACTCTGGTCCTAAAGCCTGCATCGGATAATATGTGATACAAATTAAATATTTGTCTTGTTTATGTATTCTGTGAAAGCTTATGTAATTCTTTAATACAAGAATTACAATTTTTTACACTAAATTAAATGATAATGTGTTAAATAACTTGTCAGATGGTTTTTTAATTGTAGGTTAACCCGGAAGATCCTCATCACTTAACATTATGTATATCTGTTGACTTCATCCACTAACATACGCTTTCACCATAAACCAGAACTAAATTCCTGTATAATTTTTCAGACTACACTAAAATATGCCAAACAACTTGATAATACAGATTGATCCAACTGACTCAGAATGGGTACTTTAGAGGACGCTGTATGCTTACTGTATAATAAGTTACAGATGCTAATTAATATATATGTCACTTGCAAAACTTTAAAATCATCTTCCAGATTTCCTCCCTTGTATAAAACCCCCTTGATTAAAATCTTAAAAGAATAATTAAAGTATAACTCTAAGTATAAGTAATATGGAAATACTTTGGATCTTGATTTTTTTGTTTTATTACGGTAGCGTGAAAAGGTTCCTGAAAAAATTATGTGCAAAACTTACATTCGTGATATAGAAAATAATATAGGCAAATCACCGAAAGCCTTCTAGAACTTTGTTAAGAGTAAAAAATCTTCAAATTTATATCCTTCTAATATGAAATTCAGACAGTATTTTTCAGGCAAGAGGAAGTACTTTGTGACTTATTCAATCAGTTTTGAAGTCTAACTTTCTTCACGATTCCGACACAATTAATTTTAATATTATTGACTCGCAAAATGATCAATTACGTGTTGATATCAGTTCCATCGAGGTGCAAGAAGCAGAGATATCCAGACTTTTAAACGCTAGCGACCTGTACAAATCAGCTGGACCAGAAATTATCCCGGCTATCTTAATCGTACGTTGTGGAGACTCTCTTACTTAGCCTCTGAGCATTTTGTACCGCCGTTCTTTAAAGGAAGGCATGTTTCCAAATATTTGGAAAAGTGCGTTTATTACTCCAATACAAAAAAAGAACCTAAGGATGAGGTACAAAATTTTTGTCGCAATTCCAAACTCTATTTATTCGCTAAAATAATTGAAAAAATAACTTACAACCAGTTGTATTCTTCCCTATGCCACAAATTTAGTGAAAATCAACATAGTTTCTTAGAAAACAGATCCACCATGTCAAACCTTGTAATTTGTTCCGACCAAATAACTATCTTTATGTCTAAACCAGCACAAGTAGTTGTTCTCTATACAGACTACTGCAAAGCGTTCAACAGAATAGATCATTTAATTATTTTACATAAACTTCTTGCAATGGATATCAGGGGTGATTTATTTATATGGTTTACGTCATACATCCGAAATCGAAGTCAATCTGTCGTTCTTGGTGGATATCGTTTGTCTGCAATTCATATATCGTCTGGCGTACCGCAAGGATCCTTATTGGGGCCCTTGCTCTTCTTAATTTTTATCAATGATGTTGACACGTGTTTTAAAGTTCCAAGATTATCTTTATGCTGAACGATATGAAAATCTTATGACTTATTACAAATTTGGAAAGTTCTTCTAGCCTTCAAAAGGAACTCTTCAATTTAGAAGCGTACTGTTCTAACAATAAAATCGAACTTAATGTTTTTTAAATGTTTATCTTCTCATTTACTTCATAATCCTAAAATTTATAATTATAAATTACAAAATACTTCTCTAAATAGAACCAGCAATTTCAGAGATCTCGGTGTTACTTTTGACTCTAAATTGCTGTTTGACCATCACGTTGATGACATTATTACAAAGGCTAACAAAGCGCTGGGTGTCATATTAAGATTATCGGCAGATTTAAAAAACGTAAAATCCTTCAAAATTCTATATAGCGCTTTTGTACGCAGCCATTTGGAATATGCCTCTGAAATTTGGAATCCAAAATATAATGTAACATGAACGATAGGATAGAGCGCATACAAAAAATATTTTTGCGTTTTTAAATCAAAATAGTTTATATCCATCTATACTCTTCTATTTAAAAAAATTCACATATTACCTTTATATGTGCGTAGAAATATTGCAGATCTCTCTTTTCTCTTTATAATTATGAACGAAAATTGATTTTCCTAAACTACTAAGTAAAATAGGTTTACTTACTCATTGACTGGTTTGCGGAAACCTATACATTTATCTGTACCATACGTGTGAAAGTAATTACAGGCTTACTTACTTATTACTCATCTTCACGCACAATCCCTGACGGGGTAGCCAGAGAGAACAGATCGCCAAGTGTCACGATCCTTACATACCTCTTTCGCTTCTTTCAGATTCATTATCTTCTTCATGCATGCATGTCTAAGTATCCGAGTACTTTTGACCCTACCCTCTTCGAGCAATTTGCTCACATGGTCTTCGAAGTTACAGGAAATTACAGGCAAAACGCTTTTATTATTTGATCACGCAGATGCACATAATCATAACGTAGATATTGATTTATTTCATTCCAGCGTTCTCCAAATTAGGCGCTCACTTTCTAACAACTTCTTTTCATTTTGATAATGTTATTTATAGTTAAGTGAACAGTTACTTTCCCTATACTTGTAGGGTGAATCAACTTTTAAGACACTCCTTTGACAATATTTTGCAACAATAAATATAAAAAATAAAATAACGAAAACTTATAAAAATGCAGTGCTATATGTTATATAATTTATCTTATTTTTAGATTCCGTAGTTGGCCACAACATATAAGTTAGAACTTAATGATTTTTTGAAAAATCTGGTGTCCATGTCATAAAACTATCCCCTGAGTTACATTTTTGAAAGTATCGTAGTTTGAAATAAAACTATAAATATTGGAAAACTAATATAGTAAATATTTATTTCAACTTAAAATGCAGTCTTCTAAATAATAAATCTTAATTTAAAATAATAGTAACATTAAAAAGAGACAGTTAACATTCCACTGTGTTACTTTGTTCATTATTAAATGCTGAACTTTAAGGTAAATCGCTATTTAATGTAAACAGTCATACATTACATATTTCTAAGTTGAAATCAAGCCCTGAGGTCTGCTAATGGAAAGTAGTTAATAATATAATAAAATTAAAAGACAAGTTATCTTCAAAAATCCTTACACATAATAACACTAGGTAACACTTGAGAATCCTATACTATCTATGAAGTACGTAAGTACTATTAACAATATAGTGTATGTAATCATAATATTAGCTTCTAAAATCGACTAGTCAAATCAGTAATTTTGAATGGAACGAACTATTTAAAAACATATCAACTAAATGGAAACAAAACTTGAAATTAAACGAAATACACTAACAATATACATCAAAGAGAGAAATTATAATAGGAACCCTGATTTAATTAAGTATAATATACTTAGTCTTATTTCTTTTCAAACACATCTACCGATTTTTCGAATTAGTAGCACGAGCGATGTCCTCGCTTGATAATGTCTGGTGCCGGTAATTTCTGGATAATCCACGTAAGAAATATCCGTTTCATCCAAACGAAAATGTTTGGCGTTTTCATCCACTACTCGTAAAAACATTACTTTTACTTCTCCGTCTTCTTCAACATCAGTCAATGTTTTGCATGTATAGGTGTATGATTTGTTTTTGGATGCGTCTACGTACAACTTCACTAACAAAAAGTCTCCACGTCCAATCTTCGTACTTTGGTCATCACTGCTACATGGCAATTCTTCTTCTGATGAAGAATCACCATATATTGCGTCATATGTTCTTCGGTGTCTGTTCGTCATATCCTGTAATTGTTTTGTAATTTTTATATTATATAAGGGTTCATCATCAGACTCAGTTTCCATGTTCAGTATTTTTATATCGGATTACAATTTTAGTGTTCGTAGCAATGATATCAATTTCCTTTGTTACCAAATTGATAGATAAAGTTTCATCATGCGTCAGGCCAGGAATGGATGCACTCAGTTCATTTTCGTCCGCATCATAGGACACTACGATATCGTATGCCTTTTGATTGAGACACGTACAGAATCCTCTTCCTTCCGGACTACCCGCCTCACAGAAACAGCTTAAATCTCTAAATTTTAATTTACCATAGCGGTTCGAAATTACTTGATGAACTTTAAGGACTCCTACAAGTCTTGCAATATTGACTGGCAAGGCTTTCTGTTGGTCCTCAATATTTTTTTCATCAATTAAATATAGTTTTATTTTGCTGATGTTATTCATCTTATCATAAAATTTTAGAACGTCAGATATATCATCACCATTGGCTACAATTTTGTCTGCTGTTCTTTTACGAAAACCTTCAACACCATCAGCCGGCCCTTTTCCATGTCCAGCTTCAAAAAATAACCACGTCATGTAAGAGAACCCATAATAAAAATACTTCGTACACATCAAGTAAAAATTTTGTTTTTGTCTGTACTGTGTACTCGGGCCGTCCGAAAAAAAATGCACGGTGTTGATTGTTTCAAAATTAGATCTAATCCATTTTAATATTGGATCTAAGTGACTCCAAATTGCGGCAGGTTGATGATTGTTTGATGCGGAAATACTGCAAAACGAATTGATTTTATAACCTCTTGCAGAACCACTGTCAAAGGTATAGACTACAACCGTGTGAAGGGAAACTTGTTTGCGTGATCCTCCAAAATGGTGTGATTGTACTTCCTGGCTATACTTACAACTATAGTTTTCACTAAAATCCGCAACCACAACGCATTCATTCAAGACAAAAACGAAAGTTTTTAAATTGTGTCTTAATATCAAATACGTGCTTTTTAAATGCTGCAAGGTCGCTCTCAAATCTTTTTGAAGAAAATAAAAATGAAGAAGCAGGTATATTTACCTGCTTCTTCATTTTTATTTTCTTTTATGTTTTTAATTGTTTTTAGGGTTTTCCCATCTTTTGTGTATTTTTCTTTCTTTCTTACCCATTCAGTCCATGTTATTGAACCTTTTACATTTTTAATAAAGTAATTATTTTTTTAGTGATAAACTGAATGCATATGCCATACATGCAGTCTTTGGACTCTGTGCTGCAAACTGTTGACTCAATTAGAATATTTAAGTTATCAGAGCTTGTAATGCCATTTTTTTTAAAGCTTTTGCCTTATAGACAAAATTTGCATAGGCACATATCTCTGGTGTCGATAGAGGCAATTACGACATAAAAATGTTTATTCTTAGTAAAATAAAAGTAAGATCAACGAAGATTAGGGTTCTCCTTCATAAAGGTTTTAAACAAATTTTTCATTGTGTCAAGCATGAATCTTTTTTGTACTTTTATGCTTGCTTTTGTGAGCGTTTCATTTTTGCCAGCTGTTGCACATGATATGTCATCTCTCAAGTAAAATTGTCTAATGTTGTTCTTTAACAATGTGTTTTTATCTAACCTCTCTTTTCTTTTAACAATTTTGTTAACGCCTAAATTCTGTATAAGTATCCGTTTTATCATTCGTGAGTCTTTGACATCTACAGTTTCAAATATCTTCTTTATTACCTCTCTTTCTCTCCTAGATTTTGTCTTCTTGAATGTCTTTTTGATAGCTCCACTTAAAATTACGTACCTTGAGTCTTCATTTTTTCAACTATGTTGGATTTAGTTTCGATTTTTCTGTGATACCTTTTCATAAATTTCTCATATTTTCGTCTTAGATTTTCATTATCTTGCCTAAGTTTTGCGTTTTCTCTATGCACTCTCGACCTGTCTTTTTCACTTTTTTTCGACCTGATTTTCTGCAAAGTATTGGTAACCTAGCTGATGACGATACGCACAGAGGTGTAGGTGATGTCTGTGGTGAAAGAATAACATGAGGGGGCGTTGGTGGTGGAGTTCCATTTAATTCTGCAAAGTTTTCTAATCTGGACTCGGATCTAGGCGAGTCCGGGGGTGTTTGTTGTAATAAGCTTTCTACAGCCTGTTTTAGTTCTTTTAGCTGTCGTTTTTATAATTTCCATATCATATTTGCATTATATTTTTCTTTAGGAGTCAAATCTTTTACTAATCTTTTGGGCTTATGATATCATTCTCGCTGCTTTTTCTTCGCTTCTTCGTACTTTTCTTCATTGTTTTTTAGTTTTTCTCTAAAACGTTTCTGTTTCTCAGCTGCACTTAGCGGCATTTTAATTGTTGCCCAGATCTAAAACAAAGTATACTACATATCTTTTGTCCCTCAGAAAAGTAGATAGTTAAAAATTAAAAATTTTGTACGGCCGACTTCAATATAAGTTATTAAAAATAACTCAAAGCTGTTGGTCTGACCTTGATCAAATTATATATGGGAAACATATGGGACCACACGAAAAGTATCAGCTTTCATATAAAAAAAGAATCATCTTAATCGGTTCACCCAGTAAAAAGTTATGAGGTAACACACATAAAAAAAACATACGCGTCGAATTGAGAACCGTCTCCTTTTTGGAAATCGGCAGAAAAAAGACAAAATATCCCTAATTAGCTATGTCATTCTGCCTGACATTCTTTGACGTTGTCGGTAACGCGAGAGAAAGTTCTCTAGCGTTACCGGTAACTCAGGAGAACATTATCTTGCGTTACCGATAACGCAGGGGAAAAATTTGCTTAAAAAAACTACAAATAATAACACAATTTAAACTAACGAAAAAGTTGGTCATAACCTTGAATTCAGACAGCGTGGGTAACATTCTAGCATAATAATAGCAAAATATTTTAAAAACTCACCACTATTTACGCAGTAACGCTGTAGAACGGCAATAAACCCACGCGTACTGCTTGGGGCATCCAGCGGTCTGTGGGGCGCGTGGCGGGAGAATTGTCTTGTTGAACCACTCCGAAGAATTATTAGACAATAGACGCTAGAATTAGACGCCATCTCTTAGAAATTGTCTTGAACTTTTTACAGTAACGCAGTAGAAAAGGTATTTTTAACAATAATTGGGACATATATTTAGTGATATCAAATAAATACTATTTAATTAAAATAATTGCGGTTTTGTACTTCAATGTAAAGCTTATTTAATACTGAATCGAAAAACCTCGTAAATATTTAATGTATTCATACAACTTTTTAGAGAAAATTCATAAATTGTTACGTCACCTAGGGTGGGGGACAAGTATTTTTAGTATGAAGACTGATTTTGTTCCGCTGAGTTACCAAAAAATCTCTTAAATCTTGCTTTAAATTAAAATAAACACTATATTGCCGTGGTAATGAATAATCTGATTAGGTACTAAAGTTAAAAATCTAAAAATTTGTAGAGAAAAAAAGTTTTATGACCAATTCTATGATGAGGACATGAAAGGAGTGCCTTAAAAGTTGATTCACCGGTCATATCTCTTTTGACACACTCTTGTTATATTAAAGTATTATTTAAGTGAAAACTTGTAAATGGCCTTCATGTTTGTTATAAAACAAACAAAAATATAATAAAATAAAATCACTAAAATTTTCAAAATTCTTTTTTAATTCTTTTCAAAGTCTTTTTTATACTGCTACCCGGCGCGTTGCTACCGCAGAAGAAATAACTGTGGAAATATCGTTGTAAATTTGGAATAGTTATATTGTTTAATAAGGAATGATAATACAATCATTAAAATTGAATGATCTATAACTTCAAAGTAAATTTTACTGCAAAGAAAAAACTAAGTTTTACTACAAATTTATGAACGGTATGGCAGCGCATAAAATACGAAGAAAATAAATTAATTTTTATATATTAGATAAATAGAAAAAAGATAAATGAATAACGGAGTCGGCAAGTAACGCCACCGTAGACGAAAGTTTATCGATCGAATCGACCATACATTGAAAATGAATTCACTTAAGGGTTCTCATACAATTTAATAATAAGAATACATATATAATAGTTAAATTATTTATGTTTAAGAAGCAATAGAGACATATTATCAGGATCGAGCCGAAAATAAGTTTGTAGACTCTGCCTACTCCTCTGGGCGACAGGCGTAAGAGTTTATGCTATTTCATTCTATTTAACAATATATATTTTAATTCATATTTTAATATTTTATATAAGTGTATGTATGTAAAATATATTTAAAATTGTACTCTTATATTTAAAAGGTACCTTTAATTGTAATGAATACTTTATTCCTTCTTTATGGTGCAACTTTGTCATTTTGCGGTACACACATACACACACACACACACACACACACAAACACACACACACACACACACACACGCACGCACGCACACGTACACGCACACGAATAAGCATACGCACATGCACACGCACACGCATACTCGCACGCATACGCGCTCGCACACTCACACGCACACGCACACGCACACGCACACGCACACGCACATACACAATCTTTTATATAATATTTTATATTTATTGTTGTTTATTGTATATATTGTGTTATATTATTGTATATTTTTTTAATATTTATTTTTATATCAAATGAGCACATAAGTAATATTATTTTACATTTGTTTTAAAAATCTACTTCTTAGAGGATTTTCTTATTACTAAGGAAAGCGTATTCCAGAGGCATACGGCTGTAATAACGAAGGAATTTGAGAGAAAATTAGGTAGGGAATTTGAGAGGGAATTTGCAGTACGAGATTCTCATGAGACCAAAGATTGCATTTAGTAAATTTAAACCAGCATTTGGTCATTTCAGCCAACACCAGTTATGATTAAAAATTATAAAAAACTCAAATCCCTCACTCTTTGAGGTCGTGACGACGAAATGAGAACAATTTTTATTTACTTAAGACACAGTGCTCGCTGGCGACTGATTGCGTCCGCTCTATAACAATACACTATTGTTGGCTGAGCTATTGAACACAAATAAACGAAATCGTTTTGTTTTGTTACTGAAATTCAATTGTTCCTTTTATCGAACATTTTTTTTTTCATTAATAACACTGAAGTGACAAACGACAATACAGTCTATCTGATGGTAAGTGGCTACTGAAGGCCATAGATACCTGCGGCCAACTTCAAACAAACAATATTATAGATAGTTTGTCACCTCTGAGGACTAAAAGGGAAAACCTATTAATATTCTTTCGGATTATAATTTGCAATTGGAATCCATTAGGCTTTAAACTATAGTCTGTTAAACCGAAATAGAGTTTACTTTGTTTATAGTTTATTTTAATTTTGTTTTCTTTTTTCAATCTGTTTTAGTCTTTTTAGTGCATTACTATTAAATTGTCTTTTTTGCATTCGGGCTTTTGATTTTTTTTAATTATTTCGTTTATTTTAGACTTTTTTTGTGTCTCGACACACTCTTATGAAATACTTAAATTTCATATGACAGCACGAGGTTCGACACAAACATGGCTCATTTTTACTAATCAAAACCTTTTTAAACCAATTTATTATTCCTAATTAAAGGAGACAATTTCTATTTGTATGGAGAATGGGCCTACTACAAATTTTAGGGATACTTAATGAAATGTATGTCGATTTATTCCTTATAATCAATAGATTACAAAATTAAAATTGGTTTTATCACATCTAACGGGAATACTGAGAAATTAAAAATTAAAATAATATGAATATCACAATAACCTTAAAACAAACCAAACGCTTTTATTTTTAATCTGGCTTAACGGCTCTGGGTTCTAGCCCTTCTGAGCCTATACTAAAAGCTTTTTTCTATTAGTAGCATGAGTTACAATAGTGTATATAGAATAGAATGGCACAGCTAAATAATTAATAGCATAAAACAAAGTTGCAGGTACATTCAGCATTTATAGGTACTTTTAGACTGATGGAAAATTCTTTTAATAGTTCCGGCAAAAAATAGTGCACCGACAAACAAACGTGATGTGGAGACAATTTTTTACATGTATGGATTGATTAGTGAATATACATCACAAACACTATTACAATAATTAAATAAATATGTTAAAGTTTGACAAAAATTACTTTGCGTACATCCGCTCGATAAAATAAAATGATGTGTCTTACCTAGTTTAAAGAGTACCTCCCGCCCTCCCTCAATTGGGTGCACTATCCCCGTCACCACTAATCCCAGCACCACTACTCTCAACACCGCTATACTAGGAAAGACACACCACTGACGACAATACAACACGTGTTTCGCCTCTACACGAGGCATCCTCAGGTGATATAGACTCTACGGTGGCTAACCGCTAAGTGAGCAGCGAGCCAAAACAACTGTTATTAATACAGACCGCTGACGCAACCGCTCTCTACTTAAGGAGCGAGCGATTGCGTCATGCGATAAAACATGCGACCAATCACCGCCGGACTTACGCAGCCGTTTGTAAAATTAAAAACAAACCGCCGCGCAACACCCGCCTACCCTCCAACCACGCAACCAATCGCCGATCACCGTGAGGGTGACAAACGACCTCTATTACGAGGCTCTCTATTATTAGAGAGCAGGCTTAAAGATATTTAAGAGAGGTGAGTTAGTAACCTTTGTTTGTTCATTCAGCAGTGCAATGTTACTATTAATACTTTTTAATATCTCTAACTGTTCCAGCACACACAGCCGCAGCCCTTTATTACACGTATGTAAGACTTTAAAGGAGTGGTCGTTGGCTAGGTTGTGTCCAGTGTCCAAAAGATGTTTGGCAAAATGGGATTTATCGGGATTGCAATTCCTGTCCGCGACTAAATGCTCTTTATAACGTGTCTCGAAATTGCGACCAGACTGACCCACGTAAACGGCGTGGCATTCGTCACAAAAAAGTTTGTAACGAACGTTTGTTGGTGCTGTGATTAGTGGTGACGGGGATAGTGCACGCAATTGAGGGAGGGCGGGAGGTCCTCTTCAAACTAGGTAAGACACATCATTTTATTTTATCGAGCGGATGTACGCAAAGTAATTTTTGTCAATTTTAATGTAATGGACTTGCGCAAAATAACGCCTGATTCTATTAATTAACCTAAATAAATATGATTAAAGCCAAAATGAATAATAGATAATATGTCCATTTATAATAATTACTTTACATGCTATATAGTAAGAAAGATGTTTAAATCTGATTGTTTATGGATAAAAACGCAAAGTAAAATACCACTGCATTATTTACTGTAATCATTTCAAAAGTGGTCTATTAATATTGGAACAGACAGACAGACAGGCGCGCTGTCAAGACTTTGTTTTAATATATCTTGGTTGGTTAGTAAAGGTGCAGTGGGTAAACTTTGCTTTAAAATATATTAACTGATTAGTTATTATATCCCAAACACAATGCCAAATTAAAGCCAAAATGACAAGGTTTTATTCTGGTTGTGTAAGGATAACATCTATAATTTAATTGTATTTATTATTGTCAGTCATTATTATTCCGAAAGACTTTTTCAAAATAACTTGATAATAACATGTCCATTTATGATATCGTTAGAAATCATAAGAATATTTTATGTGATATAAGACTGTTGTTTTCAATATCCATATACTTTTTTGTCTCTGCTTACGAGCAGCTCTGCAAGATTTCAGATTACAAGGCATACACATTTATTCTAAGCACCTGAAAAATGTTAATGAATATTGTAGAGACTGTACTATACTAAATAATAATAATTATCAATATTGACGGCTCCGTGGCGCAGTGGCTTAGCAATCAGTTGTTGCGCTGGGGGCCGCGGGTTCGTATCCCGCACGGAACAAGTATTTGTATGGCCTACAAATAATTGTTCCGGGTCTGGATGTTTGTCCTTGTGCAATTTATGTTTGTAAACTGCCTTCACGACACAGGAGAAAATCCTAGTGTGGGGGTAACGTTTTTTTTAAAAAAAATATATCAGTTTTTCTACATTTATTGCAATCTAAATAGTGTGTGGGGTCTATGTTTATGCTTGTAATGAAGAGACAAAAAACACATCCACATATGATATTGTTGGTAATCAGGACATTTTCAATAATATGAGATTTCAATTTCATTCAATTTCAATAATAAGATAAGTCTATATATACTATACTTCAATGTAAATAAACTATATTTCCATATTTCTGACAGTGTTTTGTTGCCTCTGCCTGTATGTTAAATAAAATATACAACATTAATCAGCTCCAGATGACCAAATACTAAAGTATTAGTTATGGATGGATTTACATCAACAATATTTGATTATGTAAAAGTTGTCCGATTTCTTATTTTCACTGGTTTCATGTAGGGAAAAAGGATATTATTTTTATATTAATTATCTGATAGTAAATAACAAAATAATATTCCTTTCTGCAGGGTTAACAACACAGCAGTCTAAGCATAATGAAGTATCTGATCAACAAGGATATAACCATTACACAAGTAAAAATGGCTTAAATAAGTTACAATACTTATGCAAACTGTATATTTGCTTCTAGTACAAGTAAAAAGGTGAAGATGAAGGTGTGAAAGAGAAGTTCAAATGTAGATTGAGAGAAAATATAAGTGGTATGGCTGAATTGTGTATGAATGATTTAGACTTGGAGACTGTGTGGTATAATGTCAAGAAAGGTTTAGTGGATGCAGCTACCGAAGTATGTGGTGTAAGCAAGAGAACAAATGAAAGGAAAAATAACACGTTATGGTGGGATGATGAGGTACGGATGGAAGTTGAAGCAAAGAAAAAAGCATGGCTAGATTTACTAGCAACCAAGGCTAGTAATTCTAGCAGTATGAATGATGATATTGAAAGGAAAAAGGCGGTTTTTAGACACCTAAATAAGAGAGTAAAAGAAGTAGTTGAAAGGAAAAAGCAAGAAAGAACGGATAAGAATGATAGAAGAATATCGGATAACTTCCAGGAAAACATTAAAATGTTCTGGAAACTCGTAAGAACTACCAGAGGACATTCACAACAGCCTAGAATGAATGCTATACGAGACCAGAATGGCTGTATTCTGAATGACGAAGTTTTGAGTTTAAGGAGATGGAAGGAATACTTTGAAAGCGTGTTTATGAGTGATGAGACGTTTGAATTAAATGAAATAGAAATTCCGAAAGAAGAGGAAATAGATAGAGATATAAGTATAGATGAAATAATGAAAGCAATGAAAAGTATGAAAGTAGGTAAGGCAGCTGGTTATGATAGAGTATCTCTCGAAATGCTAAGGGCTGGAGAAGGGGTGGTGGCAGACCTGCTGTACACCTTGTTTAATTTATGTTGGGAACTTAAGCGGGTACCGGGAGACTGGTGCAAAGCCGTGATAGTCCCAATATATAAGGGAAAAGGATCACAGCAGGACTGTAAAAACTACCGTGGTATCAGCCTTCTTAGCATTGTGGGAAAACTGTATGCTAAGGTACTAATTGAAAGAGTTATGAAAGAAACTGACGGAAAAATTTGGGATGTGCAAGCGGGATTTAGAAAGGGAATGGGATGTACGGATCAGGTCTTTTCCATGCGCATGATCGCCGAGAAGTTTTTGGCCAAAAACCAAAAAGTTTTTTGTGCGTTCATGGACTTGGAGAAGGCTTATGACAGAGTGGACAGGGATGTGTTATGGCAAACACTGAACTCATTTGGGTTGAGCGCTGGTCTGATACAGGCATTGAAGTCTCTATATAGGGACTCTAGTGCTTGTGTCAGGATCAACGGGGCCTACTCGGACTGGTTTGACATCCATAAAGGTGTCAGACAGGGCTGTGTGGCTTCCCCGTGGTTGTTCAACCTGTTTATGGACAGTTGTTTGGAAAATTTGAAAGTAGAAGAATGCGGGTTAAGAATGGGTGAGTTAACCGTCAAATGCCTTTTGTACGCCGATGATCAAGTCATACTTGCGTCGTCGGCAGCCGAGTTGCAAATGATGGTTACATTAATGAACAGGACATTAAAAGAAAAGGGAATGAAAGTGAACGCAAGTAAGACGAAAGTTATGGTTTTTGAAAGAGAAGAAAGTAAAACGATATGTGAAATAAGAATAGAAGGGGAGTTGGTAGAGCAAGTAGATGAGTTTGTATATTTGGGATGTGTGTTTAGCAGGGATGGTAGATATGATAAGGATATAGAACGACGAGTGAATGCAGGAAATAGAGTGAATGGGGCTCTACACTCTATTGTGAAAAGTCAGAATGTGTCCAAAAAGGCACGTATGGCAATTCACAATGCTGTGTTAGTACCTACTTTAATGTATGGTAGTGAAAGTTGGGTGTGGCAGAAGAAGCATGAGAGTAGAATAAATGCTGTAGAAATGCGGTCATTAAGGAGTATGTTAGGGATGAAGCTGAATGACAGAGTGAGAAATTGTTTAATAAGAGAAGAGTGTGGTTTGCAAGATGATGTTGTGACCAGGATTAAGAAAGGAATGCTTCGGTGGTTTGGCCATGTAGAAAGAATGAATGAGGAAAGAGTGACAAAGCAAATTTATGTTGCAGAGGTGAACGGCATAGTCGGGAAGGGTCGCCCTAGGCGAAAGTTTATCGACCAAATTGGCGATATATTAAAAATGGGCCAAATCAAGAGTACCTTTAACCGACGAGCGTGTATGCGTAGGTATATGGATGTGGAGGAAGCGAGAGAGGTGTGTCAGGATCGTGCCAAATGGAAGTCCATAATCTCTGCCTACCCCTCTGGGTGACAGGCGTGAGTGTTTATGTATGTATATGTATTATTATGTACAAGTAAAAAACTACTTATTGACACATAAATATATTATGTACAGATAGTACCACATCTACTATGACTGGCATAAATTCAGGATCCATCTTTGATGCCATTTGATATTGTCAAGTTTATGGAGCAACTTTGCTGAATACATATTAAGGTATTTATATCTAAATGCTGTTCTAAGCCGACATCAAATATAGAAGCTTTCTTAAATTCCTCGACCCATTGGTGCTAATTTTCTTTTAACATGCACAAAAACTTCATTTGTGTATTTACTCTATCTATTATTCAATTTAGATTTTACTAATAACATACAACTAATACTTTGTCCCTTTTTACTCACTAATACGGTTTTAAGACCTGTGTTTGTCGTTTGTTTTAAGTTTTTAAACAGTGGTAGAGCCACGCGGCAGCTTTTGCTGTCGCACGGATGGGCCGGCTCGAACCGGGGTGGTACCACGACCTCACAGAATACCAGCGTGAAGTAGAGGTTTACCTCTGCGTTTCGCTTGGTGAGTGCAGGTGGCCGGAGGCCCTTTTTACTGGAAATGAGGCATTCCATCTTAGTCCTCACGGGTGACTACGCATCTACATTTTGATTTGTAATAGAGGATAGATGTAGATGTCTATGGGCCGCAGCAACCACTTACCATCAGGTGGACTGTGTGCTCGTTTGTCACCCTTATCCTATAAAATTCATTATAAATAATATATCTTATAGATTTTTTTTAAATCCTAGGTGTAAAAGTAAATTCTTGTGTTATATACATACTCTTGTATTATATACTGAACTCATCAATTTACATTTTCCAATTTCGAATGTCATTGATAATTTACCATGTGACCACAAAAAAATAAAAAGGAAATAAAGTCTAAAATCCATATTATGTTAAACACTTGTGCATCGATGAGACTATATTTATTTTATTGTCTTGTAAGCAAACAAGTAAGTATAAACGTTTTTGCTATTAACTAATTTTGCTACCAAAATTATTTTAAATTATATAACCACAAACTTTATTCTTACAGTAGTGATGCAACTCGAACTCTGTTTTCATTCGATTCAATCGAGTGAATTTGTGTAACTCGGTACTCGAGTGAAAATAAATTTTACTCGAGTCCGCTTGCACTCGAGTTATCGAGTCAACTCGGCGCACCGCACCGTGTAGATTCGGAGATCACTAGATAGATGTCAGTTCACTAATTCACTTGTAGTATAAGCCGCCGCGGGTGACGTCACTGGTTACATCCAAATTCAAACTTGCACCTGGCATGTTGTAGTCGAATATGAACTTAGTTTGATTTATTACATCATGATTGTGCTATCATTGTTGTTTATTTTTTGTTACTTCGTATAAGTAGTGCATAACATAAAAGGTGATTTAAATATACTTGTTTATTGAAAGTATGAATGATAACAATGCAACAACAAAACAAACATCGTCAGTGTCGCATTATTATTAAAAATGGAAGCGATTTGTAAGATATGCGAAAAGCAGTTTATAGATTTTAAAATACTACACATGTCTGTAGTAAATAAAAAACATGGAAATACTACAAATAAATAAATAATAATTATTTGTATTTTCTCTTTTAAAAAAAAAAAACGTTACCCCCACACTAGAAGTTTCTCCTGTGTCGTGGAGGCAGTTTACACACATAAATTGGACGAGGACAAACATCCAGACCCGAAACAATTATTTGTAGGCCATATAAATACTTGTTCCGTGTGGGATTCGAACCCGCGGCCCCCAGCGCAACAACTCATTGTTAAGCCACTGCGCCACGGAGCCGTCGATATATAACTATTTACAATAATAAATTGGTATCTATTGAATGTCGCGAAAATTTCTAGTGGACCCAAAAACGATTGATTCCTTTAAACTTATAACTTATATATATTTCTGTAATCCCCATTTAATTTCCCATATTTTCATACCCTACTCGATAGGTTTAGTTAATTTTTTTAAATAACCTATTACTATTTCACGCCAAAAATCCGCCATTTTAATTTCAAACAGCTATCTAAGAACACTTCAGTTTTTAAGACGAAAATAACGATACCTTAACTGTCGATATCCACTCAGCCGTTTTGAAGATACGAGGTAATAAAGAAAATTACAAACATACATACGTACGTACAAGATACGCGCGAAAAACATAACCCTTTCTTGGCAGTCGGGTAAAAAGTTATTCCTAATTTAAAATACAACACAAATTAAGAATAACTGTTGTATGAATAAAATTGTTTAATTGTTTCATATTTATATTCAGCCAGCTCATAATTTATACAATTTTATATCTGATGATTGCTAAATTAGCCCGAAGTCAACTTTGGCCCTGAGTAATTCGGTTGAATTTGAAGGAGGATTGTTCGGTAGTGTGCTGTGCCCCCTAGATGACGTGACGATTTGCGGAAGGTAGTAGGTTGCAAGGACTGGCAGGAACTGGATGCGTATAACCGAAGACAGAACTAAGTTGCACACCTATGCCTATGTTTGATGTGTACTGCCGCAGGCTGATGATGATGATGATAATGAAGAAGAAAGTAAGGTACAATATTAGTTTTTTTATTTAGTATACCGATATTATATATTTTAAATTATTAATAATTCTCAACTACTGTTGCGTAAAATTTATCTGAAATATATTTCTATATTTTATTAATAATATTCTGACCTTATTAATAAACATATCTTCACAACATTACGTTTGATCATATTACAGTTTGGAGTTTTATATCAAACATTAACAAATATCAAACATTTAGTATTGAACACGATTTAATCTTATAGCTTGAAACCAACATGGAATAGCCGCAAGCCTATTGCATGTACACCGCAAATTGGGGATACATGACGAATTTGTCTGCAAATGGCGGCTAGTTCAGTCGGTATTAATTTCAAAATTCACTGATTTAACTTTAACTTGTCTCAAAGATAAAAAAAATTATTAGCTAAGATACGCATAATGAAATAAACTGATGTGTCTTACCCTTTTTTTTAATGAATTAGGGTGACAAACGAGCACACGGTCCACCTGATAGTAAGTGGTCGCTGTGGCCCATAGGCATCTGCATCCATCTTCGTTTGCTATATAAAATGCAGATGCGTTGTCACCCGTGAGGACTAAGATAGAGTGCCTCTTTTCCAGTGAAAAGGGTCTCCGGTTCTCTACACTCACCATACGAAACACAGCAGCATTAAACTGCTATTTTACGCTGGTATTCTGTGAGAGCGTGGTCCTTACCAGGTCGAGCCGACCCATTCGTGCTACAACTATATTATTAATATAGCTGCAGCATGGCTCTACCACGTTTTAAACCTAGTTAAACTTAGTTTGAATAACACCTACAGCCCACTTACAATTGCGTGCACTATTCCCGGCACCATTAATCCGCCACCACTACTCCCAACACTACTAGATTAGGACAGATACATCACTGCTGATAATACGACACGTGTTTCACCTTTTCGCGAAGTATCATGAGGTATATATATATAGTTGGTTTCATTTTCTAAATCTTTAAAATAATGGATTTTTGCAAAGTAACGCCTGATTCTATTAACTATTTTAACTTGTCTTCTCTCCCAAGTCAGGAAAGTCCCGTTATATGGAGAATTACTAATCGTCACGCTTAGGAGCGCATTGGCGATCGCATCGCAACTTTGACGTTGTTAACTGTCGCCGATCTTGGGTGCGTTCGTCTGATGTAGATGAGATGATTTTATGATCATCTTTTAGAAGCCCTGAGATTTTCACCTGATGGTAATTGGATGTTGTTGCCCATCGATATCTACATCTATCCTCGATTAAGACTCAAAATACATATACCACCCCTGAAGACTATGATGGAATGCCTCGTTTCCAGTAAAAAAAGGTTTTCGTTTCTTTACACTCACCATACTAAATACCGCAGTATTTTATGCTGCTATTCTGTGAATGTGGTCCATCTCCGGTCCAGTTTAAAATATTTAATAAACAAAAATTGTTTAATAAGGGTTATCATACGTATAGTCATAATCATATAGAGTAAATGATTGATAATAACCCGTGGCAAAAAGTGATCACTACTATGCTGCTATTAAATGTTTTCACAGTTATTTGTATGAAATATTAAATTGTAAATTAAAGTTAAAAAACTTTATTTCTTTAAAAAAAGTTTCTATTCTGTTTTTAAAGAAATAAAGTTCCGCTGGGTTACTTGATGGTTCTTCTCAGGAAAGAGGTATTTTTTCCGTAAATCTTCAATAATTTTCAATTTGTATTCTTGTAATGCATATTGAATATAGATAAACTTGACTCTATTCTATTCTTACCTTTTTATAGTTGCAGCGTGGCTCTTGCACGCACATATATTTACCAAAATTTCCCATAGTCGTCACATGCAAATACCACAAGATAACACTGAATATTTTAAAAGCACATGTGCTAATTATACAAGGTCATTGTCAAGCCAAGGAAGCCAGGAAAGCTTTACTCAATGCAAAAGTAAATTAGTACGAGTTGTCGTTACATACACTGTCGTTTGTTACAGAGTTACTTATTAAAATGCTCTTTTGTAGGTACTGAGGCTTGTGAAAGGCGCTTGCTCATTATGTAAACAGTACTGGTTGGGAACCGACCGAGAAACACAAAATATAATATTATTTGTATTAATGTATTCTAGTCAGTCCGTATACTGCATAAATTGTAGTTTGACGTGGTAGAGCCACGTTGCAGTTACATAATGGTTTTACGTACACGCTCTCACAGAATACCAGCTTAATGCTGTTGAGTTTCGTATGGTGATTGAAGAGAACTCTTTTCAATGGAAACTAGGCATTCCAGCTTAGTCCTTAAGGGTGACAACGCGTCTTTAGCCATCTTTGTTTGAAGTTGCTTGCAGATGTCTACAGATTCACGTGTAGTGGCGGTGTAAGCGTATCCACTACCCCATATCATACCGTGGGTGTCGTAAGAGGCGACAGAGGGAAACAAATCAGGAGGCGGGCAGTACCGTCTTCCTAATAACGATTGAAATAAAAAAAAAACACTGCGACTGCCAACCCGCTTGCCAATCGTGGCAACTATGGCAAATATAAGAGATATTCTATGGTGTAGGTCTATGTTCAGCTGTGGACTGTAACCGAACTCGTGGTAAGCGGCTATTAATACATAGACCATTAGTATATGTATTAAAATAGCCCTTACCACGAGTTCGGTTGTCACTTAAAAAAGATGCCGAAGCAACGAAGACTTCCTTACTTTCCGAATGTCGCTTCATATAATATCCATTTCACATGAGAGTTGATGAACTCGCCAACTGTTTACATTATGTTTACGTACCTTAAAATCGTTAGATGGTCTGTTACTACGTTGATTTTGTGTTCGTCTAACACTCCTACAAATACACTACAACTTACATCTCTCATTTAAATTAAACTAATTTTTACGGTTTTTATCGCATAAATTAATTTATTTTATATTCCCAACGTTGAAGTACTGTACAGTACACATGGTGGGGGTCTGAGGTATTAGACGCCCCAATTTCATAGTTAACCTGAGCTAACTTCAGTTTATAATGAATTATTTTTGTTCCGATCTACGCAGAAATAATATTTTAAATGAATAATTATATAAAGTTGTAAAATAATTGGATATACGCGATAAAAACCGTTAAAATTTGTATCACTTAAATGTGTAGAATTTCAACAACTGAAAATCATTCATTTATTTCTTTAAATCACCGCACAAAATAAAGTATATATGTAAGGCCTTATAGCCCTGACATCATAAAATAACCATGTGATATACATTGCATGATAATGCCATCAATGTGTATTCTTGTGTACATTCAAAATGTTATGAAAAAGATAAAACTGTGCTACTTTAATCTCACGACTCAATACTATAAAGTCATGAACTATTCCCTTAGCATGTGTCGATTTTAAAACGTTCATTCAAGCTCGTATACTCACCTTAAGCGATCTGCGAAGATGTAAAATTATACAACAATGACCATACTTAAAAATGTCAGGAGCAAAACTCGACTTCATGAACTTTGTTTTCGGTTTCATTTTTATAAAACTGTAGTACCAAAAGAGCTTACAGTTCACCTTGTGGTAAGTGGTAATTGCAGTCCATGACCAACAACTTTCAACAAAGGAGACTATAGGTGCATTGTAATTGTCATCTTGGAGGACTGAGATATTATAATGCCTTACAGCCTGTAATCATACTGCCTCTCCATATAAACAGACCGGCAAACAGCAGTGCAAGCACTACTATTTGGCGGCAGAAATAGGAAAGAGGATGGACGAGGAGGGGAGGAGGCGGACCACTAGGAGGAAAAGGAGTTCAAATAAATAGTACTAATGTCCTCCAGACCAAATTTGGGTCTCACCTGTCAGTCTCAAGGGAGACTATTTGGTCGATAAATCTTCTTCTAGGACGGCCCTTCCCTACCCTGCCGTTCACTTCTGCAACATAAATTTGCTTTGTCACTCTTTCCTCGTTCATTCTTTCTACATGACCAAACCACCGAAGCATTCCTTTCTTAATCCTTGTCATAACGTCATCTTGCAAACCACACTTTTCTCTTATCACACTATTTCTCACCCTGTCATGCAGATTCAGCCCTATTATACACCTTAAGGACCGCATTTCTACAGCATTTATTCTACTCTCACGCTTCTTCTGCCAGACCCAACTTTCACTTCCATACATTAAAGTAGGGACTAAAACAGCATTATAAATTGCCATACGTGCCTTCTTTGACACATTCTGACTCTTCATAATAGCGTGTAGAGCCCCAATCACTCTATTTCCTGCGTTCACTTGTCGTTCTATATCCTTATCATATCTACCATCCCTGCTCAATAAACATCCCTAATATACAAACTCTACCACTTGCTCAATTCCCGAACTTCCCTTCTATTCTTATTTCACATAAAGTTTTACTTTCTTCTCTTTCAAAAACCATCACTTTCGTCTTCCTTACGTTCACTTTCATACCCCTTTCTTTCAATGACCAGTTCATTATAGTAACCATGATTTGCAACTCGGCCGCCGACGATGCAAATATGACTTGATCATCGGCGTACAAAAGGCATTTGACGGTTGGTTCACCCATTCTCAACCCACATTCTTCAACTTTCAAAGTTTGCAAACAACTGTCCATAAATAATTTAAACAGCCACGGGAAGCCACACATCCCTGTCTGACACCTTTATGAATGCCAAACCAGTCCGAGTAGACCCCTTTGATCCTGACACAAGCACTAGAGTCCCTATAAAGAGACCTTAATGCCTGTATCAAGCCAATGCTCAACCCAAATGAGTTTAGTGTTTGCCATAACACATTCCTGTCCACTCTGTCATAAGCCTTTTCCAAGTCCATGAACGCACAATAAACTTTCTGGTTTTTGGCCAAAAGCTTCTCCGCTATCATGCGCATCGAAAAGACTTGATCCGTACACCCCATCCCCTTTCTAAATCCAGCTCGCACATCCCAAATTTTTCCATCAGTTTCTTCTATAACTCTGTCAATTAACACCTTAGCATACAGTTTACCCAAAATGCTAAGCAAGCTGATCCCACGGTAGTTTTTACAGTCCTGCTGCGACCCTTTTCCCTTATATTTTGGAACTATAACGGCTTTGCACCAGTCTTTCGGTACCCGCTTCAGTTCCCAACATAAATTAAACAAGGTGCACAGCAGGCCTGCAACCACACCCTTTCCAGCCCTTAGCATTTCGAGTGATATTCTATCATATCCGGCTGCCTTACCTGCTTTCATGCTTTTCATTGCTTTCATTATTTCATCTACACTTATCTCCCTACCTCTCTCCACTTCTTCCGTATTTTCTGTTTCACTTTCTTCAGACGACTCTTCACTCTTAAACACGCTTTCAAAGTATTCCTTCCATCTTTTTAAATTCGACATTTCATCATTCAGCATGCAGCCATTCTCGTCTCGTATAGAATTCATTCTAGGCTGTTTTGAATTTCCCCTGGCAGTTCTTACGAGCTTCCAGAAAATTTTAAAATTTGCCTGGAAGTTATCAGATATTCTTCTATCATTCTTATCTATCCTTTCTTGCTTTTTCCTTTCAACAACTTCTTTTACTCTCTTATTTATACGTTTTTTCTTTCAATCTCCAAAAAATAAATAAAAAAAATACCGCCAGAATTACCAGCTTTAGTTGCTAGTAAATCTAGCCATGCTCTCTTCTTTGCTTCAACTTCCATCCGTACCTCATCATTCCACCACAACGTATTACTTTTCCTTTTATTCGTTCTCTTACTTACACCACATACTTCGGTGGCTGCATCCACCAAAACTTTCTTAATATTATTCCATATATTCTTCAAGTCTAAATCATTCATACATAATTCATTCAACCCACTTATATTTTCCTTTAAGCTCACTTTCATTCGTATCTATTGACACGTTCTTTCTGAAAGGATGACACTGACTCCCGACTGACCAGTAAGCGGTATACATGCCATGTGCAGTGACATCTCTTCCCTTTTGTTTCATCTCATTCACATATAACACATCTATTCCTCTATCATTCATCATTTCGCATACTTCATCCATCTTATCATTCATTGCTCCACATACATTCAGCGTAGCCAGACGGGCGTCCGCAATCCACTTTTCGCCCCTCCGGGAGACAGGACGTGACGGGTGGCGAACCTCGTCGCTGGTTTTTCTCCCGGGGATTCTTAGCACCCCTGCCCCATTAAAGGGGCGCCGGGAACTCGGGGCCATTTCTTTTTCTTCTTGGCTCATGGTGCGAACTAAGGGGTGGTAGATTTTCCGCCGCTACCATACGGCGAGGTGCCGAGTCTATCCTATCGGCTTTGTCGGCTTTGTCGCTCGTTTAGCACCACCCGCGGGACACGTGTAGGGTGGGCCTATGATTAGGTGGTCGAAGCCTACGGACGCGAGCGACTCATCTCCAGTCATTTATTTTACTTAAATATAAAGTTTGTGAATTTTTGGGGAATTGTCGTCTTTCCTTGCATAAATTTAACAGTTACGAACCCACACGTATTCATATTTAGGATTTGTACATTTAGCGGTGGCTTTAGTTTGTTTTAGCAGCATTTTATTAGCCGGTATGAGGTGTTCATTAACATATATATTTCGCGACTCTCCCGGGATGCCTATGTCAATTGTAGTTAAACCCTTCTTCTTCCGTATAGCAGAGATGACGCTGTCTCTCAAGAGTTTTGATTTTAATTAAACCACAATATTTTTTGTAACTTATTGTCTTTGCCACTATATATTTACGATAGTGCAACATTAAGATATACATATATGACCGTAACAAACCTTCACGTAAACCACCAATGCCCTAAATTATCCTGAGGTCGTCCTCCTAAACCAAGAGTGTGACGAATGAAACTGTATGAGGCTATATGATTGTATGAATACTTTGAATGAGGCCTACAATAACTACCAACTAAAAATAAGTGAATATAGTAAGTAAGTAAGAAAGATCCTCCCTGACTATCCTGCAAATTAAAAAAGTAAATATATGGTATAAATGCATTTAAGTCATTTTCTTAATTAAATGTTTATTTTTAACAGTTTACAATAACATTGCAAAGTTATAATGAAGCTGGTTTTGGGTCATTTTCTATGGAGTAGCAACGATTTTTTTTCTAATCCAAGTGCATTATATAAGTTGGTCACCTATTACTCGTTAACTTGTTAATTCTACTTAGCTGTGATAGTTTTCTTTTTAACTTCACTGTAAATATTACTGTCAGAATGAGCCAACTGTTGAATTTGAGGACCGTCGTTTCCGGAACACCTGACATTTTGAGTGAAATTGAGAGGTTCTATGGGCAGCTGTACACATCATCGTTGGAGCCACATACAAGTGTAAGAAACGATTCAAGAGCAATTCTTATCTGACATAATTTCGATGGTATTCCGGACGTCAGTTTAAGTGAGATTAGAATGACTCGCCAGCACCTTAAAAACGGCAAGGCCACAGGCGGGTGGACAATCGGTATTTGAAGTCGTTCAGAAGCTCTTCAATTTTGTCCTCCATTGTGGCAATACACCGGAGGCGTAGAGCAGAAGTGCGTTGTTCTTAAAGAAAGGCGACAACGCTCCTTTGAAGAACTACAGACCGATTTACCTTCTGAGACGCGTCTACGTTTTGTTTCTAAGAGTCATTACGAATCGTCTTGCATGCAGACTCGAAGACTTCCAACCTCCCGAACAAGCCAGTTTCCGAAAAGTATTTAGCACCATAGACCACACACATACCCTTCGGCAAATTGGACAGAAGCCCGAGGAGTACAATTTGCCACTATGTCTGGTGTATGTGAACTATGAGAAAGACGACCACGACCTCACAGAAAACCAGCGTGAAGTAGAGATTTACCTCTGCATTTCACTTGGTAAGTGCAGGTGGCCGGAGGACCTTTTTACTGGAAATGAGGCATTCCATCTTAGTCCTCACGGGTGACAACGATGTCTATGGGCCGCAGCAACCACTTCCCATCAGGTGGACTGTGTGCTCGTTTGTCACCCTTATTCTATAAAAAAAAAAGAAAGCCTTTGATTCTGTCAACATTTGGGCGGTGCTGCAGTCCCTTCAGCGGTACCAAGTTGACTGTCGGTATATCAAAGTGCTGAAGTATTTGTACAGTAGGGCTGCGATGGCTATCCTAGTGCAGAACCAGAGTACGAAACCTATCCAACTGCAGAGAGGTGTAAGACAGGGTGACGTTATATCCCCGAAATTCTTCACCGCTGCATTGGAAGACGTTTTCAAGCTTCTGAACTGGAAAGGATACAGTATTTAACAAGAATGGCGAGTACATCACTCCCCTTCGATTGCCGCCGATATAGTCCTTATGGCAGAATCGCTGGAGGACCTAAGCACTATGCTCAATGATCCTAATATTGTCTCCCAACGGATAGGTCTTAAGATGAACATAGACAAAACAAAGAGCATGTATTACGTCCATGTTATACCTATGCCGGTATTTGTTGGAAGCACAAAGCTCGATGTTGTTGAGGAGTATGTTTACCTGGGACAAATAGTAAATCCGACTAGGTTAGTCCAACTTCGACCGAGAGGTCAATCGATGGATTCAACTCGGCTGGGCAGCTTTCGGGAAATTACGGCACATATTCTTTTCAGGTATACCTCAAAACTAGAAAACTAGACTGTGCGTGTTGCCAGTGATGACATATGGAACTGAGACGTGGTCTTTCATTGCTGGCTAAATGAAGAAGGTCAAGGTCTCTCATCGAGCTATGAAGAGTGCAATGCTCGGAGTTCCTCTGCGTGATAAACTTAGAAATGAGGATATCTGCAGTAGAACCAGAGTGACCGACATCACCCAACGGATTAGTAAGGTGAAGTGTCAATGGGCCGGCCATATAGCTCGAAGAACCGACAACCGGTTGAAAAAAACGGTTCTCGAGTGGTAGCCTCGTATCGTGCGAAGTGTAAGGCGACCCTTCACGAGATGGAGTAACGACCTGGTAAGACATGCAGGAAGTCGATGGATACAGGAGGCTCAGGACTGTACTTTGTGGCATTCCTTGGGGGAGGCCTATTTTCATCAGTGGACTTTTGAATGACTGTAATTATGAAGATGATGTTACATATTACTACCGTGAATATTATATTACTTTTCACATTTCCAAAAATAGCGGTTTAGTTCCTAGAGGGGGGGGGGACATTACTCTAATGAAAAATATCACTTTAAAGCTAAATATTTCGCAAACTGACCCTGAATGGAAAAGATGTTGTTCAACAACCGCAGTGTTTTTGAAAAACCTACACAACGATACCCCACATAATGAAGTAGACAAAAAAATCCTCCATTTACTTATTGGAAATACTCAAAATAAAAATGTTTTTTAAGATTTTATTTAACAGTTTTCTAGGCGCCATTAATATAACTATGTATAATATACTAAGTTATAACTATGCCAAATTACACATTTGTAGCACGTAGGGTCTTTGAGTAAAACCTCGGACGAGGAACTGAGACGTGGTCCTTCACTGCTGGCCGAATGAGGAAGCTCAAGGTCGCTCAGCGAGCTATGGACAGGGCTATGCTCGGAGTTTCTCTGCGTGATAAACTTAGAAATGAGGATATCCGCAGTAGAACCAGAGTAACCGACATAGCCCAACGGATTAGTAAGCTGAAGTGGCAATGGGCCGGCCATATAGCTCGAAGAACCGACAACCGATGGGGAAGAAAGGTTCTCGAGTGGCAGCCTCGTACCGGTAGACGAAGTGTAGGGCGACCCTTCAATAGATGGACTTACGACCTGGTAGGACATGCAGGAAGTCGATGGATACAGGAGGCTCAGGACTGTGCTTTGTGGCATTCCTTGAGGGAGGCCTATTTTCATCAGTGGACTTTTGAAGGGCTGTAATTATGAAGATGATGTTATATATTACTACCGTGAATATTATATTACTTTTCACATTTCCGAAAATAGCGGTTTAGTTCGGGGGGGGGGGGGATTACTCTAATGAAAAATATCACTTTAAAGCTAAATATTTCGCAAACTGACCCTGAATGGAAAGGATGTTGTTCCACAACCGCAGTGTTTTTGAAAAACCTTTACAACGATACCCCACATAATGAAGTAGACAAAAAAATCCTCCATTTACTTATTGGAAATACTCAAAATAAAAATGTTTTTTAAGATTTTATTTAACAGTTTTCTAGGCGCCATTAATATAACTATGTATAATATACTTAGTTATAACTATGCCAAATTACACATTTGTAGCACGTAGGGTCTTTGAGTAAAACCTCGGACGGACGGACGGACATGGCGAAAGTATAAGAGTCCCTTGTTCTGTATCTACGGAACCCTAAAAATATAAACATCTATGGTGTGATCGCGGAGCAGGAAGAATTTCAAATTATTGCAATTCATATGAATTTGTATGAACAAAACATGTTCATATTTTGAGAATAAACTCGGTTTTCGAATCACAAATACTGTTCAAATGGTCCTTAAACTATCTTAGTTGCAATAGAAATAAAAAGAAATATGACGGAAATTAAGTTTAAAAATGCAAAACTATAAAAAAAATCCTGCTCTGCGACCGTCCTTTTGCAGGTCCTTTACTTATTTCAAGTGGTTTGTAAATACTCATATCTGTATTTGATATTCCATCTAATATAGCTGCCCCATTTCAATTTAAATTTAGAATAAATTATTAAATGTGACTACCAAGAGATAAGAAGCTGATATACAAGCCTTTGATCTTTCATCTTTAACGTCACTAATGGAGTCGGGTCACGCCAATGGAAATTTCAAGCTGAATTTTAATTATAAATTTAATATGTTTAAAAAAACAGGCTGGCTTGGCATTTTTTAAATTAATTTGATAGTATGAATACATTTATATTATGATTATATGTTAAAAAGCCGTAAATGAAACACATGCTCGTTTTATTTTCAGCACTTGTACAGAGCTACTATGAACAAATAAAATAATATTAAAACTTTCAACTTTCACAGCAGAAGTATTACCTGACATTAGAAATTATAAAGTTTAGAGGCAGATGCGTATGGTAAGCGACTTACTAAGTCGATGATAGAAACTATAATATAGAAAAATTTGTTAAACTTATGTTTAAATACAAAAAACACTCATTGCATGCATTGCTGAACATAGGCCTGCCTCAAAGATATCCTCATAGTTTTTTTTTTATCTTTATTTGGATCACCAACAGATGATACATTGTGTATTAACTGACAACAATGTACTAACAAAAATATAACTCAACACTGCGACTACAACTATGTGTTCATCTTCTTACAGGTAACCAAAAGTTACATAAATAGCGAAGTGATTTTTTTTAAAGGAAACAGATAATAATATGCTAATAAATATACATGGAAAACCAGATTTGCTATAGCTACAGTTTGTGATTTTAATTCAAAGACTGTAAGCGTCTACATAATATTAATAAGAAATCTACTAATTTAATTACATATTTCTGAAATGTTTATGGATCAAATACTTAAATCTAGACAACGGTGTATACATTACATCTATTTCTATGGAATTTTGTATATAGATGTATAATGTCATCATTCTGGTAAGTGGGGAGAGGCGACCTAAATTACTTTTACAGACACGTTCTTAGAAGACCTTGTAAACCTTAAAGCGCGGTAACTTATTTGGCACAGATATTTATTTTACTTAGAAGCTGCGGACAGTCGATATGGAAATGGTATGTATGCAAGAAAATAAGATCTACTGTTTTCCTTCTATTTTTAAGTGTTGTCATTTAACATTATTTAAGTTTGTGGTGGGTGGAACGAAAAGAGGAGATCTCCCGCCGAGCAAGGTGTTCTGCCCGGGAAGCGGCCAACGCCCCGATTGGTAGTTCGGAGCTATTCTATATATGCAGCTTTAACATCGGAACTTTGATAGTGCGATTTAGGTTTCGATGTGTTTCGCTTGTGGTGCGACAACAGCGCCGTCACATCAATCCCCTGCTCAGACCGGAGGTCGATAGAGCAGTTCGATTGCCGGTGCGTCCTTAATGCCGGTGGGGAATGCATACTGTGTGCGTAAGGGCAAGTGATGCCGCTGAGAACGATGAGTCGAAGCAAGTGCCTTGTAGTCTGCGGTGAGTCGAGAATGAGGCAAGTAATCTGCGAGAGTACCGTGAAGCAGAGGCGAGCAATAAGGCTCAGAGCCATGCCGAACACTGTAGCGCAGAGAGTAGCTTGAAGGAACAGGAAGCATTATTATTCCAGTGCTGCGATGAACCTTTTATAAGGCTTGCAGAATGGGAAGACTGCAGACAATGTCTGCTCGGGAGCGAATGAATGGGGTACTTGAGGACGATGACGAAGGTTTTGAAGTTGTAGTTTCCTAAGTGTTAGTTAGAAGTTACAGTGGCGGGTGGAAGGAAAAGGGGAGATCTCCCGCCGGGCAAAGTGTTCTGCCCGGGGAGCGGCCAACGCTCCGAGTGGTATTTCGGAGCTATTCTATAAATGCTACTTTAACTTCGGTACTTTGTTAGTGCGATTTAGGCTTTGATGTGTTTCGCTTGTGGCGCGACGAAAGCGCCGCCACAAGTTTGATATTATATTAATTTAATAAATGTGATTTATTTGTGTGGTGACATGAAAAGCACAAAAATCGCTTTTGAATTTTTCAATACATTTCTTGTGTACTTCCTTAAATGGATTACAGACTTGAGTACGGTATTTCAGAATACTCCTCACTAATGTATTATATAGCAATATTACAGTTTCACGGTGCTTAAATTGTCTAGAATTCCGCATAATAAGCCCATCATTTGGAGTTTGGATGGACCTTTTTATAATATGTGAGTATTAAAACGTAATCTGCTGTCAATCATAATACCAAGATCTCGAATAATATAAGCCGGTTCTAAAGGCGTGTTATTTATTTTATATTGGAATAAATAAGGTTCTTTGTTACGTGAGAAAGTAATGACGTGACACTTATTCACATTCAATAGCATTTTATTGTCTCTACACTAATTACATAATCTATCAATGTCATCTTGTAGCAATACATTATTCTTGATGCTTCTAATTGGCATTAACACTTTAAGATCATCCGAAAAAATATAAGGCTCCGAGTTAAGAAAGCAATTAACTATAGTATTTATAAATATTGAAAACAAGAATGGACCAAAATTGGAACCTTGAGGAATACTTGATGTGACCACAAATGTATTCGATCTAGCTCCATTTTATTAATGGTTATTATTGCTATAGTTGCCACACTTAGCACTTGGGTTGACAACCGCAGTTTTTTTATGTTATTTTGTTGTTATCAGGAAGATGCTGCTACCCATTTTCTGTGAATTTTTCCTCGGTCTCTGGGGTAGTGAGTATTGTTACACCGCCACTGCGGTCATTAACTATCACTATCCCATTAACTATCGACATTTTAATGAATCAAAGGTCAAGGTAGTTCTAGAGGCAACGACACTGCTAACGAGCTAGCCAGAGGTGGATTAGTAGGCATAAAGAAGTTGTTTGTCTTAAAAGTATACGCCTAAAGTTTGTCGAAAATTCATATCCAAGACGAGTTTTGGGAGATTTAATTAAATGTAAGGAGAATTAAAATATTATTATATAGGAAACTTTAGTAGGAAAGTGAAGGCATACTATTGGTATGTTAGAAATAAAATATACTTGTGACGAACACTTTCTTCATAAGGAGTATTATGTTTATTATAATAAGTACACGGGAAACATGAAAAAATATGATTGATAGAACGAGGAGACCAGAGGTAGCAGTGTTTACCAGGATTATGCGAAGTTGACTCGGTAATATTACACGGAATCTTCATTTAAATAGTTAATCATGTATCCATATTATTTATTCATTAGAATTTGTGCTTAGCATAATATGTACAGACGTGGACTGTTGACATTAATATATGGTTACAATGTAGATATGGGAAGAGAAAAGAGAAATTTTTTTCGCTCCCCTTTAGAACTATCGTATTAGATTATATAAGTATTTTTAATGCAGAATAATTTTGACTACATTAATTAAGTCAATATCCAATAGTTTTTGGTTACTGTGTTTCCATTTACTATACAGTGAACTGCAATTTAGTTTGTTACTTCCACTTTGTGTCAAAGTGCAGCCATATTATTAACTAGTAAATAAATACAATAAGTTAATTAAACAAAAGTAGTGCAATTGGAATTGGATTGTGCATAAATTTAGTTGTTTGGTAAATGCATCTATAATGCTGTTTACAGATTAATTTAAATAAAATTTGCATTGCAGCGGTGCTACAGTACACACCAAAAGCCTATAATAAAATCCTTTGTAATTTGTTTATCTGAAATTACCCGCACTGCAAATGAATGAACCGCAGTCAAAATTCTCTCTGAAAGTATTTTTTATTTTATTTGCAACAAAATTTGCGAAATATAATTGGTGGTTGATGTTCAACTTTTAATTCAATGTTGCGAAAGCGACGTTGGACTAAAATCAATTATCTCGGTGTGGATAATATTGTGTTTTGTGATCACATTAATATGTCATGGATGAGTTATCTAACCGCCGTATGTACAGGGGGTGGTGGACCCCCGAAATATCACAATACGCGAGCAACCCGGGTTCGATCCCCGCCGGCACCAATTAAATTATTAATTGCAATTTTAAGTGTCGATTTACTACGTGCTCGGCGATGAAGGAAAACATCATGAGGAAACCTGCATATCTGAAAAATAATAGAATAATGATATTACAAAGACATGTGAAGTTGCCAACACGCATTGGGGCAGCGCAGCGGACATTTCCTTGCCCTGAAAACCCTCTCAAAAAAATGCGAGGAGGCCCGTGCCAAGCAGTGGAACGTATATAGACTGTTTCTTTTTTTATTCTGAGATCGTCGGAAGTTGGCAATCTCTGTGAAGATCGGAATTTCGTTCGTAACAACGGGCTCCGGTCGCTTTGCCAATTAATTTTTTTAAAGGAATCGGTCGTACTAATATCTATGGGTCACTTGCGCGAAAAATACGCTTGCGTAAGACATATGCTTGGTAAGTCAAAGTCAAAATCTTTATTTGCAGAATAAAATGTTTAGTTAATACAGGTATTTAGTATAAGAGTAAGTCTCAATAATATTCTACCGGGAGTTGTACCGGTGTGCAAATATATCTAAAAATAATCAATATTAATTGTACATAATGTCAAAATAAATAAATTATATAATAAATTTAATAATATTGTAATCAATTAAAATATTCCTTAACACTATAATAACACTTGTCAAGAAGCCATTTATTAATCTCAATTTTAAATTTATTCAAAAGCATTTCTTTTAAGATATTGGGTAATTTTTTATATATTTTAATAGCCATCATAGGAGCACTGTTTGCATAAAGTCTACAACTGCATTTGGGATGATATAATCTATTTTGATGCCTTTTTTGCCTTTCGAGAGTTTCAGCGTGGGTTCTGAAATAATTCGGGTGTCGCTTTACAAAAATACGAGTACGTATTTCTCGAATATACATGCATGGCAAAGGCAATACGCGTATTTTTTTGAACAATGGATTGCAGCTATCACGAAACCACGAACCACATACAGCTCGCACACATTTCTTTTGTAATTTAAACACTCTAATCACATCAACAGAATTCCCCCACAAAGGCCATATAATAATACTGAAGGCACATAACCGTAATAAGCAGCTAGGGCTGCTTTTTGTGATATTGTTTTTCTCAATCTTTTTAAAGCATATACAAACCGGTTTAATTTTGTACAAACCTGGGAAATTTGAAGCTTCTAGTTTAAATTTTCGTTAATTTTTATACCTAAAAACATAACTGAGTCAACATTTTCTATCTTCGAATTTTCATATTTTAATTCATATTTATATAGGGATAGGGGGTCATTGTAAAAGCGTGCTCGTCGCGACCCCTGCCAACCCTTTCCAGGGCTGAAATTCTACACAGCGAGGCCAACGAGTGTTAGGGCGTCCCCCCAAGGCGACGCACACCAGCTCATCCCCGTTGGTGTGAAATGCAGCGCGCAAAGCGGCGATGGGGACCGCCACCCATCTCGCACAGCCCGACACGGCGGAAGGTGGAGGACAGAGTGCAGAGTTGGCACGTGGAATGTTAGAGGAGGCATGAGAGATAAGACGAATAAGCTGATCGAAATAATGAAAGACAGAGAATTAGATGTCGTGTGTATGTCGGAGACCAAACGGAAGGGCAGTGGTACAGAAAGAGCTCCCTGGCGGGACGTTAGCTCATGTTCCGGAGTCCCGGAGAGCGAGAACGCCTGCCAGGGAGTAGGGGTGCTGCTGTCGTCTCGATTGGTCAATGTTATGACTGAATATAAGGTTGTGAACTCAAGACTTCTCTGGGTTCGCTTTAAATTGGGACTGACGAAGTTATTCCTTTTGGCTGTTTATGCGCCGGTAGCTTCGTCGTCCTGGGCTGAGCTGGAGGAGTATTGGGAGAATGTAAGAGAAGTTCTAGATTTAGTTAGGGGAAACGAAAGTATTGTTGTATGTGGTGATTTGAATGGATGAAGTTCATACAAAAACACTGATTGAGGAAGTGCCTGAAAGGTGTAGAATGGAAGCGGACGAAAGGTTGTCGCACAATTTTAAGGAGAACTCCAAACTCTTCTGGAAAGAGGTTGGAAGGACCCGAAGTAATGGAACGGCCTTAAGAATGAACAAAGTGCTTTCGAGAACCAATGACGTCCTCTCAAAAAAATCGGACGTCATGCAGCGATGGAGCGAATTTTATAGAGAAATGTATGCGTGTGATGATCTTAGTGAGGGATCCGGGGGTGACGCCGTGACTGGTACGCCAGACCCGGACCTCGATAACACTGAGGTCATCAGTGTAAAAGAGATTGAATGTGCGATTCGAAGTTTGAAATGTGGTAAGGCTGCGAGACTAGACAGAGTTACTGCTGAAATGGTCAAGTATGGTGGGCCTCGCGTCTGGGACAGCTTTCATCTGCTGTGCAATTTGTGCTGGCGGACGGGGGATATCCCGGATGATTGGCGATCCGCAGTCATTGTGCCTTTATATAAAGGTAAAGGTTCACATTTTGACTGCGGGTGCTATCGGGCGATCAGCTTGACTAGTTTAGCAAGTAAAGTTTACTCGAAGGTTTTGACACGTAGGATGCAAGAGAAATCGGAAAGATTTCTATGGGAGGCACAATGCGGATTTAGACCTGGAAGAGGATGCACGGATCAAATGTTTTCTCTCCGCATGATCGCGGAGAAGCTTCTGGCTGCTAACCAGGAGATTTTCTTTTGTGGATCTTGAGAAAGCATTTGATAAGGTTGTAAGGAAGAAAATGTGGGAACTGTTGCCGGAGTATGGTGTGGATAGTAGATTGCTAAGGGCTGTGCAGTCACTTTACTGTGACTGTAAAGCCTGTGTGCGGATAGGGCATGACCTGTCACCCATGTTTAGCGTCCAAACGGGCGTAAAACAGGGTTGTGTTATGTCTTCCTGGCTGTTCATACTGTACCTCGACAGCTGTTTACAGAAGCTGAAAGATAGCCGTTTGGGTGTGAAATTGGGTGACATTAAAATAAATTGTCTGCTGTATGCTGATGATGCAGTGCTTATTGCACGATCAAAGGCAGAACTGCAGGCATTAGTCACGTGTATGAAAGAGGAATGTGAAATTAAAGGTCTCCGTTTGAATGCTAATAAAACTAAGGTTCTGGTATTTGAAAGGGACGAAGAGAGAACGAAGTGTGAAATATGGGTAAATCAGGAATGTCTAGAACAGGTAAATGAAATTGTATACTTAGGGAGTGCTTTCAGCTGGGATGGAAGATGTGATTTAGATGTGGTCAGGCGTGTCGCTGCCGGGAACAAAGTCAATGGTGCCCTGACTGCGTTAGTCAAAAGGCAAGGCGTAGTGAAGAGTGCACGCCTTGCAATACATAACGCAGTGTTGGTACCGACTTTGTTATATGGCAGCGAAACCTGGGTATGCCATAAAAGGCATAAAAGTAAGTTGAATGCAATGGAGATGCGATCTCTTCGTAAAATGTGCGGCGATACCATGGCCGACCGAAAGCGAAACGAAGAGATTCGAAATATGGCAGGTTTGAAAGATGACCTTATCACAAAAATTGATAAGGGCGTGCTTCGATGGTTTGGGTACGTTGAGCGAATGAGTAAAGACCGAATGGTAAAAAAAATATATAGCGCGAAAGTAAATATTAAAAGGTGTCGAGGTAGACCGAGACTAACTTTCGAAGACCATGTGAGCAAATTTCTCGAAGAGGTCAAGAGGGGTCAAGAGTACTCGTATACCTAGACGTGCATGTATGAACAAGATAATGAATCTGAAAGAAGCGAAAGAGGTATGTAAGAATCGTGACACTTGGCGATCTGTTCTCTCTGGCTACCCCGTCAGGGATTGTGCGTGAAGATAAGTATATTCATATTTGTAGGTTCCATTTTGTAATTTCCAATTTGTATAATTTTTTTGTCAATATTAAGTAAAATATTATTAGAACTAAGCCATGTTACAATAGTATTAATAGAATTATTTATTTCGGTTTCATATATGTCCTTTTTGGTGCATTTAAATATAAAAATTGTGTCGTCTGCGAACAAGATGCATTTATGCTTGGTTGTTTTAGGCAAGTCTTTAATATATAGCAAAAAGATTAATGGCCTAAAATACTACCCTGAGGGATACCACGGTCATTAGATCTAGACTGTGAACGATGTAGTTCTTTCGTTAATTTGCTGTCTTGTCGTGCTTGCGTTAGCCGAGTGATTTCTGTGCATTGTTTTCGGTCTTGCAAGTAACTGCTTAGCCGTGTGTAAGCCGCACCTCTTATTCCGTAACTTTCAATTTTGTTTAATAGAAATTTGTGGTCAAGAAGATCAAAGGTTTTGGTCATGTCCAGCATGAGATCAGTTACTGGAGTTTTTCTATCGATACTCTCTGCTATGTCTTTAATAAAGTTGAAGGATGCTAAAGTTGTAGATCTGTTTTTGCGAAAACCGAATTGATCTTCAGTTAAGATACCAAATCTTTGTATAAATTTACTTAATCTATCGTACATAGTTCTCTCAAATATCTTTGATATTACGGGGATCAAAGTTATTGCTCTATAGTTATTGAGATCCTTTTCATCTCCTTTTTTGTGAACTGATTTTATTATTAAAATCTAAGGATGTTCCGGGAAAGAGCCCTGGATAAATGATAGGTTTATAAGGAAACTCAGCGGTCTACAGATATAACAGGCACATGACTTTAGTATTTTGGTACTGAGTTCGTCGTAGCCAACTGAATCCGTGTTTTTAATTCTTTGATTATTTTCTTAATTTCCGCTGGTTCTGTTGGTTGTAAGAAAATTGTATTAAATAGTAAATAGGATTTTTATCTATATTTGGTTGAGCACAATTGTTACCAGACTTATTTGTATTTTTAATGTTACTTAGTTCGATAAAAAAATTATTAAATAATTCACATATCATGTCAGGGTTACTAATTGTTAGGTCATTAAATTTAATTACGTCAATTTTTTTAATTTGGGTAGTTTCATTTATAATTGAATTTATTGAATTCCAAGTAGCTTTGCAAGTATTTTTACTATTTAGAATGTATTTTATGTTGATTTTTTGTTGAGCTTTATATATGCACATTTTCAAAAGATAGTTATATTTTTCGTATTTATTTTTATGTAATATTTAATTCGTTTTTGAGTATTTACAGGTGAGGTAAAGTTTTCTTTTCGTAATACTTGACTTTTTTATACATTTTGTTTTCCACCTACCTCTATTACACATGTTGTTTTCTTAAGTTTAATTATAAGAAAGCAAAGTCCATGAAATAGAGTTAACAAGTTATGGAATGATCAATAGGCCTCATCAACACTGGTCTGATCATATACTTCCGAAAAAGACAGACGCGAAAGACAGTCAGAAAACTTTTGAATGTTTTCTTTACTGTAGTCTATGTGAAATTCATACCAGGTTGTTACAGTAGGTTTTCTTTGAATTTGAAATGATATGACTTGGCCTGTTTCATGGTCTGATAATGCCAGGTTTAAGACCTCGGCATCTACCTTGCTTATATTGCTGGCTACTTGATCAATACATGCATTTTTCCTAGTAGGGGTCTTAATGTGGATAGATACATTGTAATTTTCTTATATTTCAAATAGCTCGCACGTATTTTTCCTTCTTTGAGGATGTCTATATTCCAATCGCCACATAAAATATTATTTTGCACGTTTTTTGTTTTTTAAATTATACAAAAGCTCATTTATTTTGTTAAAAAATAGATTAACATTGCTATCTGGTATTCTATAAATGCAAATAATGGTAAGGTTATATTGCGCGATTTCTATTCCACAACATTCGATGTGGTAGGGACAAGCAAGTTGGTTAGCAATATCAATAGGTTTGCATTCCAATCCTTTTTTGCTGAGAACAAAAACGCCACCCCGTCTCTGTTTCAGCCGACAGAAAGACGCAGCCAGCCTATATCCGTTTAAATTCAAATTGGCCTCGCAACCTCGCTGTATAAACGTCAATAGATTTATAAGATTGTGATAATTCTGTTAGCGTCAAGTCTATACTGTCAATTTTGTTTAGTACACCAGCTATATTTTGATGAAGAAGTCGAAAAGAGTTGTGTTTATTATCGTTCCTAACGAAAACGCTTATCCGTGTAAAGATGGATATTGTGCCTTAAGGACTGTTTGCTCTTGCTGTAAGCGGAGCCGACTAGTGACGAACTTTTCCTTCCTTTCCTTTAAAAGTATAATGCTACACTTTTCTCGGGATTCAGTTCGATTCTCCATAAGCGGAACCAATCGCCTAAGTGATCGACGGCTGTTTGGAGCTTGTCATCATCATTACAGCCCTTTACAAGTCCACTGCTGAACATAGGCCTCCCCCAAAGAATGCCACAAAGCACGGTCCTGAGCCACCTGCATCGATCGACTTCCTGCATGTCTTACCAGGTCGTCACTCCATCTCGTGGGGGGACGCCCTACACTTCGCCTACCGGTACGAGGCTGCCACTCGAGAACCTTTCTTCCCCATCGGTTGTCGGTTCTTCGAGCTATATGGCCGGCCCACTGCCACTTCAGCTTATTAATCCGTTGGGCTATGTCGGTTATTCTGGTTCTACTGCGGATATCCTCATTCCTAAGTTTATCACGCAGAGAAACTCCGAGCATAGCCCTCTCCATAGCTAGCTGAGCGACCTTGAGCTTCCTCATACGGCCAGCAGTGAAGGACCACGTCTCAGTTCCGTAAGTCATCACTGGCAACACGCACTGGTTGTACAATTTCGTTTTAAGGTTTTGAGGTATGTCTGACGAGAAGATGTGTCGTAACTTCCCGAATGCTGAACAGCCGAGTTAAATCCGTCGATTGACCTCTCGGTCGGAGTTGGACTTACCTAGTCGGACTATTTGTCCCAGGTAAACATACTCGTCAACAACTTCGAGCTTAGTGCTCCCAACAACTACCGGCATAGGTGTGACATGGACATTAAACATGATCTTTGTTTTGTCCATGTTCATCTTAAGACCTATCCGTTGGGAAACACTATTGAGGTCATTGATCATAGTGCTTAGGCCCTCCAGCGATTCTGCCATAAGGACTATATCGTCGGCAAATCGAAGGTGAGTGATGTACTCGCCATTCCTGTTGATACCGTATCCTTTACAGTCCAGAAGCTTGAAAACGTCTTCCAATGCAGCGGTGAAGAGTTTCGGGGATATGACGTCACCCTGTCTTACACCTCTCTGCAATTGGATAGGTTTCGTACTCTGGTTCTGTACTCGGATAGCCATCGTAGCCCTACTGTACAAGCACTTCAACACTTCGATATACCGACAGTCAACTTGGCATCGCTGAAGGGACTGCAGCACCGCCTAAATTTCGACGGAATCAAAGGCTTTCTCATAGTCCACATACGCCAGACATAGTGGCAAATTGTACTCTTCGGACTTCTGTACAACTTGCCGAAGGGTATGTATGTGGTCTATGGTGCTAAAGCCCTTTCGGAAACCGGCTTGTTCGGGAGGCTGGAAGTCGTCAAGTCTGCGCGCGAGACGATTCGTAATGACTCTCGAAAACAGCACGTAGACGCGGCTCAGAAGGGAAATCGGTCTGTAGTTCTTCAAGAGAGCGTTGTCACCTTTCTTGAAGAACAAGACCACCGCACCTCTGCTCCACGCCTCCGGTGTAATGCCACCATGGAGGACGGAATTAAAGAGCTTCTGAAGGACTTCAAGTACCGGTCTTCCACCCGCTTTCAGAAGCTCCGCTGTAATTCCATCCTCGCCTGGGGCCTTACCGTTTTTAAGGTGCTGGAGAGGCATTCTAATCTCGCTCAGACTGACGTCCGGGATATCTTCGGAATAGTGTCGGATGAGACTCGCTCTTGGATCGTTACTCACACTTGCGTGTGGCTCCAACGATGACGTGTACAGCTGCCCATAGAACCTCTCAATCTCACTCAAAATCTCAGGTGTCCCGGAAACGATGCTGCCACATTCCGTCTTCAGCTTTGACAGTTGGCTCTTTCTGGCAGACAGATCTCTAGCAAAGACTTTGGAGCCTTGGTTCCGCTCGATCGCTTCTTCAATACGAGCTGTTTTGAAGTTGCGTAAGTCCCGCCGCATGCATTTGGAGATCTGTCTGTTCAGATGCCTGTATGTTGTCAAGTCTGTTGAAGAATGTAGCTTCATCTCCCGTCTAACAACCATGAGATTAAGAGTGTGATCGGAGAGTTTTTGTGTTCTTCTGCGGCGGGTCTTGCAGAACTTAGCTCCGACCGCATGGACAGTTTCCACGAGCTTGTCATTCATATCGTCCACTTCATTGCAGTCTTCTAGGCACTGAAAACGGTTTTGTAACTCGAGCTGAAAGGTTTCGGGACTTTGGAACAGAGCACGAGGGGGACGGAGCGTTGACTTCATTAGACGAGACCTCTCCATCTTAACGTTTAGGTTCAGTATGCCTCTAACCATTCGGTGATCGCTACCAGTTTTCACCCTCGCGATCACGGAGACATCACTGAACAGTTGTCGTCTGGTCGTCATAATGAAGTCAATCTCATTTTTTGTCGAACCGTCGGGGCTCGACCAGGTCCACTTCCTGTGGGGCCGCTTCTGGAAGAAAGAGTTCATCAGAAAGAGTCCCTCTTTTTCCATGAAGTCGGCCAGCTGCTGGCTCCTTGGGTTCCTTTGCCCTATTCCAAATTTCCCTACTTTCAGCTCACCGTTCTCTCTTGTGCCTATTTTTGCATTGAAGTCTCCCATTAACACCGTATATTGGGTTTTGGAGGAATGCATGGCTCTAGAGATATCTTCATACATTTCCTCCACCTCCTCATCGGGGTGTGCCGAGGTTGGTGCGTAAACCTGTACGACCTTCAGCGAATACCGTTTGGTGATTCTGAGTAAAAGGTACGCAACCCTCGTCAACACACTCCCGATCTTTACAACGTTGTTAACGAGAGACTTGTGGACGATAAATCCGACACCTCCTTGGGGCAGATGGTCGCCCTCACGGTGATAGAGCAAGTTGCTGGATTCGAGGATCACCGTGTCCTCCCCCTCTCTTCGGACTTCGGATAATCCTATAATATGCCAGCGCAACTTGTCTATCTCTTCTTCCAGCTCCACGATCTTCTCGTCAGTCCTCAGGGTGCGTGCGTTGTACGTTGCCAGGTCGAGTCTTTTAAGGTGGCAACCGAACCTCCACCGGAGATTCTTAGCACCCCCTGCCCCGCCGTTACCATGGTCGCCACCGTAGCCAGGAATAGCGGGGCCGTCGGGGACTGGGGGCCGTCTGTTTGTTGCTTTAGTCATTGGGGGGTATTTGCCATAGTTGCCACGCTTGGCGAGCGGGTTGACAACCGCAGTTTTTTTATTGTAATTTTGGCTATTATCAGGAAGATGCTGCTGCCCATCTCCTGCGTGTTTCCCTTTTACGACACCCACGGGAGGTTAAGCGGTAGTGGATATTCTTGACCGCCACTACACGGCACTTGGAGCTTGGAGCTTGTATATAAGTATTATTTTGTAGTGATAGGGAACGAAAAGTGCCGGCTCTTTCGGGATATCACTCGTAAAGAGTGTAAAAAGGAGTGAGGAGAGGACTGAGCTATGGGGGACTCCAGCTATGAGGAGGAGTTTCAAGGACCGAGTGTCCTCTATTCGATAGCGAAAATGGCGTTTGGCAAGGAAGGCGCTGTTGATGTTAGTGAAACTATCTGGCACCTTGAGTTTATACAGCTTGTAAAGTAAGCGGTCGTGCCATACTTTGTCAAACGCATTTGCGGCATAGAAGAAGAGTGAGCCGGTACTAGTGGTCCTATTGCTTCTTTTTGGGAGATTGAAGCTTTTTAAAATGTACTCTGTAAGGCGATGTAACTATTTGGTGCACGAGTGTTCGGATCTGAATCCAAACTGCTCATCGGGAAGCAGCTTATTTGCGAAGTACGTGTTTACGTAGGTCATTCAATATGCTCCTTAACTTTCCTCAGTGTGATGAATAGACTGATTGGTCTATAACTGGAAGCTAAGTTAAGCGGTTTTCCCGGTTTCGGGAATCCTATTACGTCTGCCTTTTTTCAGGCATCCGGGAAGGGGCATCTGGAAAAAAGAGCGTTAAAAATGCCTACACCCTGTTGCTAATGCCATCGGGCCCGGGTACTGATTTCTTTTTGAGAATTTTGATGACTTCTGTGACTGCATCAACAGTCACAGGATCTAAAGGGTTGCCCGTAGGTGGCATTGCAGACTTACGCTTGACCTCCGCTTCGACCTCTAGAAGGTGATCGGAATCTACGTGTTCGTCGGAGGCAGTGCATTGGCTCTTTAAACTGTTCGCGAGGCATTCGGCCTTTTCAGAATCGTCAGAGGCGAGATCGGCATTTAATGGCCTAATGAGAGGCGGCATGAGTGCAGTTTGCTTTGCTTTCAGAGCTCGGATCCACCGCCAGTAGGCGGTATGCGATGGCTCGATTTCTTCTAGCAGGTTATCCCATTTGTCATTCCTAAAGTGGGCTATGCGCTGTTTTACCTCGTTTTGGAGGTTGCGACATTGAAATTTATTATCTATTGTTTAATAGAGGTTGTAGGTTGTAGTAGCTTAGAGCCGTATTTTTTCTCTAATTAGCTGCCCAAAGTTTCATGTGTTGATTGCTCAACACCCGAACCTTGCGAAAGCATTCTTCGACCGCTGAGTTGAGGTGGGCCGATAGGGTGCTAATCACCTCATTGGATACCTCTGCCGAGTCTATTTTGTCGGGGATTTAATCTAAGTGCTGGGAGGTCGTAGACTCGAGTTTGACCTCGAGCTTACGTCAGTTCGGGATGCCTGAGGGAGCTCACCAGCGGGCCGACCCAACTGCAACTAGACCGATCTGTAGTCCGAGTCTAGCTCTATGATAGTGTCGATGGATGATATCGACAGTATGACATCTTGCAGTATTGCTACATCAAGAATCTCCGGTCGATATTTGGTAGAGAATAGGTAACGAGGTGTGATAACATCGAAGCTTAGTCGCTCCGAAAGATGCAACATTCGTGTTATCAGTAAGCGAGTTCCAGGAGGAGTGCTTACTGTTTAGGTCTCCAGTTATTATAATACTGGGGCTTAGACTTAGTAAAACTGACACATGATTCTAATATTTGTTTAGGCGGTTGTAGGTACGCTGAAACAATGGTTAGTGGCGGATGGCCAGACAAAGCTATTCTACAATTTGACATCTCTATATTTATTAGGGGCGAAGCGTCTATCGGTAAATCTTAATATAGATGAAATATATAAAATTCATACACACACAAATAAAACACGCGGAAATATATGTAGACACACAGTTAAATGCATTATAATGTTTTATTGCTTTCAATAATCCAAAATTAAATTTCGTTCTCTCTTTAAAATTAAAAGTGAAATGGCTCTTTTTATTACGGTTATGTTTGCGTTTATTCTCTCGGCACCCTAGTTACACAAGCTTAACGTAAACATTGCTAGAGATAATCCCTTTAGGTGTTCTATTCAGGAGTAAGCTTAAAATATTTATACCTATTCGTATGTATATTTGTGGTAAAATTTTGTTGTGTAGAAGGAAACGACTATAGGATAAGCCAGAAAAATCACACGAATTCCGATAGATGGCGGATTAACCATCTTTTTACTACTCTATGCAGTGCATCACTACTATCCCAACTGATAGTAAGTGTAGTGTAGCCGAAGATTGTAAAATTGATTGTGTTTGTTTGGCGACATTTATGACTTAGCCTATACAATCTAGCCTTTCAGACACCCACATTGAAATCAGAGGGAAAGGCAGATGCTGATAAATTATTCCACTACTTTGCTGCACGTATTTTAAATTAAAGTCCAACAGTTGCTAAATGAAATGCTAAATTAATAAATATACACATTAATCCTCGATTAGAAAATGTAGAATGTGTTGTCATCCCCGAGGACTAAGATGGAATGCTTCAATACCAGTAAAAACAATTTCTACACTCACCATATGACACACCAAAAACACAGCAGCATTAATCTGCTATTTCACGCTGGTATTCTGTAAGAGCCGACCCATCCGTGCTGCAAATATAATGTATCAGCAGTGTGGTTCTACCACATAAAAGACACGACAAATGACAAAGCAAACCGTTTGATTGGAACCGTTGGATTAAGGCACGGACACTGACCGATAGTTTGGTTATCCCATGCAAAGTAGAGAGACGAATAAATCTTGCAATTCCTGCGCATACTCTCCGTCTCATTTACGTGAGAAGTAAAATAACCAAAACGGCAATATGGAGGCTGGGCCTCTTATTAAAAGGTAGGAGGATAGGTTTATCGATTTTGGCGACATTAATGTTATTAATCTACATACTCAAAAGGGTAAAAAAATTGAACTGTACTGCCTAAATTCTTGAATATGTAAGTAAAAATATATAAATAATTGTTAGTTTGATCTGTAAAATATCACAATCCGTAAAAAGAGTATTATAGAATGACAGATAAAGATTTTTGAAGTTTAAAGTTAGTTGTAGGTGTCGATGGACCGCAGTAACCACTTTCCATCAGGTAGACTGTATGTATGTTTGTTACTTCAGTAGTATAGTACCACACTGTATATTATAACTCAATCAGTATTTTTACTTATTATTAGAATACGGAAAATTTTCACGGATTATATTAATAATTGTTTATATCAGGGTTCAGGCCAAGCGTTCTTCGTTACATAAAAGCTTATTTGGGACGATGAGAAAAATAATCCTTCGATCACATTTCAAGTTAAAACGCCATTATTTATTGTAAAATTTTACACCTTTTTTTATTAATTCGTAAAAGACGCGGTTGTGTCGTAACTTTCCTAAAATGAGAGCAGTTCGAATTCGACCGCTAAAATTGTTCATTGCAATTTTTTTCTTATAGCTTAAGGGTAACAAGCGAGCACACAGTCTACCTAATGGAAAGCTGATGCTGTAGCCCATAAACCATAGACATCTATCCTGGATTAAAAATGAACTTACAGATTCCCTATCACCCTAAGTATTAAGATGTAATGCCTCGTTTCCATTAAAATGGCTCTTTAGTTCTCTAGACTCCATACAAACACAAAAAAAAAACAGCAGCATTGAACTGAAATTTAACGCTGGTGTACTGTTATAAGTGATTTGATTTTAGAGCCGCGGTAGTCGAAGCTTTCCTAATACGAGTTAAACCTCGCCCGCATCATTAAAATTGTTCATTGTAGTTTTATGTAATTCATCATGTGGTCCGTGGTGAAGGAAAACATTTTGACCCTTTTGGCACGCCTTTGAATTACCTACAAAGCTAAGTTTATTTAATTTAGTTATTCAAAATAAATAAGTGTATTGTTGTGTTGCTCTGTGTCAAAAATTGTTTTCTTTCTTTCGTTCTTTGTTACTTGCAAACCTGCAGAATAAAATATGGACGGTGTTGGATTGGTGTCCCATCGGACTATAAGAATGTGAGAATTGAGAATAAACCTGTGCTTGCGTTCCTACTACATACTCGTAGAATATAAACCTGTCCTGCGCAGGTCAGCTACTCGTAAGTAAGAGTACGAGTCCGTTGAGACTGGCCGCTGTGACCAAATAGCGGTCTGGAGGACATTATAATGTAAGAGGATTAATAATTAAGTAGATATTATAAGTATTTATTGACATAATTATGTAAATATGTATGTACACATATATAATTTCACCTTTTATCATCCTTTTTATGATTTTTACTGTACCGTCTCTTATATTTATATGTCTATGTCTGTTTAGCCTCATGGTTGAGTAAGTAAGCTATATATAAAGGGTTTTTCAATAATATTTAAGTTAAAATTACAGCCCGTATTGTCCCACTGCTGGGCAGAGGCCTCTCCTCATTTCTAAGAGGGTTTTAGGGCAAGGAAATGTATGCTGCGCTGCCCCAATGCGTGTTGGCAAACTTTACATGTCTTTGAATTTTTTTTCTTATTTCTCAGACATGCAGGTTTCCTCACGATGTTTTCCTTCACCGCTGAGCATGTGGTAAATCAGCACTTAAACTGCAATGAATAGTTTCATTGGTGTTGGCAGCGATTGAATTCGGGTGGCTCCCGTACTGTGAAATTTACAGCGAGCGCTAACCGTCTGACCTACCAAGGCTTTTTTTTTTCAATAGGGACGATCAAGCTTAGACAGAGTGTAGCGGCTATCTTCGTAAAGAGATAGCTGTCAAATTGGACATGAATACTTATTGAGTCTTGAAATTGAAACACGCTAAACAATGCGTTGAATTTGTTAAAATGTATTATCAAAATCAGTGTTCGGTTTGTCTAAATTTTCGTACGTTGTGTTCAATTTATGACATTTAAGACCACATCCTACATAGTTCACAATCCGTCGTTAAATGAATAAAATTGAGACAACTGTCAAATCAAATTGTAATGCAGTTTAGCAGATGGTATCGATGAATCCTGTTGTTCCTGTACGCCAAACGTAAGATCGTTGGAGAATATCGTTGTCTTTCGAGAAAACCCAAGACATCAACTTAGCGGATTTGGCGTCGAGACTTGGGTTTTCATCCATATAAAGTTTAATTAACTCAAGAGCTAAAACTTTAAGACCACAGACAGCGCTGTGTATTTATGGCTTTAGAGCATATGGCGGCTGACCTTGCTTTCGGTAAAAAAATCAATCCAAAAAAGTTACTGTTTGGTGTGGATTTTGGTGCGGCGGTATCATAGGCCCTTATTTCTTGGAAGATGCACAAGGAGCCGCGCTAGCTGTCAATGGTGAGCAGGGGTGTCACTTCCACTATGGAAGGTATGGAGCACTCCATACCTCAAGTTTTTCAAGGTATGGAATTCCATAGCTGAAATTAGGAAATAAATCGCATATTACTACAAACCCCATATAAATAAATCGCAAGCCCTTAAACCTCAATACCCCACATCTTATAGTTCAATAAATAAGTTGAGTATATACACTGCAAACTCTTAAACCTTAATACCCCACGAGTAATGCGAACAAATTTGAAAATCGCGCCACCATTTTCCATACCTCAGATTTTTACAAAGTGACACGCCTGATGGTGAGACGGAGATAGAATGGAGTAGGCGATGATAACTAATTTTTGTGGCCTCGAAATGACCTCAAAAACTTGTGGTTCCAACAGGACGACGCCATATGCTATACTGAACGGGAAGCATTGAATTTATTGGATGATAAGTTAGAGGGCTTCGTCAATTCACGTGTTGGTGACATCACCGTCGTGTGACTTAACACCGCATGACTATTTTTTGTGGGGCTACATGAAATCTCTGGTATATGTAGATAAATCGCAGACATTTGCCGCTCTGATTACTATCATAACTCGTGTTCTTCATAAAATTGAGCCCCATCAATTCGAAAATATCTTCTTCAATTGGTCCACAAGGATACACCATTTACATTTTTTATATTCTATGAAATTATATGACGATATTTATATGTCATCTAAATAAAAGTTGTCGACTTATACAGGTTGTTTTATTTCCTTTCAAAGTTCGAGCGCTCTAAATGAAAAACCCTGTAGGTGGTTTTGTATGTTAATGCAGTATAAATAAATAAAAAATTAACTAAAAAACTTGATCGTGAAAAAAATAGTCCAGTCCAATTAGCCATCGGAATAAGAGATAATAAGTTGAAACAGAAACAGAAACAGAATTGAATTTTCGTATATAACTTCATTTTGGCGTACTAAAGGTTGTCTCAAAAGCCTGATAAATACTCGTATCTGCATCGTAAGTTATTCAAGGAAAACATTATCGTGGTTATCTCGGTTTCTATTGCTCCAATGATGTTAACATCTATTATAAGATTGTAGAGCATGAAATTTGTGATATATTTTATTTGAAACATTTTTTCACGCGCTCAAGCGTTTTTGCGATAGAGGGCGGCTCAGCCATACGTACTGTAATGTAAGGTCAACCATGAGTATTATGCACTTTAGCTTGTGGCCATTCGTAATGGGCAAGCTTGCCTCAATACTGTATCATTGCAAAGTGACTGTGACAAAGTGAGTGCATTTGAACTTAGAATTCTGGATGGTCTGGAAACAACAATTCAGAGCAACGAAGATGATGACGATGAACAGAAATTCCCGAACGTCCAGAAGATGACGATAAAGAAGAAGAAATTTAATACTTTTTTCTTTAAATTATTAAATATTTATAGATTTTCACTGCAATTCAATTTAAATCGTAATAAATGTACAGATGCTGAAAAGAGATAAAATTATAATATATTTACTACGTTTTATAACATTTAGATATATTATATATATATATATATATATATATATATATATATATATATATATATATATATATATATAATTTATTATTGGCCTTTGACTGATCTAAGTCACTCAGCGGTCAGCCACCGCAGAGTCTAGATTACCTGAAGATGTCTCGTGTAGAGGCTAAAGACGTGACGCATTGTGGTCAATGGTGTGTCTATCCTAGTGTAGTCGTGTTGGGAGTAGTGGTGCTGGGATTAGTGGTGACGGTGATAGTGCACGTAATTGAGGGAGGGCGGGAGGTCCTCTTCAAACTAGGTAAGACACATCATTTTATTTTATGGAGCGGATGTACGCGAAGTAATGTTTTTGCCAACTTTAATATAATGGACTTCCGCAAAGTAACGCCTGATTCTATTAATTATGTTTCATAATTTCCATAGTCACCAAGATAAGGCACGCCTTCTAGCTGTTTCGACTAAGGAATCTAGTCACTGGTTACACGCTTTATCATCAAGTAATCTCGGCACATTCCTTGATGGGGAAATCTTGCGTATTGCCGTAAGAATACGACTAGAAGCATCGATTTGTCAACTCCATCAGTGCCCGTGTGGTAGCAACGTCGACAAGTTTGGGCTCCACGGACTTTCATGTAAGTTGGAGTAGGACTATGTGAAACTTAAGTTTTTAGTTTTAGTTTTTCTTTATTATTATAGTTTTTAATACTGTATATAATAAAATATTATATATTTTGTAGTTTAACCTTTATATGTTCATCTAATATCTAAAACCTTAAAAATTTTGAAGATAAAATACTTAATTATTTTTCTATTTAAAATTTACTTTCAATAATATAAGATATCCAATTATTAAATGAATATATTAAAATATTTAAAATTTTATTAAATACAATATTATATTTAATAATTTGTATTATTTATCAATATTAATTGATAAATAATACAAATGAAAAAATGTTTCATATAAAATTTGTCGCAAATTTTATGCTCTACATTTTTATAATAGTTGTTAACATCATTAGATCAATACAAAGCGAGGTAATCACGAAAAACTGTTTTTTTTTACCTTTGACCTTGAATAACCTACGACGTAGACACGATATTTGAGACGACTTTTGTAACGTCTAAATAAACGTATATACGAAAGTTCAGCTTATTATCTCTCATTCTGGGGTTGATCCCTTTTTTATGCTAAAGTGACTGGACTTTGAGACGGTTTTAATCGATTAGAAAGCAAAATATCTAGCAAATTTTTTTTATGTAAACAAAACTTATTGCTATGTAATAAACACAGAAGCACTTTTCATTGTTAGGTTCCGTTTTTAAAACGTTTGTACTTTCGATGTTGTTAAGCAATAATTTCTCCACTCATAATTCTTGACCTCGTTAGTGGAGTCGGTTCTTTGTTAAAACAAAAACTCATTAGCGCAAGCGGCGGAGCAAGACGAAAGGATTATTTTTATTAACTACTAGCTATTCCCCGCGACTTCGCCCCCGTGTAATTTAGGCCTTGAATTTTTTTACGAGGAACCCTAATTATTTTTCTAAAATAAAAATAGCCTTAGTTACTACTTATGAAATGAGCTATCTGCCAGTGAAAGTCCTGTCTAAATTGGTCCAGCTGTTTCGGAGATTAGCTGGAACAAACAGACAGACAGACAAAAATTGTAAAGAGTGTATTTTTGTTAAAATTACTCTTTATACTTTCCTATGTATTTAGTAAAACGCTGTAATTTTTACATTACAAACAGACACTTAAATTTTATTTATTTGTATAGATATTGAATTTAATGCCTCGCTACGACCACCCTCAAAATGACTAAAAGTAAAAGTTTAATTATTGTACACGTTCCAATGATTCCTAATAGAAAATTCGATGTATAGATAGATAGATACAAAGATAGATTTATAGATAGTGTTGGTATACAATACTGTACTAAGAAATAATAGACTTTGAATAGTATCATGAAAACTTGGTTAACAGCTTGAGGGTCGAAAGTTAAATATAAGAAGTGAATGTTCGTTGGCTGTTATAATAACGATATATTATGGAAACGTAATGGTTTGCTAATGGTAAAATAAATCACTGTCACCTAGTCTCTAATTACGTATATATGTGTAGTAAATATAACTTTAATAAAAAGGTTTTTTACAGTTATGCCATATGAATATTTTCGATTACATCTACCACATAGTAGTTATTTGCACAAGTCACACACTTTATTAATTTTATTTTTACTATAGTTTGATAGCAATTACGCCTCTTCCTCAACTCAGCTGCTGACATTTCTGAGGCGATAGAACGTTGCAGTGAGTGGTTTCTTCCAAAATGTTACTCAGTTCAACCGCCAATTGCAGAATAACTTTTCTACTTCGTATTTTCTTGTTGTTTATATTTTGGGTACAATACCCAGGCATTTACTGCAGATAAATCTAAAATGTTGTAAAATATTTGTACCGGCTATCTTATAGAAGGTGCTTTTGTGATGTATCTTCTCGCCATTTGATCGACCACGTTAATGCCATATTTAGCAGAATTGTAAAACATAACAATTTTAGATTTTTTCTTGACATCGCCAGTGTGTATATGAACACTATCGCGTGATGTCCTCAATAAAAAAAATTGCTATCTATTTGTTTGATAAGCAGTTAATAATCACTTTGGTGTCATATAAATCCAATATTAGATTTTTTAAGTACGATGGAATGTCACGTCTACCTTTATTGATAGTGCCAACAAAAGTTGTACGTTTTGGAAGCAAAGTCTGTGCGAGAGACGCTGATGTGAAAAAGTTATCTGTAGTCATATTCGTAGGAGCCACACGCAAGAGTGAGTAACGATCCAAGACCGAATCTTATCTGACATTATTCTGATGACATCCCGGACTTCAGTCTGAGCGAGATTAGAATGGCTCTCCAGCACCTTAAAACGGCAAGGCCCCAGGCGAGGATGGAGTTACAGCGAAGCTTCTGAAAGCGGGTGGAAAACCGGTACTTGAAGTCCTTAAGAAACTCTTTAATTCCGTCCTCCATGGTGGCATTATACCGGAGGCGTGGAGCAGAAGTGCGGTTGTCTTGTTCTTCAAGAAAGGCGACAATGCTCTCTTGAAGAACTACAGACCGATTTCCCTTCTGAGCCACGTCTACGTCACAGTAAATATATAGTAGGAACAGTACGGAAACTTCCTACAAACGTAAACGCTCGAAACGGCACACTCACACAAACATGCGCAACGACGAGACTTCTAAGCGCTCGTCGCGGTGCTCTCAGTAGCGAGTGCCGCCTCAAGATTTTAAAAATGCCACGAACGTATTGCGTAGTATACGGCTGTTTGAACTCGGCTTCATCAAAACCGGAGCGCTCTTATTTTAAGCTTCCTGCTGATTTTGAAAGGTAAGAATGATTTTTATTGTCATTGTTATAATCTTTATCGAATTATAAGTCCGTGTGATCGATCATAATGAATTCGTGAACTTATTTGTACATCCAGAATGCGGCGGTTTTGAGGCTATTTAAAGCTGATAGTGTAATAGTGGTAACAAAAAGTAAATCCAAGATAGCGGCTGCAATAGGTATCATTTTTTCGTCATGGGTGTCATTTCCATAGTTTTAGAGTATGTTGAAGCCGATAGTACTGGTTGAAATGTAAATCCAAGATGGCGGCTGCAATAGGTATCAATTTTTTCGTCACTGGTGCATCGATCACTAATAAAAAATATGGGTGTCATTTTCATGGTTTTCGAGGGTGTTGAAACCGATAGTGCTGTCGAAATATAAATCCAAGATGGCGGCTGCAATAGGTATCATTTTTTTCGTAATGGGTACATCGATCACTAATAAAAAAACATGGGTGTCATTCTCATGGTTTTCGAGAGTGTTGAAGCCGATAGTGCTGTCGAAATGTAAATCCAAGATGGCGGCTGCAATAGGTATCAATTTTTTCGTCATGGGTGTCATTTTCATAGTTCTTGAGTATGTTGAAGCCGATAGTGCTGTTGAAATGTAAATCCAAGATGGCGGCTGCAATAGGTATCAATTTTTTCGTCATGAGTGTCATTTTCATAGTTTTTGAGGGTGTTGAAACCGATTTTTCGTTGTTGCTTTAAAAAAGAACACATAAACTGCAAAGTAGCTGATCTAATTTACAAAAAAATAAACAAATTCGTTTTCATAGCACCCGTTCCTTGTTTCCCAAAAGTTTATTTAAAAAAAACTGTTCATTAGAATGATATTTTTACAAAGCTAAATTCAATAATAAAGAATTCCGAACTTGTCGTAGCACATAAAATATTTTTCTGTAACAATTTGTAATAATCTATACAAATAAATAAAATTGAAGTGTCTGTTTGTAATGTCAAAATAACAGCTTTTTACTAAATGCATATGAAAGTAAATACGGTGGTTATAACTAAATAACAATTTTTAAAATTTTTGTCTGTCTGTCCGTCTGTTTGTTCCGGCTAATCTCCGAAACAGCTGGACCAATTTTAACGGTACTTTCACTAGAAGATAGCTGATGTCATAAGGAGTAACTTAAAATACTTTTATTTTAGAAAAATAATTAGGAGTCGCAAGGAACAGCTAGTTTATAAATATAAGAAAATTGCGAAAACCAATACACACTAAATTAAACTTCTAAGACAAACTACTACCTAATTAAATATATATATATTAAAACAAAAAGAAAACTATACTTTTATTTGAGAAAAAGAATTAGGGTTACGCGCTAAAAAATAAAAACACCCTAACACGCGAGCGAAGTCGCAGGGAACAACTAGTGAATAATAAAGGTACGTTTTCGTCCAACTGCGGCTCGCGTACGTTCCCGCCGAAACATGTAAAAGGTTACGGCGTAATGACAAAGTTAATGTTCTACAAGTTGTTGTGTGTTGATGTTAAATTGTTTTCTGTGCTTAAAATATTGTTTCTTGCTGAGATTACCTATTTAAATTGTATTTGTAAGCTAGTTATTTAAATTCGATTGATTGATCACTACAGAACAAAAATATAAAAAAAAGCAATATCAAAATATAAAAAGTTACAACCCTATTGCTTCAATGGAGCGTAGGTAATTATATCCTGAACTAGGCTTAGTTTCCATACTGTTCATATTTATACTGTGTGTAGACGTGTGTGCACGTAGGTGCTGCTTTCGAAAGTCATTACGAATCGTCTCGCGCGGATACTTGACGACTTCCAGCCTCCCGAACAAGCCGGTTTCTGAAAAGGCTTTAGCACCATAGACCACACACATACCCTTCGGCAAATTGTATAGAATTCCGAGTAATATAATTTGCCACTATGTCTGGCGTATGTGGACTATGAGAAAGCCTTTGATTCCGTCGAAATTTGGGCGGTGCTGCAGTCCCTTCAGCAGTGCCAAGTTGACTGTTAGTATATCGAAGTGCTGAAATGCTTGTAAAGTAGGGCTACGATGGCTATCCGAGTACAGAATCAGAGTACGAAACCTATCCAATTGCAGAGAGGTGTAAGACAGGGTGACGTCATATCCCCGAAACTTGTCACCGCTGCATTGGAAGACGTTTACAAGCTTCTGGACTAGAAAGGATACGGTATCAACATCAATGGCGAGTACATTGCTCACCTTCGATTTGCCGACGATATAGGCCTTATGGCAGAATCGCTGGAGGACCTAAGCACTATGCTCAATGACCTCAATAGTGTTTCTCAACGGATAGGTCTTGGGATGAACATGGACAAATCAAAGATCATGTTTAATGTCCATGTCACGCCTATGCCGGTAGATGTTGGGAGCACTAAGCTCGAAGTTGTTGACGAGTATGTTTACCTGGGACAAATAGTCCGACTAGGTAAGTCCAACTTCGACCGAGAGGTTAATCGACGAATTCAACTCGGCTGGGCAGCGTTCGGGAGATTACGACACATCGTCTCGTCTAGTATACCTCAAAACATCAAAACTAGATCGCACTATCAGTGCGTGTTGACAGAATAGAATAGAATAGAATAGAATATTTTTTTATTCAATATATATTACATGTGTAATTCTTATTGAAAGTCATTTTTTACTTTACCACTGTGATGACCAGTGATGACAGTGATGACCTATGGATCTGAGATGTGTTTCTTTACTACTGGCCGTATGAGGAAGCTAAAAGTCACCCAGGGAGCTATATGCTATACTCGGGGTTTCTCTGCGTGGTAGAATAGAGAGTAAAAAAGAAGATATCCGCAGTAGAACTAGGGTAACCAATATAGCCGAACGGGATAGTAAGTTAAGTGGCTATGGGCCGGCCATATAGCTCGAGGAACCGACAACCGACCGGGAAGAAAGGTTCTCGAGTCTCAGCCTCGTACCTGTAGGCGATGTGTAGGGTGTCTCCCCACTAGATAGAGTGACGACCTGTTAAGACATACAGGAAGTCAATGGATGCAAGTGGCTCGGGACCGTGCCTTGTGGTCTTCCTTGAGGAGGTCTATGTTCGGCAGTGAATTAATAGCCGCACTTAAATTTTTTTCACATTACTTTATTTCATAATTTTAAAATTAAATTCTCATAATGCACAGCATTCAAATTTGGGATTTTTTTTCTTTATAATAATCGGAAATCTCATTATAAGTCAATATTTATATGAAAAATGGTAGATTATTAAATAAAGTTTTCTTACATATTTCTCTATGAAATTCTTTGGGACTCATGTGTTGGTAAAATATCGCTATACCTTGTTAATGTGTTTATAAGTGCAATCATTTATGTACGTATGTACATTTTTATTTATAGAGGCTAATAAAAAGAAAAAAAACTACTTTCAGTAACATACGTAGAAATCATATTCATTAAGTTTAGTCAATTAATTCAATGAAATGTATTATTTATTAATACTGTGAGCATAAAATTTAATTATAGAGTAGCATTCGGTTGTTCAAAGTTGGTAACGAGAAACCCGTCCGTTCGCCCGACCGCTTGCGCTAATGATGCTCTACTCCTACAATTAGACGAATCAACGGATGAAGTGTGATGTGTGATGAAGGCTAATCGCTTCATTAGCAAAATTTTAAACAAAAGCTTTTAGAAAAATTTTTACTTCGCAAATATCCGCGTTATAAAATAAAATGATGTGTCTTACCTAGTATGAAGAGCACCTCCCGCCCTCCCTTAATTGCGTGCACTATCCCCGTCACCACTAATTCCACCACCGCTATTCCCAACACCACTACACTAGGCAAGACACACCATTGACGATAATACGACACGTGTTTCGCCTCTACACGAGGCATCCTCAGGTGATATACTCTACGGTGGCTAAACGCTAAGACTTAAAGTTCAAATTCTTATTAAACAAGTAAAGATTACGACATGTCCACTACCCACTATCATACCGTAGGTGTCGTAAGGGACGAGAAAAAGTACCTGTTTCAGGGGATGAAAAGCAGCATCGTCTTAATAAAAATTAAAAGTTAATATTACTTAAATTTACTAAGTGCAAGCATAATACTGCAAAACTTTAAGATACTGTAAGCTCGTTGTGTGTTGATCAGAACAAAGATAAATATTTAAAAATTGAAGCTAGCCTTTATTAACTATGACATCAGAACGTCAAAGCACTTCGCTCCCCTCTGTGATCATGTGTGCTAAGAAGCGCCCGGTGTATTCAGAATTAAAATGTTTGTATCAAACGCGATAAAATCAGTAAAATTACATAGTTTCATTTATTAAAACGTATACACTTTGGGGCTCGCCTGCACTTGGCCAGCTAGGCGAACGACGACGAACAACGGTAAGGTTAGACAAATGAGCTGTTAATACGTCGGTAGTCGCCTTCGCTCGGCAAGTTATTTCCAACATACAAAGACAGCTTAACGTGATAAGTAAAATATCCGTGATAATATAGTAAGAAGTAAACTCCACGGATACTGGCAATATGGCAAATGCTCGACTGGCAAAGAAATTGAACTGGGCTGCGTTCAGGAGATTACGACACATCTCTCGTCACATCAGGCATACCTCAAAACCTCTAAACTAGATCGTGCTACCATTGCGTGTTGCCAGTTATGGCCTATGGATCCGAGACGTGTTTCTTTACTGCTGGCCGTATAAGGAAGCTAAAATTAGCTCAGGGAGCTATAGAGAGGGCTATGCTCGGGGTTTCTCTTCGTGGTAGAAGAGAGAGTAAAAAGAAAATATCCGCAGTAGAACTAGATTAACCAACATAGCCAAACGGATTATTAAGCTGAAGTGGCAATGAGCGGGCTATATAGTTTGAGGAACCGACAACCGACGGGGAAGAAAGGTTCTCGAGTGTCAGCCTCGTACCTGTAGGCGATGTGTAGGGTATCTCACCACTAGATGGAGTGACGACCTGGTAAGGCATACAGGTAGTTAATAGATGCAGGTGTCTCGGGACCGTGCCTTGTGGTCTTCCTTGGGGAGGCCTATGTTCAGCAGTGAATTAATAGCCGCCCTTAAATTTTTTTCACATTACTTTATTTCATAATTTTAAAATTAAATTCTCATAATGCACAGCATTCAAATTTGGGATTTTTTTTCTTTATAATAATCGGAAATCTCATTATAAGTCAATATTTATATGAAAAAATGGTAGATTATTAAATAAAGTTTTCTTACATATTTCTCTAAGAAATTCTTTGGGACTCATGTGTTGGTAAAATATCGCTATACCTTGTTAATGTGTTTATAAGTGCAATCATTTATTGTACGTATGTACATTTTTATTTATAGAGGCTAATAAAAAGAAAAAAACTACTTTCAGTAACATACGTAGAAATCATATTCATTAAGTTTAGTCAATTAATTCAATGAAATGTATTATTTATTAATACTGTGAGCATAAAATTTAATTATAGAGTAGCATTCGGTCGTTCAAAGTTGGTAACGAGAAACCCGTCCGTTCGCCCGACCGCTTGCGCTAATGATGCTCTACTCCTACAATTAGACGAATCAACGGATGAAGTGTGATGTGTGATGAAGGCTAATCGCTTCATTAGCAAAATTTTAAACAAAAGCTTTTAGAAAAATTTTTACTTCGCAAATATCCGCGTTATAAAATAAAATGATGTGTCTTACCTAGTATGAAGAGCACCTTCCGCCCTCCCTTAATTGCGTGCACTATCCCCGTCACCACTAATTCCACCACCGCTATTCCCAACACCACTACACTAGGCACAAGACACACCATTGACGATAATACTACACGTGTTTCGCCTCTACACGAGGCATCCTCAGGTGATATACTCTACGGTAGCTAAACGCTAAGACTTAAAGTTCAAATTCTTATTAAACAAGTAAAGATTACGACATGTCCACTACCCACTATCATACCGTAGGTGTCGTAAGGGACGAGAAAAAGTACCTGATTCAGGGGATGAAAAGCAGCATCGTCTTAATAAAAATTAAAAGTTAATATTACTTAAATTTACTAAGTGCAAGCATAATACTGCAAAACTTTAAAATACTGTAAGCTCGTTGTGTGTTGATCAGAACAAAGATAAATATTTAAAAATTGAAGCTAGCCTTTATTAACTATGACATCAGAACGTCAAAGCACTTCGCTCCCCTCTGTGATCATGTGTGCTAAGAAGCGCCCGGTGTATTGGGAATTAAAATGTTTGTATCAAATGCGATAAAATCAGTAAAATTACATAGTTTCATTTATTAAAACGTATACACTTTGGGGCTCGCCTGCACTTGGCCAGCTAGGCGAACGACGACGAACAACGGTAAGGTTAGACAAATGAGCTGTTAATACGTTGGTAGTCGCCTTCGCTCGGCAAGTTATTTCCAACATACAAAGACAGCTTAACGTGATAAGTAAAATATCCGTGATAATATAGTAAGAAGTAAACTCCACGGCGACTGGCAATATGGCAAATGCTCTTTACTTAAGAAAATTAATATGTCCATGAGTTGATTTTTCCAACCTGAAGAATAAATAAAAAGAAAACGCGTCGCTCTGTTATATGCTTAGTAACTAATTGTACTACCTTTAAAAACTAAAACATAAAGAGTTTTAACGAGATAATACTACAAAAACAGGCCATATACTGTAAAATTTTGCGGAAGCGACGGCTAATTGTAAGAATTTCGTTTATACCGTTGTTTAGCATAGATGTTTAGATATAAATATGTAGAATTGAATAGACTTGTTGATTAAAAACATTAAAATATCCACGAAAAAAATTATATACGTAGATTTCGGGAAATGGAACAAAAATTGAAATACGGTATAATATAGTGTTAGTTTTGTGACGTATGTTAACGGTGCCAAAGTTTCTATCACGTTGTAATACGTGGTAAAGTCATGTAGCAGCCATATTGTGGTTGTAATACGAATGGGTTGGCGCGATCAGGAAAGGATCAAGCTTCTACAGAATATCAGCTTAATGCTGCTGTGTTTCGTATGGTTAGTGTAGAGAACCGGAGACCATGCTTACTGTTTTTTTGATATATCTAATAAAGGATAGATGTAGATATCTATGGGTCACAGTATTCATTTATCATTAGGTTTATTGTATATTCGTTTGTCACCCTTATGCTAAAAGGGATGTATCATCAGAGATGTTTGGCACGACTCGAGCCGATGGCAAAAGACTCAGTGGTCGACGATTTGAGCCGCTCTGCGCTGAATGCGGTCAACTGGGAGGAGCTGGCACAGGGGAGCCCCAGCCCAGAGATGGGAACAAATTCCATGTGAAGCCGAACTAGCGCTTTGTAAAGTTTCAGACGGTGTGTCGTGCATGAAACTGTCCCACTCTGTTGAGCACACCAAGCTTTTTAGAGGCTAATTTGGCTTTCTCTTCCAAGTGACCACGAAACTGCACGTCACTCGTTATGTCGACGCTGTTCCAATACTGGCTGAAGCAACAAGGGTAGTGCCTTGAAACTGATGAGATACGACAAAAGGGTTGTTATTAGCGTTAAACACGCAAACTTATGTCTTCTGAGGATTAAACTAGACTAGATTTAGTCGCCCCCATTACGAGAGTTTGTTTTGCAAAGACTCGCTTCAGACACAAATTTGTTCCGGTACTCGGCGAAGTTTTCCCAAAAAATATTGGCACGGCCAGTGTATAGAGCATCACGAGTGCTGTCATCCGCATAGCAATGAATGCTACCGGTTTGCAACATACCGGGTATTTCTTTAGATTCTATATCTATAAGATATATAAATATATCTAATTTAGGTGACCAGTATATTAACCATATATTGATCTTTCTAAAGATTTAAATATAGGCCGTTTAATAAATTTATGGCGTGATCGTCTTAGTTAGGACCCTTATTTACGTTTTGTTTGTATAATAACTTAGTTCTTTTAGGTGTATCTTGGAAAAATGAATATTCACGAGAGCAATCGAAAGCTGTTGGTAGAGTCTTATAAGCTAAAGAAACCCGTTCACGAAGACAGTTTAAAAAAAGTTAAGAACAATAAATTGTCCCTATTCTACTTGTATCAGGTTCACAACAGTCTATTTCTTATTAATTAATCCCTTCCCGCTTGGAAAAGGCTCACAATATTTATATCAAATACCAGGGCTTCGCTCTCCCACATTTTAAAAAATGTGGAGGAGGCATACGGCTCCGCACATGCCGTGTACGGTAAGCGCAACCATTTTAATTCGCTCCCCCCGAAGGGAACGTTAAATTGGGAACTGGACCGTAGTCCACAGCAAAATAAATGGCGTACCAGTAAAAGAGGACTTGGCCCCTTGATAGTGCGTACGCACAAACATCGACCGAGGTCGCGCATGTCAATTCGTGTAAAAGCCATACAGAATACGATCAAATCCAGCCACAGTGAATGTACGTCACACGGGTTAGGCAATAATAGGCACACTGGCCATAAAAAGCCCTCCGTGAGCGCCACCACCTGCCAGACCGCCGTTCCTGCAGACGTGATGTGTAAGGCATCACCACCAATTCCGTGATCAGCACGGCCAATTGGCCGCAGAGTGTGTCATGAGTCTACCGCTCACCTCAAGGGAATGGGGTCCCACGTTGTGCGGCTTTTGGCCGCAGCCTTGAGAGCCTTCTCAGATTCTCCCTCCAGCTACCACCCGCATGAGGTCAACACATGTGCTCCACACAACCAATACAATGGCAGATATAGCCAATAGGCAGTTATAAGATAAGAGTAATAATTCGCCATCAGAAAGGGTTTGTGTCACTGACGTTGAGTATATGCATTTTTCCATCATGTTTGTCTCACCCACCAACACGTTGCCTTCAATATTTCAAAGGTGGTAACTTTATAGAGATATATTGTTATGTTGTTTTTTAAAACATCATGGAGTTCAGACAGTCTGCAGCCCCGCAATGAAGGGACCCGACTTGGGCAAAGCTACTTAGGTTGTGAGTCAAACCAAGACAAAGGGAGCGCCTTTGAGAATAGCGACCCGCTAAACAACCATCGCAGAGACGCAATGCTGCAGAAAGCAAAAATAATCAATACGACTATTGGTGCAGCACACCCGCATATCCATCACAAGACGCAATACTGCAAGTAGCATTAAGCATCAATGCAACTATCATACGGATGGCGCCCCCTCACAACACACCCACATGATCTCTATCGACTTTGGTAACAAAATTGATAATGTTGTTAACTAAAAATACCACCAACTTATTATAGTAGCACGGTACTAAGACGCCAGTAGCCAAAACTCCACGTATCATAGCGCTACGAGTATTGCACTAAGACATGGAATTGAGTATGCTTAATGCACTTAAAAGTACTACCAAAGACACTCATCCTAATCCAAAAGATAGCCGACGTATCATAACGCTATGCGCTTAGATGCCGCCCACAAACGGTAGGGGCGTGCGATGTCCACGGGCAAGTCGTATTGCTACAACAAACCCGCATACCACTGGCACTAAGATTATATAGAATAGAATAGAATAATTTTTTATTCAATATACATTACATGGGTAATTCTTATTGAAAGTCATTTTTTACTTTACCACTGGTTCGAAAAAAACCCTCTGTCCTGGGAAGAATCAGCAAGAAACCCAGCGGGACTTTTTTTAATAAATTTTATAATATAAATTATTACAAACTATTTACAAATTTTATTTTAGAAACTGCTTGGAAGCGACCACCTTATTCCCAGGGGTTATTATCAACCATGTATTCATTTATACTATAATAACCCTTTTTATATAGTTTCAGTTTAATAAAACATTTAAACTTGGTAATAGAGAGAACCTGTACACTTTTCGGGACCTTGTTGTAATAGCGTATACATTGCCTCAAGAATGAATTACTGACTCTGTGGAGTCGAGAAACTGGCATCACTAGCTTGTGATTGTTCCTAGTGTTTACAGAATGTATATCACTTTTTTTACTAAAACTGTCTTTGTTTTTGTGAACATACATCTAATTTTCGTAAATATACTGAGAAGCCAAAGTTAATATATTTATTTCTTTAAATTTATCTCTAAGAGACTCTTTCGGTTTTAGATTGTAAATAGCTCTAATGGCCCTCTTCTGTAAAACAAAAATAGTTTCTGAATCAGCCGCATTTCCCCATAGCAAAATCCCATAATAAATTATGATATATGTCTAGGACATATCGGTTAGCGAGTCCAAGTTTACCTCGGTCTCAGACGCTATGAAGCAACCTACACGCCACTATAAACCTTTTCAATTCCCATTTCTTTTAATACAATGCTTTTACATATTTGAGACCTTCCACATATATGCTTTATTCCATAGACCATACTATTGTATGTCTTATTTATATGGACTTCAAGTCATAACTCTGCTATCATAATGCTTATGCATCATCGAGACCTTCTATATTAATGCTTTGGTTCGTTAGACCTTACTATGATAAGTCCCTAATGTAGGACTAGTTATTTATTGTGCAACCTTACTACTAGCAGTCGATCAGCCGATCACCCCATATACATGTACAACCTTGGGTATGTGTCTCTGACAACGCCCCCATATAAAGGATAATTACAAGAACACCTTCATTTAACAGTGGTAGAGCCACGCGGCAGCTTTTGCTGTCGCACGGATGGGCCGGCTCGAACCAGGGTAGTACCACGACCTCACAGAAAACCAGCGTGAAGTAGAGGTTTACCTCTGCGTTTCGCTTGGTGAGTGCAGGTGGCCGGAGGCCCTTTTTACTGGAAATGAGGCATTCCATCTTAGTCCTCACGGGTGACAAGGCATCTACATTTTGATTTGTAACAGAGGATAGATGTAGATGTCTATGGGCCGCAGCAACTACTACCATCAGGTGGACTGTGTGCTCGTTTGTCACCCTTATCCTATAAAAAAAAAATCAACTTAGAAAATTTTGATCCATTTTTTCTATTATATTACAAATGTTATCGACTTGTATCTTTATATGATTGTGTCTTTATAATGAATTTAATTATTATTTATTAGTAATAATTATGAAGCGTCACAATATGCAGAAGAAACAGCGTTGGTGGTAGCACGTAGTCTTGTGGCTCACCAGCATTACTAGGCTTGTAACCGGAGCATGCACCGTCTACAACGACCTTGATGCTCCGATCTGCAAGAAATATGGTGATCTAATTGCACAATTTCTCGGAAAACCCATAGGAAGGGTGCTTCGAAAGAATCGAAGGCCTTCGCAATATCCAAACTAATGGCCTTAGACGCTACTGCCTCCGCTTATCTATGAGTCAGGTAGACCAGAAGATCACCAGCTAATCGACCCCTATGAAAACCGTATTGGTAGTCACTAATCAGCTGGTGATCTGGAGACTTCACATGGTTAAAAACAACTTGAACTAAAACACGCGTAAATTCTTGGATATTTAAGTAAAATATCACAATCCGTAAAAAGAGTATAGACAGATACATACAACAGATAAATATTTTCTTTGTTTGAAGTTAGTAGCAGATATCCATGAACTCTAATAGGCACATCAATAGTCATATCATATCATATCAGGTGGATTGTTAGTTCGTTTGTCATTTCCGTATTTAAAAAAAAATGTTATATTTTTTTTAAAGTTATATTAAAATTTTATCACAATTTTCAATTATTTTCCCAATTTTAAGCAACGTAAATAACTACACGGTATTGCGTTATATTGTTTAAATTCTCCTTATGCCTTTAACTAGGTCTTTAAATTTATTCAATATTGTAGTATTACTCAGTATTATTATTTTCTATCTACCATATTATAACTTGCTTTTCTTTTATGTAACCTTAAGCTCGTTTCTTTCTTATTTATTTGCAATTTTTTATGTTACGTAATTTATAATATTAATATAGTTATTCGTTTTACATCATTTATTAAAACTTGTACATATTCACTTTAAATTTTAATTACATTGTAGGTTAAGTTCTACTTTGTTTTTGTATTAGGTTGTCTTAATTTTGGTTATATTTTGTCCACAGATTAATAAATCTGTAGCAAGTGCTAGTTAATTTTGTCGCTGGGATTGTTTTTTAATTAATACATGACCTAGACATGGATACAAAGTTCTTTGGACACTGTATATTTGTCGTCTATGAGACACTTTTCTATGATACTTCGTCCTATGTTGATGTCTCCAGCTTCCCTTTCCTACTGATCTCCTTACATGAGAGAAACCTCCGCTCTACGAACAACCTTCTTCTCCTATGTCCCTCCCATGGCTCTGGACTTGTTCATTCTTCTTTCCACTTTTAATCTATTCTCATTTGGAACGCACTCCCTTTCGAAATCAGGACGGCTAGCAATCGTAACGCGTTCAAGGAGAAGGTTCGGGAACACCTACTAAATAAATTGGCGGAATCATCATAGTACCAGTTGATGTATATATATATATGTGTGACGATATAGTAACATATTTATGTAAATTTATTTGATTATATATATTTGTATATCTTAACGAGTTCATATATATTATATATTTATATATTATACATTTTTATTATTCTACTTATTTTTCTTGTGATATACCATTTATATATTATGTATTTTAGTTTAGTATTCTCATAATAACTTTCCACTACACCTACTTCATTCTATTTCTACGTCACCCCAAGGTAGACTGGTAGAGAATGCCTTAGGCATTAAGTCCGCCTATATACCACGTATATATATAACATTTTAAATAAATAAATAAATATTTAATAATATATAATAAAATATAAACACTCACGTCTGTCACAGAGAGGGTTAGACAGACACTTGGGACTTCCATTTGGCACGATCCTGATACACCTCTCTCGCCTCCACCACATCCATACATCTACGCATACGTTCGTCAGTTAAGGGTACTCCTAATGTGGCCCATTTTCAATGTATCGCCAATTTGGTCGATAAAACTTCGTCTAGGGCGTCCCTTCCCGGCTCTGCCGTTCACATAAATATTTTGTATAATAATATTTGAACACAAAAATTTTCACTGATTTTATTAAAAAATTATTACAACAGGGTTCAGGCCAAGCAGCCCCCATTACATAAAGGCTTATTTGGGACGATGAGCAAAATATAAATTATAATCCGACGATCCCATTTCAAATTAAAACGCCTCTATATTTTCAACAATTTACACCTTTTTTCAGTCATTCGTACTATTTTTAATTTATATATTATGTACGTATTTGTATTAGCAAATTGTTGTTCTGTTAGAAAATTTACTGTAGGTATCCCTAATACAGGAGCAATCCGAATTCAAAACTGCGCCCGCACCATTAAAATTGTTAATTGCAATTTTTCTTTTTTTTATAGAATATAACCCAACTAATGGTAAGTGGATACCGCGGCAAATAGACATCAGAATATAAGAAGTAGTATTAGATCATAAGAATCCAAATGCAGATGCGCTGTCACCACTGAGGATTAAGATGGAATGCCTCCTATCCAGTAAAAAGTGTTTCTGGCTCTCTACACTCACCATATGAAACACAGCAACAATGAGCTGCTATTACACGCTGGTATTATGTAAGAGCGTGGTCCTGACCCTTTAAAGTCGACCTGTTCGTGCTACAACCATAATACAGATGCAGCATGGCTCTACCACGTATAATTGCAATTTTGAGTAAATATATATAAAGGTGCAGTCTCGCACCTGTGCTTATATTCCTACATACTCGAACAGTATAATCCCCCAGCTACTTTCCGGATAGACTGGCCGGATAGATTTACTATCATACAATATCATCATTACAGCCCTTCACAAGTCCACTGTTGAACATAGGCCTCCCCCTAAGATTGCCACAAAGCACGCTCCCGAGCCACCTGCACCCATTGACTTCCTGCATGTCTTACTAGGTCGTTACTCCATCTAGTATGGGGAAGCCCTACACTTCGCTTGTCAGTACGAGGTAGTCACTCGAGAACCTTTCTTTCCCATCGGTTGTCGTTTCTTCGAGCCACTTCAGCTTACTAATCCTTTGGGCTATGTCGGTACTCTGGTTCTACTACAGATATCCTCGTTTTTAAGTCTGTCACACAGAGGAACGCTGAGCATAGACCTTTCCATAGCTCGCTGAGTGACTTTGAGATTTCTCATACGGGCAGCAGTGAAGGACAACGTCTCAGATCCGTAGGTCATCGCTGGCAAATTGCACTGATTGAACAATTTAGTTTTAAGGTTTTGAGGTATGCCTGAAGAGAAGATGTGTCGTATCTTCCCGAACGTTTCCTAGCCGAGTTGAATCCGTCGATTGAACTCCCGGTCGAAGATTTTTGTTTTGTGCGTGGTCATGTTAATACCTATCCGTTGGGAGAGACTATTAAGGTCATTGACCATAGTCCTTAGGTCCTCCAATGATTCTGCCATAAGGACTATATAATCGGCAAATCGAAGGTGTGTGATGTACTTACCATCGTCATTAATACCGTATCCTTTCCAGTTCAATAGCTTGAAAACGTTTTCACCCTGTCTTACAACCCCCTGCAGTTGGATAGGTTTCGTACTCTGGTTCCGTACTCGGATAGCCATCATAGCCCTACAATATAACACGGTAGTACTTCGATATACTAACAGTCCACTTGGCACTATTGATGGGATTGCAGCGCCGCCCAAATTTCGACGAATCAGTATATTTCATAGTCCACATATGCAAGACAAAGTAGTAGATTGTACTCTTCGGTCTTCTGTACAATATGCTAAGGATATGTATGTGTTCTATGGTGCTAAGCCTTTTCGGTAACCAGCTTGTTCGTGAGTCTGAAAGTCGTTGAGTCTGCGAAAGAGACGATTCGTAATGACTCTCGAAAACAGCGCGTAGACGCTATTCAGAAGGGAAATCAGTCTGTAGTTCTTCAAGAGAGCGCTGTCGCCTTTCTTGAAGAACAAGACCACCGCACTTCTGCTCTACACCTCCGATGTAATACCACCATGGAGAATGGAATTAAAGAGCTTCTGAAAGACTTTAAGTACCGGTTTTCAACCTGCATTCAGAAGCTCCGCTATAATTCCATCCCCGCCTTGCCGTTTTTAAGGTGCTTGACAGCCAGTCTAATTTAGCTCAGACTAACGTCTATGATATCATCGAAATAGTGTCGCATAAGACTTGATCTTCAAACGTGTTTCAGACTTGCGTGTGGCTCCAACGATGACATGTACAGCTACCCATAGAACCTCTCAAACTCACTCAAAATATTAGGTGTACCGGAAACGATGCTGCCCTATTCGGTCTTCACATTCGACAGTTGGCTCTTTCTGGCAGACAGATCTCTGGCAAAGACTTTGGAACCCTGGATCCGTTCGATAGCTTCTTCAATACAAGCTGTATTAAGGTTGCGCAAGTCCCGCCGTATTCATTTGGAGACCTGTCTGTTCAGTCTGCTGAATACTACAGTTTTGTCTCCCGTCTAACGGTCATGAGATCGGAGAGCTTTTTGTTACTCTGCGACTTTTTAACATACCTTAGCTTCAACCGTTCAACGGCTCCGTGGCGCAGTGGCTTAGCAATGAGTTGCTGCGCTGGGGGGCGCGGGTTCGAATCCCGCACGGAACAAGTATTTGTATGGCCTACAAATAATTGTTCCGGGTCTGGATGTTTGTCCTTGTGAAATTTGTGTTTGTAAACTGCCTCCACGATACAGGAGAAAATCCTAGTGTGGGGGTAACGTTTCACAAAAAAAAAAAAAACCGTATGTACAGTTTCCACAAGCTTGTTATTCATATCGTCCACTTCATTGCAATCTTCTAGCCATTGAAAACGATTATGTAACTCGAGTTGAAAGTTTTCGGGCCTTTGGATTATATCACGAGAGGGACGGGCATTGACTTCATTAGACGTGACCTTTCCAACTTAACGTTTACGTTCAGTGTGTCTCTCACCATTCAGTGAGTGCCGCCAGTTTTCACCCTTGTGATCACTGAAACATCACTGAATAGTTGCTGTCTGGTCATCATAATGAAGTCAATCTCATTTTTTGTTGAACCGTCGCGTCTTGAACAGATCCACTTTTTGTTGTGTTGCTTTTGGAAGAAAGAGTTCATCATAAAAAAATCTCTGTTTCTTCATAAAGTCGGCCATTAGCTGGCCTCTTGGATTTCGTTGTCCTATTCCGAATTTCCCTATTTTCAGCTCACCGTTCTCTCTTGTGCCTAGTTTTGCGTTGAAGTCTCCCATTATTACTGTATTAGGCTTTGGAGGAATGAATGGCTCTAGAGATACCCTCATATATTTCCTCGACCTCCTTATTAAGATGTGCTGAGGTTGTTGGGTAAACCTGTGGGACCTGTACAGAACACTTTTAAATTATATATGATATAATAAAAATGATTTTATTTAAATTGATAACGATATTGATACAAAATTGATAATGATATAGAACGCGTCCGCCGTGCTCGGAATGAAAACGTTACTACTTGAAAAATAAAGTAAATAACGCAAAAATTATGCTGTGCTAAATAAATCGCTTACTAACAAAAATGTACGGTTGCACTGTACATGCTTCCGGGCGAGAGTTGAGAATGATAAGATAGATAGAAACCAATAACAATGATATAAGGTAAAATGATAATGATCTAAGATAATGTTAAAGTTAAGAACTATTATAGTTAGCAGAGGGATATCACTAATAAACAAGAAAAAATTAGTTGTTAAAGTTCCATGTCCAGATCTATTTTACTCGTTGTAAGTCACTCAAGCACACTCTTACGAATACAAGTGAGGTGCCTTTGTTCTTTTGATTGGCACTGACACTATCATTTGTACAAGCACTAGGAATGTCTTGAAGAGATAGCTGTGGTTTAGGTTTCGGGCGGGCCGCTGCCACTGGGCTCAGGTGGCGTGCTCGTGACACTCGCCTCCAGAATACCGCTACTCCCGTTGCTCCAAATGCTCCCACTAAGTCGTAGATACGATAAGATAACGACATAATGGCGTAAGTCGTGGGTTGACAGCTGATTGAATTCAACATCTATGTCTTCCTTTTTCATTTAATCGATTTTACGTCCGATCTTCTTCAAGGACGCTTGTCGTTCTCTCTTCTCTGGTTGGCTTGTTTTACCTTTATTGATAGGTTGATTATGTTGTTTATAGGTGAAATATCTATAGCTATTATATCGGGGTTTGCGTCCATTGTGTTGATGTGGTTGTTGTGTGGAGAGATCATGAATGAGTCTTCCTTGAGCACGTAATTATTCCAGACTGATAAGACCTTGGTGACGCGCTCCGAAGTAGCTTCATCGCTGCAAATGAATCGAAGAATGCATTGTTTGCAGCAGAATAATAAGCATGTATTTACATTTTGGAGCGCATTCCGTGAATTTTTACATATTTTAATGCTCGTTATAAATTTGTTTGTTGAATGATATGACAAATTTTGATCAATTTGTATATGATGAACAGGGCCTTGTAACTCACAAAGTTTCGTCGTGAGATCTGAATGTAGACATGATTGTAATTAGGTTTCAGTCATAGGTATTTATGAATCTCTTTGGATGTTTACAGCGGAGTAATCAGAGATGGGAATTATGTTTATCATATTATTGCCGTGTGATTGAGGAATGGGTAAAACTCTGTAGATATCATAGCTTTCTCTGGTTAAAAATGATATTTTTATTTCGAGTAAAATGTTTTGATATGTGACCTTGACATTCATTCTCAGTAAATGATACAATTTTGTTACGTTGTTGTGTGTATCTTTTATTGGCAATGATTAACTTTTGTTAAATGCTGAGTTCATCTTTTAAGTGATCTGGTGACAATATATGTATATTGAACTTTCCCTGATAAATGTCGGTAACAGTATCAAGCAAGGTGTTTTGTATCTTTTCAAATTAACTAAGATGTTGTCTGATATTACAGATGTAAATTCGTTGATAGCTCTTAATTTTTTAATCTGTTCTTTAATAACTGAATTTTCTTGCTCTAATTTATTGATATGCTAATAGAATAGTTTGTGTTGTTAGTCAATTGTGATTTCTAATCTTTTCAAAAAGTTATATTGTACTTCTATTACTGATAACTGATTTTTCTATAACTTTACGAGATGGTTTTTTCATTTTTTCTAATGAGGGCAATGTCCTTTTGACATTGTTCAGCGAAGTCATTGTCATGTACGCCGAATAGTGCATGCGCGACATTTCTCATGCCATTGATAAGCCCGCGACGTACTCGTATTCCCGCCGCAACAGCTGATCGCAGTAGTGTGACTCGGTGCTTCGCTGTCATGATTCTAATAGGATTGTGTCACATTGTTGTCGTTCTTGTAGTTTTGAACATATGTTTTCAATGTGAGTGATATATGTTTTTAGTAGTTTTGAACCTTGCCAGTACGGATCTAAATTGTAATAAACAATCATTCTCCATTCATCTCGGATAAGCCTCATGTTTGATGTTTTATCGAAGTATAGAATAAAATAGAATAGAAGAGAATGATTTTTATTCAATACGGATTATTACATAATACTTATTGAAAGTCATTATTTTATTTACCACTGGTTCGGAAAATACCTCTGTCCTGGGAAGAACCAGCAAGAAACCCAGCGGGATTTCTTTTTAAACATAATTTCACTTAACAATAATTTTGTTTATACAATTTTAAATGAATTTTTATAGAACCAGCATGGTGGCGATCACCTTATTCCCAGGAGTTATTTTAATTCATGTATTCCTTGATATCATAATAACCCTTTTTGTACAGTTTTTCTTTAATAAAACTTTTAAACTTGTTTATTGACAAACTTTGAACATGTTCTGGGATTCTGTTGTAAAAGCGTATACATTGCCCCATAAGTGAATTACTAATTCTGTGGAGTCTAGTAACTGGCATTACAAGCTTATGTTTGTTCCTAGTGTTTAAGGTATGAATATCCTTATTCTTATTAAAGCTATTTATGTTTTTATGTACATACATTACATTTTCATAAATATATTGCGATGCCAAAGTTAATATTTTTATTTCTTTAAATTTTTCTCTGAGGGACTCTTTACAATTTAGATTATAAATCGTCCGTACGGCTCTCTTTTGCAAAACAAATATAGCTTCAAAATCAGTCGCATTACCCCATAGCAAAATTCCATAAGACATTACGCTATGAAAGTAACTAAAATACACTAACCTAGCTGTCTCAACATCTGTGAGACTTCTAATCTTTCTTACAGCATATGCTGCAGAACTAAGTCTGCTTGCTAATTTAGATATATTGGGGCCCCATTGAAGTTTCGCGTCAATAGTAATACCAAGAAAAACAGTGGTATCCACAAGACTCAACTCCTCCCCATTTAAGAGCACATTGTTATTTTACTGTTTTACATTAGGTACTGTAAATTTTATACATTTTGTCTTATTGCCGTTTAAGAGCAAATTGTTGGCGTTAAACCAATGTTCTAGTTTTAATAGAGTATTATTTACATCTTCATATTTAATTGACTGCCGTTTCAGTTTGAAAATTAAAGAGGTATCGTCAGCAAATAATACTATATGGTGATTGTCCCCTACAAGATAAGGTAAGTCATTAATATAGATTAAGAACAGGAATGGGCCAAGAATCGAGCCCTGAGGAACGCCCATTGATACTATCGATCCGGAGGAACATTTACCATTGATGACGACTTTTTGAGTTATGTTACTTAAATATGAAGTAATAAGTCTAAGCGCCAAATTTTTTACCACGTAATGTTGTAGTTTCCTGATTAATGTATCATGATGAACACAATCGAAAGGCTTGGAAAGGTCACAGAAAATACCTAAGGCGTCTTGTGAATTCTCCCAGGCATTAAAAGTACATTTCATAAGCTCAACACCGGCGTCAGACGTCGAGCGACCCCTTGTAAAACCAAATTGATTTTTATGAAGTAATTTATTTGTATTAAAAAAAATTAACAATTGATCCAAAATTATTTTTTCAAAAATTTTACTGAAAGTTGGTAGTACAGAAATAGGTCTATAATTGGCGGGGTCCAATTTACTACCAGATTTAAATAAAGGTATTACTTTACTATACTTCATTAAATCAGGAAACACACCAGAATCGATACAAGTATTAAAAATAATAGCAAGATGAGTTGCAATTAAATCTATTATGGACGCAATCACTGTAACGGAAATCCCCCATAAATCTGCGATTTTTTTTACATCAATGGTTAAGAAGTATTTTGCAATATTATGCGGTAATAACTCAAACTCAAACTCAAACTCAAACATTTTATTGCGTTCATGTGGTTATAAATAGTTCTTATGTTGGATATAATAGAGCCAAACATGAGCCCTGATAGGGCATAGCAACATTATATATTAATTTAATTTAATCGATTTATAAAGATTAATTACTTATTTTATTTACTTAAGCTAAACATTACTTTTAGGTTTAATAAACATTTGCTATAACTGTTAATACAAGGATAATAAAAACGTATATATACATATATTTAATTAAACAATTATTATTTTTCCCCGAAAAACTCTGACAACGAATAAAAACTTTTTTCAATTAAATGTTTTTTAAGCTCTCTTTGAAATTTATTTAATGATTCTTCTTTTTGTAGACATTTAGGGATTTTATTATAAATTTTTACACACATACCATAGGGTCCTGATTTCACTGTTTGTAATTTTGTGATAGGTGGAGCTAATTTATTATTAGGACGTAAAAAACAAGGCCGGGAGTATATTGAAAAAAGGTGCATATTCTTTTTGACAAATGTGCATACTTCTAGAATATATATAGATGTAAGTGTTAATATTTTTAATGAAATGAAGTAAGGTTTACAGCTGTCAGTGTTATCTATATTTGTAATTATGCGGATACATTTTTTTTGTAAAATAAATAATTTATTTACGTCTGTGCTGTTTCCCCACAGTATAATGCCATACTTGAGCCATGCATGGGCATAAGCATAGTATGCACACGTAGCCGTTTTTGTATCTGTGACTTTTTTAAGTTCGTATAGAGCATACGAGAAACGGGAAAGTTTAGATGATACTTTCTCTATGTGTTCTTTCCAGTTTATACCCGAATCTATGTTTATACCTAATAACGTATATGAATCAACACATTCTAATTTAGTATTGTTGTAAGAATAATTTATAGATAGGGGGTATTTTTGATACGGCTTAAATTGCATTATCTTAGTTTTTGTATAATTTATTACGAGATTGTGATTTATTAACCATTCAGAGATTTCTGTTAGCACACTATCTAGACAGTTGTTAAGATTGTTGTTCATATTATTGTCGAATGGGATGACTACAGAAAGATCATCGGCGAACAAGGTACAGGGAGCTTTGATTATTTTTGGCAAATCATTTATATAAATCAAAAATAATAAACAACCGAGAACACTACCTTGTGGTATTGATTTAGTGACCGGTGCAAATTTAGATCTGACTTTAATCACGTTTCCACTGGTTATGTCATGGTGTTCTATCTCTACACACTGCTTTCGATTGGTAAGGTATGACTCGAACCAGTTGTAGGGTGGGCCTCTTACTCCTATTCCGTGTAATTTCCGTAAAAGTATGTCAAATCGAACTCGATCATAAGCTTTGGTCATGTCCAGTAAAATACCAATCGCATATTTCTTTTTATTGAATATATTTAGTATATCATTGATATATTTGTATACTACTATAGTTGTTGATCTGTTTTTGCGAAAGCCATATTGATTTTCATTTAATATATTGAACTTTTCGCAGTAACAGTACAGTCGATTAGACATAGCAGATTCAAATATTTTTGAAAACGTTGGAAGAATAGCAATCGGGCGATAGTTATTACAGTCAGTTATAGAGCCTTTTTTATGGAGTGGTTTAATTATTGAAATTTTTAGGTGGTCTGGAACTATACTTTCTGTAAACGATTGATTTATTAAGAATGTCATAACTGGGGCTAGTTCTTCGGCGCATCTTCTAATTAGACAAGGTGGTAATTCATCATGACCGAAGCTACGCTTGTTTTTTAAATTACGTATAGTTTTTATAATTTCTTGATTAGTAGCGGGTTGTAAAAAGAATGAATTTTTTACTGGATCAAGGACAGGCTGGCCGGTCGCACTTGTTGAGCCAAAAGTTGCATTATCGTTTCCAACCGATAAAAAGAATTTATTGAAACAATTTACTATCTGACCAGGGTCTGCAGTGATACTATTTTGGACATATAATTTTATGTTCTTTTTATTTTGTGTAAGCTTATTGGTTTGCTCCTTTACAACATTCCACATTGATTTTACGACATTGTCTGAATTCTTTATTCTTTTAATATTATGGTTCTTTTTTGAAATATTTATAGTTTTTTTAAGTATTTTTGAGTAATTTTTGTAATACTTGTTTAGTACTGGATTTTTTGTTTGAGATAATAATTTTTTTAAGAATCTTTTATTTTTGCAAGATGTTTTAATTCCATTTGTAAGCCATGGCTTTTTCTTTGTACTTCTAATTTTTATGCGAATTTTTGGTATAGTTTCGTTTAGTATGTGATTAATTTTATTACAAAATGAGTTATAATTTTCATTAATGTTTTTATCAATGGTAATTATTTTACTAAAGTCTACTTCTCTTAATTTAGATTTGAAATGTTGGATATTTTTTTCACTATAGAATCTTTTTTCTATAATCCACGTGTTACGTACAAGTATGTTTCGTTCTTTTGTAGGTATATTAACTATAACTCCTTTGTGGTCAGAGAGACTCAACTCTACAACATTAATTACGACTTGTTCGACACCAAAATTTGTGAATGTTAAATCTAAGCATGAAGCTGTAGTCTCTGTTACCCTAGTTGGTTCTTGAACATGTTGAATAAAATTATAACTACGCATTAAATCTAAAAGTCTTACAGTTGATGTACTTTGTTTTAGCACATCTACGTTAAAATCTCCACCTATTATAACATTTTTTTTTAGAATTTTTTTGCTGTATTCGTTGCAAGAGCTTTTCTAATACAGTGTAAAACGTATCAGGCATTCTGTTGCTGTTTGGCCAGTATACATTTATAATTAATAAATTTAAAATTGGTATTTCTATGCTACAAATTTCAATTACAGGTTCTATAGACATATTTTTTAAATCGTTTCGTTCAATATAATCTATTTCATCTTTCACTAGTATGCAAACACCTCCTCCTACTGAATTAGATCGACTGAAATAGGATGCCAGGGTATAACCTTGTACTTTGAGTAGGTCAAGTTTCGCAGCGTTGATCCAGGTTTCAGATAAACAAATAGCGTGTACATTTTTATCTTCATCTGTCCAAGCCTCCAATAAATGCCGTTTGTTATTAAAACTTTGTATGTTGTGGTAAATAATCCTTATTTTATTATTGAAAAAACATATTTTTTAGAGTTGGCGATGCAGGTCCTGGTTCATTTTGATCACTCCGAAATTCTGTCACGGGTTCTAATGTTTTTTTATGGCCATAATCTTCAATTTCACACATAAGTGCATCAATGTCTTTGAATATGGTTTGCATTCCATAGTTATTTATGCTACCTGTGTGTTTTTTAAACATCGTATAATCATATTCTAGGTTCAGGTTGGAATCAATTAGGTATGCATACTCATGTGTCATTACATCTAGATGTAGTAAGTTATTAAAAACTTCTACTCGCCAGTTAAATAAATTTCCGAATTTACAGTATTTAAAGGTAGGTAGACACAAGATGATGTTTGTATGTGTAATTTCTGATAATGTTTGTCGAATGTATGTTATTAATTCAAAGTAATTTGTAGTGGATTTGAAATCTTGATCACCTATTAGTAATATACAGTAGTCTTCCATTGTATAATCAATAAGTTTGGTCTTTAATCCCATCAATAGAGGTTCTATTCCGTATCCTGTTAGAAGATAATGGCAGATATCTAAATTTCCATGCAAAAATCGTTGCGCAGTGGATCTTGTTTTAGTAAACTTGTTAGTACTAAGCATACATATCTTCTTCTTGTTCTGCAGAGTTATTTTAGAGTTATTTGATTTGTTCTCTTGCTGGCGTGTTATGTTGCATATTGGCGACTTATTCATATTGCTAACATTCTTTTGCCGCATGCTTTCTTGTACTTCCCTGGGATTGGGACATAATGGTATATTTGTTATCGTAGATGGGGCACTTACTTTGGGAGTACTTAATAATATATTAGTCGTATACTTTTTTGTATTATTTTCACAAGTATTGTTCTGGGAGGGACTTAGGACATTCTTTTTTGAGGTTGAGCGACAGATACGAGATAATTGGTTTATTTTGGCATCTCTTTTTGATATTTCTTCTCTTAATGAATGATTTTCTGATAACAATCTTTCCACTTCTAGGTCAGCACTTTCGAGCTTAGTTTCCAAATTTTGCAATTTTAATTTCATTTCCTCGAAATCATCCATAGCTAAATAGTTATTTTCGGGGCAGCTACGATTTAAAGCGGTGTCTATAGAAATCAACGTTTCACCTAAGTCGTCAATTTGGGAAATTGATTGCGAGCTGCTATCACTTATAGATTGATTGAGTTTTTTTCGCAATGTTATATTTTCAATTGCCATTTCGTGACAGCTAGATTTACTGCTGTCCAAATTAGGAGATTTTTCTGATGACGTATTTCTATTTTTTTTTCTTATTCTTTAATTGTATGCAAGTTGTGCACTTCCAGGCATTTTTGGTGTCTATTGACATCCAACGAAATCTTTTTTCAGAAACTATCGTGCAAGTTAAGTGAAATTTTTCTTTACATAGTGAACAAGTTAAGCTCTCCTTATTCAATATTTTTTTACTACATTTAAAACATACTAGTGACATTTTGAATTTAAAAGAATTAATGATATTTTATTCTAATATTTTGAAGTGATATTTTATTGTAGTCTTCTGATTTAAAAAATCAGAACTTTTCAAATCATATGAATACGCGCGCCCTCTAAAGGATAATTGGAGACTTAATCAAGTTGATCTATTAACATAAATTTGTTGCTTATTTTGCCAGTAACTAATAGATGGCGTAATAATAGAAAATAGTTACACTCCTTTGGTAATCAATTATCAATTATCATAGATGTCGCTTATCTTATCAGATGTACATAAGTTTTGACATTTTAAACTACCGTAACCGTCACTTTAATACAAAATAAATGTTTTTTCACTTTAAAACAATAATAAATTGTTGATAGCAATGTAACTTAGTTTGCTAATCCCGTTCCTTAGCGTTTCACTTTAGAAGACACTGTCTTATTACAATAAATTCAATACAATAATAATTTATAGTTCACTGATTCACTTGATTACTTATATTAACTTCACACTTATAATCTAGCTCGAAACAGCAATATAACACTCGACACACTAAATTATGTTAGAATTTGTACTTAAGTTATAAAAAAGTTCAGTAGAGATTGTTTATAATATTTTTAAAACAAAAATTATACGGAGCCTATGTTTAGTGCTTAAATAGCGCCACCTAGTTCCCTTAAACTTACAGAATACTTACAGAATACTTTTTCAAATCTAAATTCTTTTAAACAGGTATTAACATTCTGTTTAAGTAACGACTCGGCGACAGTTGGAGAAGTATTCAATGAGTCTGTTGTCAAGATAGGAACATCAGTGAAATATTTCTCAAACACCGCTGCAACTTCTTAATTTTATTTAGTCAATTCATTATTAATTTTTAATTGATAGAACAAATAAATAAACTCTGGGTATCCTGGATTTGTAAGACTAAATGCGCTTTGTACTGTTTGTGTGAATAATGTAACAATAAGCAGTGTGTACATGATAAAATTGCAAAGTTTAATACTAGATCGTGAATTTCCTCTTTTTTCGTTTTTGTGATCTGCTTTTAGACTTGATTCTTGATTGTTTTTCGGACTTGATTGATAGTTAGTTTCATGATGGGTCTCTTAAGAGGCCCGTTTTTTGTTTTATTAGTGAATACTCGGACTAATCCATCTTTACCGGGGTGAACATCGATAAATCTCCCTATTGTCCATCTTTTTGCAGGTAGATTTGCATTATAAATGATTACACCATCATCAAGTTTGATATTTACGGTTGATTGCTGCCACTTGCTCCTGGCGGATAATGCTATCAGATATTCAGACTTCCAGCGCTTCCAAACATAACCGAATATCTTTTGCGTCATGTGCCAACGTGTTCTTTCATCTTTCTCTGTCTCCACGATACTTAAAACAGGACCTCGGGCCAGAATGTGAGATGGGGTCAGGTAATTGATATCATTTGGATCTTCAGTAAGAGCGCAGACCGTTCGGGAAGTCAGGCAGGCTTCTAGATATTTTAGTTATGTTGAGATTTCTTCGAAGTCATGTTTTTGTTTGCCAATGACTTTGCAAAGGTGGTACTTAACTGACGTACTGGTTTACTTTTAATTTTATTAATTATAGAATCCCAAGCAGGTGGTAGTACCCAGCCTTCCTCTCTAATGAAATTAGGATGTTTTTTTTTAATTTCAATAGCCTCACGTATCATTCTTGGCAGAAATCGATGTTCTTTCGCGAGAATTGCTGGATTATAAAATCTAATGTAATGGCGGGGGCCGTCTAGGATATGATCACGAATTGAAAATCTTCCCGGAACGTTAGTGTTTCATGTCAGCTATGTGTTCTTTTACGCGGGTTTTTTATAGATCGCCGTGTTTGCCCCATATATAAGAAACCACATTCACAATAAAGCTTGTAAACTCCTGCATCTTGTAGAGGAATAATGTACTTGACGGATGGTAATGTGACGCCTCATAATTATTATTAATAAATAATAATTAAATTCATTATACAGACATTTAAAAATGTCATAGAAATTATAATTTAAACAATAAAATGCAAATAATAAGCATAGAGTTCAAAAATATCCATTTGGAATATTGAATATTATATTTATTAGTAAACGCATAAAATGTCTCAAAAAATCTCTAAATTTATTAAAAACCTGCTTAAAATGTTCAAAATATATCAAATCATATAAATACAAGGCGATTATATTGCAATAACAAAGATAAATAACATTTGTAATATAATAGAAAAAATGGATTAAAATTTTCTAAGTTGATGAAGGAGTTCGTGTAATAATTGGAAAATTTCTAAGTTAATGAACGTGTTCTTGTAATGTTCCCTTATATTGGGGCGTTGTCGGAGACACATACCCAAGGTTGTACATATATATGGGGTGGTCGGCTGACCGACTGCTAGTACTAAGGTTGCACAATGACTAGTCCTATATTAGGGACTTAACATAGTAAGGTCTGACGAACCAAAGCATTAATATAGAAGGTCTCTATGATGCATAAGCATTATGATAGCAGAGTTATGACTTGAAGTCCCATATGAATAAAAGACATACAGTAGTATGGTCTATGAAATAAAGCAAATATGTGGAAGGTCTCAAATATGTAAAAGCATTATATTGAAAGAAATGGGACTTAAAAAGGATTATTATAGTGGCGTGTAGGTTGCTTCGCAGCCTCTGAGACCGAGGTAAACTTGGACTCACTAACCGATGTGTCCTAGACATATCATCTTAGTGCCGGTGGTAAGCGGGTTTGTTGTAGCAGTACGACTTGCCCGTGGACATCGCACACCCCTACCGGTTGTGGGCGGCGTCTTAGCGCATAGCGTTATGATACGTCGGCTATCTTTCGGATTAGGGTGAGTGTGTTTGGTAGTACTTTTAAGTGCAGCAAGCATACTCAACTTCATGTCTTAGTGCAATAGCGCTATGATACGTGGAGTTTTGTCTACTGACGTCTTAGTACCGTACTACTATGATACGTTAGTGGTATTTTTAGTTAACAACATTATCAAATTTTGTTACCAAAGTCGATAGGGATCATGTGGGTGTGTTGTGAGGGGGCGCCATCCGTATGATAGTTGCATTGATGCTTACTGCTACTTGCAGTATTGTGTCTTGTGATGGATCTGCGGGTGTGCTGCACCTGATTCGATGCATCTTGTGGTTCTGGTCGATGGAGGTATGCGGGTGGTGATGTCTGCTGGGACTGTATGGGGGACCTTGGGATGGTGTAAGCCCGACGATAGTCGTATTGATGCTTGTTGCATTCTGTAGCATTGCGTCTCTACGATGGTTGTTTGGCGGGTCGCTATTCTCAATGGCGCTCTCTGCGTCTTGGTTTGACTCACAACCTAAGTAGCTTTGCCCAAGTCGGGTCCCTTCATAGCGGGGCTGCAGACTGTCTGCCCTCCATGATGTTTTATATAACAACTTAATAATATATCTCTATAAAGTTCCCACCTTTGAGAGATTGAAGGCAACTTGTTGGTGGGTGAGACAAACATGATCGAAAAATGCATATACTCAACGTCAGTGACACAAACCCTTTCTGATGGCGAATTATTACTATTATCTTATAACTGCCTATTGGCTATATCTGCCATTGTATTGGTTGGTGGAGCATATGTGTCAACCTCATGCGGGTGGTAGCTGGAGGGAGAATCTGAGGAGGCTCTCAAGGCTGCGGCCGAAAGCCGCGCAACGTGGGACCCCATTCCCTTGAGGTGAGCGGTAGACTCATGACACGCTCTGCGGCCAATTGGCCGTGCTGACCATGCAATTGGTGGTGATGCCTTACACTTACATCACGTCTGCAGGAACGGCGGTCTGGCAGGTGGTGGCGCTCACGGAAGGCTTTTTATGGTCAGTGTGCCTATTGTTGCCTAACCCGTGTGACGTACATTTCACTGTGGCTGGATTTGATCGTATTCTGTATGGCGTTTACACGCATTGACATGCGCGACTTCGGTCGATGTTTGTGCTTACGCACTATCAAGGGGCCAAGTCCTCTTTTACTGGTTCGCCAGTTATTTTGCTGTGGACTACGGTCCAGTTCCCAACTTTGCGTACCCTTCGGGGGGAGCGCATTAAAATGGTTGGCGCTCACCGTGCGCGGCGTGTGTGGGGCCGTGTACCTCCTCCACATTTTTTTTTTAAATGTGGGAGAGCGAAGCCCTTGTAACTGGTATTTGATATAAATATTGTGAGCCTTTTCCAAGCGGGAAGGGATTAATTAATAAGGAATTGACTGTTGTGAACCAGATACAAGTGGAATAGGGACAATTTATTGTTCTTAACCTTTTTGAGCTCTGTCTTTGTGAACGGAGTTCTTTAGCTTATAAGACTCTACCAACAGCTTTCGATTGCTCTCGTGAATATTCATTCTTCCAAGATACACCTAAAAGAACTAAGTTACTATACAAACACAACATAAAAAAGGGTCCTAACTAAGACGATCACGCCACAAATTTATTAAACGGCCTATATTTAAACCTTTAGAAAGATCAAGTTATACTGGTCACGTAAATTAGATATATTTATATACCTTACAGATATAGATTCTAAAGAAATACAAGTATAAGTGGGATATAGTAGAAGAGAAAAAAGATGGGGGGGGGGGTTCGTTACAATTTGGTGCCGTGACCAGGATAGAGGTTAAATTTTAAATAGGAGGCCGGTAATATAAAATTATGAGGTAGGCTATATGCCTACAATTTGTTGTCCGTGAAATGGAGAGGTGTCTTGGAGAGTGGTGTTTGCTGGGGGTGGTTGAGAGTCTGGGGGTGGGGCTTAAATATTAAAATGGAGTAATAATATAGGAGGTGTGTGCATAACGGAGCGAAATAAGAAAACGTGAAATAAGTGGAAAGACTCAATTAAACTAAGTGAAGGACACAACAGGTGTAAAAAAAAAAAAAAAAAAAAAAAAAAAAAAAAAAAAAAAAAAAAAAAAACTGCAATACTATATATTATAAAGTGAAATAAGTGGAAAGACTCAATTAAACTAAGTGAAGGACACAACAGGTGTTAAAAAAAAAAAAAAACTGCAATACTATATAGTATAAAGTGAAATAAGTGGAAAAACTCAATTAAAGTAAGTGAAGGACACAAAAAGTGTAAAAAAAAAAAAAACAAGTGGTAATAAATATTAAAAATGGCTAAAAATAAGAAAAAATCAACCTCAATTAAGGCTAAGCCTAAAGATGAGATGAAAATGCTTCAGAAATTAATTAAGAATGCAGTGAAAACCTTTGAGGTTAAAATAAAGGATCTTGAGGAAAAATTTATTAACCAAACGAAAGATTACCAAATTAAAATAAATCAAGGAGAGGTGTCCGGAGCGAGCACCTCTCATGTAAATGATCCTAGACAAAATATTGTATATAATGTACATAATGTAACAATAGAAAAGCCGAAATTCGGAAATGGAAATACTCATCCAGTATCATTTTTGGAAGATCTCACCAATTATTTAAAGAAAGTTCCATCTAATGGTCTCGAAATTTCGATAGCACAAGAGTGCTTAGTAGGTGAAGCCAAGTATTGGGCTCGCATTAATAATGTGCGTTGGACAACTTTTGATGATTTTAAAGCTGACTTCCTAAGAGTGTTTTGGGGTGAAGAAGAACAAAATAAAGTAAAGAGATTCCTTGTGCAAAATAAATGGAATAGAAGTACACACCCCACCATGGTTAGTTATTTTCTTTATGTGGTTGAGAAGGCACAAACATTATCATATCCGATACCTGAAAAACAATTAGTAACTGATGTCATCAGACATTATCCTAAAACTGTGCAGCAATTATGGAGAATAGCTAAAATTGAGACAATAATAGACACGACAGATTTCTTAAGAAACTTAGATGACATCGACAAACAAGATGAAGGTCGTGAACTTTACTATAATGAGAAAAGGAGGAAGTTTAATAATAATACGGAGCAAAAACATAAAGAAATACAACAATCATACAAAACATGGCGTAAACCCGAAGAGGGAAAAAAGAAGGTTAATGAAGTACATGAAATACATTTCACTAATGACCAACCTGATGTTACGGCCCCTGAGCCAAATTTAGAGCTGTAGAGGTCGAACTAGTTCCCGATTCGACCCCTTACAATGTAAAAGGGAACAAAGCATTAAACATGTTATTAAAACTGGGTTGGCGACCTGGTCAAACATTGGGTAAAAACAATAGAGGGTTGCGAAAACCTATTACTTTAAAAGCAAATTTTAACAGAGAAGGCCTTAGTTATAATGACAATGTAAATAGCATATTAAACACCTTAAAAGCCAGGTCGGACTTGCCCATAACGGAGTTATTCGTGCAAACCGTCTTCGAGGAAGACGAAGATAAATATCAAAGGGAATTTATAGGGAATATGAGATCTGAAATTAAAGTTTCAATATTTGACAAAGAAATAGACGCGCTCCTAGACACTGGGAGCGATGTTACATGCATTTCAGAAAGTTTATATTTACAAATTAAAGATAATAATCGTAAAATATCAATAATGCCAGTTAAAGCAATGCAAATAAAAGGTGCTGTTGGGCAGCGCAGCACAAAAATACAACAGATGATCATATTGCCTATAAAGATAGATGAAGTAGTCTTTGAAACACAAACTTTAATTGTAGGTAATTTAATAAGACCTTTAATATTAGGCTTTGACTGGCTCAAGAGAAATAAAATATTGATTGATTTGAGAAATACTACTGTTGGAATAGAATTTAAAGTGAAAAACAAAGACTACTTTATACCTTTCAAATATAATAATAAATCTGTATTACATTATAACTGCATCAAACAATGTACCGATGATCCCTTAATAAATATAAAAATAGGATCTACATTGGAGGTCTCTGAAAGGGCAAAACTTAGTAAGGTTTTGGAAAAGCATAAGAATATGTTTTCGAGCAAATTGGGAAGAGCCAATTGCTATGAGCATAAAATTGAAATGATCGATGATGAACCTATAGTTACTAGGTCCTATCCCATTCCATATGCATATAGAGCGAAAATGGAAGAAAAGTTAAATGAAATGGAACAAGCTGGTATCATCACAAGGACATCAACGCCTTACAGTAGTCCATTGACATTCACTCTTAAAAAAGACGGCTCAATTAGAGTTCTGCTTGATGCCAGAAGCATAAATAAGAAAATGGTTGCAGAAACAGAGAAACCACCTATACAATTAGATGTTTTGAATTCATTTCACGGAGCGAATTATATCACTACCATTGACTTAAATAATGCATATTTTCAAATTCCGATAAATAAAGATGGTAGAAAATATACTGGATTCACATTCAATGGAAAGTCATATGTATATAATGTTTTGCCGCAAGGATTAAAAACATCAGTAGGAAGCTTTAGCAGAGCCATGAATTTAATATTAGGACCAGAAGTCCAAGAATTTTGTGTGAACTATTTAGATGATCTAGCCATTATTACAACAGGAACGTTAGATAAACATTTGGAGCACATTGATATTGTTTTAAGTAAATTGAACAAAGCTGGCTTAACGTGTAACTTGCAGAAATGTGAATTTATTTGTAAAGAAATTAAAATGCTGGGTTTTATAATTTCAACAGAAGGCATAAAGACAGATCCCGATAAGATTCGAGCGATCCAAGAGTTTCCAGCACCTAAAAAGATTAAACAATTAAGGGCCTTTTTAGGTCTATGCAATTTTTATAGAAGGTTTATACCAAATTACAGCGAGAGCATAATACCGCTCTGTGAATTACTTAAAAAGGGACGAAAGTTCCAATGGAGTGGTAAAGAACAGAAGGCATTTGATTTTATAAAACAACAATTTATTAATACAATACAATTGCATCATCCAGACTTTAATAAGCCGTATTATTTACAAACAGATTGTTCCGGTGTGGGTATGGCCGGAGTACTATATCAGATAGATGATAATAATGAAATGAGAATTTTAGGCTATTATAGTAAAGCCTTAAAAGGCCCCGAATTAAATTGGTCTGTTACTGAACAAGAGTTTTATGCTGTAATAAGCTGCCTAAAGAAATTTGAAACATATTTGCGGGGCAGTAAAGTAATAATACGAACTGATCATAAAGCATTATTGTTTATTAATAATATGAAGTTATTCAATGGTAGAGTAACCCGATGGATTTTGTATATAGAACAATTTAATTATGAAGTACAGCATATATCGGGTAGACGTAATATTGTTGCATATGTGCTATCACGTTATCCTCCTGATGGCGATTTAATACAAGAGGATAAAAATAATAGTTTAGAAATTGCTTACACAGAGAGCGAACCGAATATTGAGTTGATGGAAAAATTAAAATCCTTAACAGTATATCAATTACAAGATTCAGAGTCGTTGGCTATTATTAAAAAGTTAAAGACATTAAATACTTCCATAATAAAACAAAACAATAAATTTAAAAGGTATAGTTTGAAAAATGATGTATTATATTACAAAACGAATTTACAAGAAGTAATATATTTACCTAAAGCATTGAGACAAGATACTATAAATCAAGTGCATGTCGAAATGGGTCATCAAGGACCCTATAAGGTAATTAAATATGTGAGAGACAGATTCTTTTGGAAAGGTTTAACAAAAGATATTAAAAACCAATTAAGGGCTTGTCATTTATGTCAGTTATCTAAGAAAAGCAATATAACATATGTGGGTCCCTGCAAATCTATAATAACAGAAAACATTGGCGATATAGTCATGGCAGACTTATATGGACCACTTGTATCAGGTACCTTTGGGTACACTTTCATATTTGTCATTCAAGATTCATTCAGTAAATTTATCAAATTATATCCTTTAAAACAGTCAACAGCAAAGTCTGTTGTAACAAAAGTAAAGCATTTTGTTGAGATTATAAAGCCCAAGGCAATAATGACAGATAATGGAAAACAGTTCGTAAGTAATCACTGGAAACAATCAATGAGTGAATTAAATATAAAGCCAATATATACCACAGTTAGAAATCCTAGACCAAATACAACAGAGCGAGTAAATAAAGAGTTGAGCAGATTATTTAGGACGCTTTGTCATACTAACCACAAAGATTGGGCATTAATATTGCCGAAGTTAGAAGAATTGTATAATAATTCTTATCACAATAGTACAGGCTTCACGCCTTGTGAAATTCTTTATGGTGAGTCTAATGAGATGTCTTTTGACAAAGTAATTTCCAAAAGCAAAGAAAAACATAATGTCGAACAAATTAGACAACAAGTGCGTAAAAATTTAAAAGAGGCAAGTCGAATAAGAAACACAAAATTTGATAAGCGAAATAGATTAATAAAATATAATATTGGTGACTTAGTAAAAACTTCAAGATCTAGTAGATCAGACGCTGATAATAAAGTTATGAGTAAGTTCAATTTGGCATATGAAGGACCTTATGTAATAGCAGCCGTACCATTTGACAATGTATATACCTTAGCAAATCCAGAGACAAACGAAATTAGAGGAATTTTCAATGCTATTCACTTATTAAAATATTTTAAATAATAATTTCTTTTTGTATAAATTAGAGTAATTAAATAAATATTGTAACATAAAAGGGTTTTGTGGGTGGCCCATGGAAATAATTGTTTAAGTTTAAGGTCTAAAATTATTAAAGTTATGAGCAAGGGATTTGTTATATGATAGTAGAACGTTATTAATATATAATAAAGAGTTGTAAATATAGATCGTAAGATAATTTTGTAATCATTTTTATTAAATAAATATGGGAGTTGGGTCAGGGCGAATGGCTCAAACACATTTATCCTATGTGGTATCGAACTGACCTCAACAAATATCAAACTGGATTGTATGCACATAAAGTGTGACACTATCGAAATAATGTTTCAAAGATTTAAAGATAAATTAATAAAATAAGAAATCGACAATTGACTGCAAACTTTATTAACAACACGATATACAATAACTTGAATTATGGTGTTATCACATTGTGATAATTGTGGTTGAAGGGGTGTTGGTGGCGGCCATTCTCTGGGGCAGGGGGATTTGATAACATATGCCGTATTGTAACAGATTAAAAGAGGAAAGAACAGATATATCAACAATTATTTGAGTGTAGTGTATATGCTCTCAAAATACTAAAATTTTATATTAACGACTCCACTATGTGGATCATTAACATAAAATTTGGGGGTGGATTGTGACGCCTCATAATTATTATTAATAAATAATAATTAAATTCATTATACAGACATTTAAAAATGTCATAGAAATTATAATTTAAACAATAAAATGCAAATAATAAGCATAGAGTTCAAAAATATCCATTTGGAATATTGAATATTATATTTATTAGTAAACGCATAAAATGTCTCAAAAAATCTCTAAATTTATTAAAAACCTGCTTAAAATGTTCAAAATATATCAAATCATATAAATACAAGGCGATTATATTGCAATAACAAAGATAAATAACATTTGTAATATAATAGAAAAAATGGATTAAAATTTTCTAAGTTGATGAAGGAGTTCGTGTAATAATTGGAAAATTTCTAAGTTAATGAACGTGTTCTTGTAATGTTCCCTTATATTGGGGCGTTGTCGGAGACACATACCCAAGGTTGTACATATATATGGGGTGGTCGGCTGACCGACTGCTAGTACTAAGGTTGCACAATGACTAGTCCTATATTAGGGACTTAACATAGTAAGGTCTGACGAACCAAAGCATTAATATAGAAGGTCTCTATGATGCATAAGCATTATGATAGCAGAGTTATGACTTGAAGTCCCATATGAATAAGAGACATACAGTAGTATGGTCTATGAAATAAAGCAAATATGTGGAAGGTCTCAAATATGTAAAAGCATTATATTGAAAGAAATGGGACTTAAAAAGGATTATTATAGTGGCGTGTAGGTTGCTTCGCAGCCTCTGAGACCGAGGTAAACTTGGACTCACTAACCGATGTGTCCTAGACATATCATCTTAGTGCCGGTGGTAAGCGGGTTTGTTGTAGCAGTACGACTTGCCCGTGGACATCGCACACCCCTACCGGTTGTGGGCGGCGTCTTAGCGCATAGCGTTATGATACGTCGGCTATCTTTCGGATTAGGGTGAGTGTGTTTGGTAGTACTTTTAAGTGCAGCAAGCATACTCAACTTCATGTCTTAGTGCAATAGCGCTATGATACGTGGAGTTTTGTCTACTGACGTCTTAGTACCGTACTACTATGATACGTTAGTGGTATTTTTAGTTAACAACATTATCAAATTTTGTTACCAAAGTCGATAGGGATCATGTGGGTGTGTTGTGAGGGGGCGCCATCCGTATGATAGTTGCATTGATGCTTACTGCTACTTGCAGTATTGTGTCTTGTGATGGATCTGCGGGTGTGCTGCACCTGATTCGATGCATCTTGTGGTTCTGGTCGATGGAGGTATGCGGGTGGTGATGTCTGCTGGGACTGTATGGGGGACCTTGGGATGGTGTAAGCCCGACGATAGTCGTATTGATGCTTGTTGCATTCTGTAGCATTGCGTCTCTACGATGGTTGTTTGGCGGGTCGCTATTCTCAATGGCGCTCTCTGCGTCTTGGTTTGACTCACAACCTAAGTAGCTTTGCCCAAGTCGGGTCCCTTCATAGCGGGGCTGCAGACTGTCTGCCCTCCATGATGTTTTATATAACAACTTAATAATATATCTCTATAAAGTTCCCACCTTTGAGAGATTGAAGGCAACTTGTTGGTGGGTGAGACAAACATGATCGAAAAATGCATATACTCAACGTCAGTGACACAAACCCTTTCTGATGGCGAATTATTACTATTATCTTATAACTGCCTATTGGCTATATCTGCCATTGTATTGGTTGGTGGAGCATATGTGTCAACCTCATGCGGGTGGTAGCTGGAGGGAGAATCTGAGGAGGCTCTCAAGGCTGCGGCCGAAAGCCGCGCAACGTGGGACCCCATTCCCTTGAGGTGAGCGGTAGACTCATGACACGCTCTGCGGCCAATTGGCCGTGCTGACCATGCAATTGGTGGTGATGCCTTACACTTACATCACGTCTGCAGGAACGGCGGTCTGGCAGGTGGTGGCGCTCACGGAAGGCTTTTTATGGTCAGTGTGCCTATTGTTGCCTAACCCGTGTGACGTACATTTCACTGTGGCTGGATTTGATCGTATTCTGTATGGCGTTTACACGCATTGACATGCGCGACTTCGGTCGATGTTTGTGCTTACGCACTATCAAGGGGCCAAGTCCTCTTTTACTGGTTCGCCAGTTATTTTGCTGTGGACTACGGTCCAGTTCCCAACTTTGCGTACCCTTCGGGGGGAGCGCATTAAAATGGTTGGCGCTCACCGTGCGCGGCGTGTGTGGGGCCGTGTACCTCCTCCACATTTTTTTTTTTAAATGTGGGAGAGCGAAGCCCTTGTAACTGGTATTTGATATAAATATTGTGAGCCTTTTCCAAGCGGGAAGGGATTAATTAATAAGGAATTGACTGTTGTGAACCAGATACAAGTGGAATAGGGACAATTTATTGTTCTTAACCTTTTTGAGCTCTGTCTTTGTGAACGGAGTTCTTTAGCTTATAAGACTCTACCAACAGCTTTCGATTGCTCTCGTGAATATTCATTCTTCCAAGATACACCTAAAAGAACTAAGTTACTATACAAACACAACATAAAAAAGGGTCCTAACTAAGACGATCACGCCACAAATTTATTAAACGGCCTATATTTAAACCTTTAGAAAGATCAAGTTATACTGGTCACGTAAATTAGATATATTTATATACCTTACAGATATAGATTCTAAAGAAATACAAGTATAAGTGGGATATAGTAGAAGAGAAAAAAGATGGGGGGGGGGGGTTCGTTACAGTAAGAACTGACTAATCTTCTTCGGCGGCTTAAAGAATGTTTAAAAGAAGCTCGCTTCAAGACGTAGCCAATCTTGTCTGTGAAACCTCTTACATATGGTACTCGTAGTACAGCAGGCATACGCTAGACTGTGGCCGGCTTCACTCGGTCGCTGTGACGTAGGCGCGGGTCTCTCTGTAACAAAGATTTGTCCACGGTAGCTAACTGTGAAGGATAATGGTAATTTCTTATATTTACGCGAACACTACACATTGAATAAAACTACTTGTACGGATTCTATCGCGTTTAATTCACTAATTTTTTAATGAATTCCCGACATTTCGGGTTATTTACAACACTCATGGTCACGGGTACGAACCAATATTTAAACGGTGAATCCCACCATCATTAATGTGTTAAAAATCCTAATGGGTCGTAGATCTATGACATATTTGACAATATGCTTAGTTTCGTTAGTTTTGATTTGATAAATCGATTTTCAAGTCAAAAGTAAGCTGTTCCGATTGCGTAAGCCATCGCAGGCCTAAAATTTTTGTAGATACTTCAGATTTGAAGTCATATGTTTGCTCATTGGTATTTGCTGGGCTGACATCTTCTAGAAGGAACAGTGTATTGCCTGACTATTTTCTTAAATTAAATCCACACGATGTAAATTTTGTTATTCTGATTGTAGTTTTTAGCTGATAGTCATGGCTCCCACTGATCAAGTCATCCATATAAAAATGTTCTTACAGGACCTTTGCTGCTGGGCTATCCTGATACTTATGACCTTCATCTTTGGCTAAATGTTTTAATACCACCATATCAAGAAAAGGTGCTGCCTAAGTTCCATATGTGATAGTAGTTAATTGATATTCTTGTAAAGTTTCGGTCGGTGAATTTCTCCATATGATAATTTGATATCTCCGATCTTCTTCTTGAATGAGAATCTGCCGAAACACTTTCTCGATGTCAACGGTGTAGGCATTTTGGTACTGTCACCAGGTGAAAATCAGTGATAACAGGTCCTGTTGCAGGTTGGGACCCCGGTTCATAACGTCATTCAAACTTAAGCCGCTCGATCTTTTTGATGCCTCATCGTTGAACGCAATGATAAGGTAGATACAGACTGTAGGCAGCCGTCGTGTTGCATGACGACAATTTCATATGAACTTATTCCAAATACTCGTGGATAAATGATTTATATTCTTGTTCAATATCTTTTCGGTAGGAAAATATTTTTTCTATCAATATAATAGCTTAAGAGCCAGTGAGCGGCAGACTTACGGTATTTCAATTAGCTTCACTTTTTTTTTCAGTTAATCCGCTATACCTGAGGTACATGAAACGGGGAGTCTTTAGTTTGACCGGCGGTCGATATAGAGACGCTCAGGTGTTAAAAGTGTAAAAAATGACCCAAAAAAACGTGACAGCAATAAGTCTGCCGCTTTGGCATCTTGAAATATTTAATAAAAGTTACCGAAAAATAACATTGGCAGACACCTATGACGGTTTCAAGGTCATGGCAGAAAGGTTGATAAGATGTTGTTTTTGGTACTCAGCTAAATTACTGTCACCAAAAGCTGCGAAGGGTTCTTGGTATGCCTGCGTTTTCTGTAGTAAGGTAAAGGGTTGTTATTTTCCCTTATTAAAAAAATCTGGATTATAATCGCTGCCCGTCAATACATAGAAACTAAGCAAACTTTCACTCAATAAATCACCACGTTGCTCATAAATTTTTGAAATATTTATGAATCGTTCATTATTTACTGTTCCCGTGAGAATCCATACTTGAGAAGAGCTATTTTCTGCCGACTTCCGCAAAGGAGACGGTACTCAATTCGACTGTATGTTTTTTTTATGTATGTTACCTCATAACTCTTTAACTAGGTGAACCGATTTCGATGATTCTTTCTTTATTTGAAAGCTGGTACTTCTCATGTGGTTCCATTTATGAATTTGATCAAGGTCAGATCAATAGTTTTTGAGGTATTCTTAATAATTTATATTGAAGTCGGCTGTACAAAATTTTTAATTTTAAATTATTTCTGTCAACTTCCAAAAAGGAGACGGTACTCAATTCGACTGTATGTTTATGTGTGTTACCTCATAACTTTTTACTGAGTGAACCGATTTCGATAACTCTTTTTTTATTTGAAAGCTGATACTTCTCGTGTGGTCCCATATGAATTTGATCAAGGTCAGACCAATAGTTTTTTTTTGAGTTATTCTTAATAAATTATATTGAAGTATGCTGTACAAAATTTTAATATTAAATTATGAAATGTAGCATATTACCAAGCATGATTATTATGACGTCCGTATCAGAGCGTACAAAACTAGAAAGAAAAAGACTGGATTAGAGCGAGCGCTATTATAGTACGCGCTTATGGGCGCCCCAGAAGTTTGTTGTCTGCCTGGGTCATACAACCAGAATATGTGTCTGCCGTGAAAATTATACATGTCAAATAATATTATCGACAATATATATAAATAGCAGCTTTATTGAGATAACGTAAATTATTAATAAAAAATTGCACTTTTCAACCTGTCTGCCATGACGTTGAAACCGTCATAGGTGTCTGCCAATGTTATTTTTCGGTAACTTTTATTAAATACTTCAAGATTTCAAAGCGGCAGACTTATTGCTGTCACGTTTTTTTGGGTCATTTTTTACACTTTTAACACCTGAGCGTCGCTATATCGACCGCCGGTCAAACAAAAGAGTCCCCGTTTCAAGCACCTCAGGTATAGCGGATTAACTGAAAAAAAAGGGAAGCTTATTGAAATACTGTAATTCTGCTGCTCACTGGCTCTTAAGCTATAAACTGAGCTATTACTCTTGATTTTGACTCTCCCAATTTTTAATCTGATTCCGATATAAATCGTAATCTGACTATGTATTTACCGTCTTCGTGTTTTGATCTATTGTTTTTGAAATACTCCAAGAATTGAGCCTCTTCTTGGGTCATAGTGAGTTCGTCAGGTATGTTTTCTATCTCCCTAAAACGTTGAATCTCATCAATATTGTTGATAATAACGTTGCATTGATAGAATTTTACATTGCCACATAAAATCTGTCATGGTATTCCGTCTTAGTTCTCTGAGTAAAAACGGTCCAAGGACACAGTATACAGTAGCTGCTTACCATAGCGTCTATCGTTAGTTACTGCAATTTAAAAAAATGCCGAACACTGATTTTGATTCTTATTTCACCAATTATGGTTCTTTTAGGCACAAAGTTCATCTGATAGTAAATAAAAATCGTAAAATGAGTTTTATTAAACTCAAAAAGTAAACCAAAACGGCGGTTAAAAACCCGCTTGCCAAGCTTGATGACTTTAGGCATATATACCACATTTGAGACTACCTATGGAACAGCTAGGCTGTGATGAATGCAAAAATGGAATGTAGCATAAATAAGTAAATAAAAAAATAAAAAAGCCTTTATTTTTTTAACTGTGTGTGTGTGTGTGTGTGTGTGTGTGTTTTTTTTTATTTAGTTCCCGGAACTATTTAAACTATTTAACTCTTTCTCTCTCAGCACCTATGATCACGGTTGGGGTAGTGAGGTGTTTGAAGTCCTGACGATCTTTGGTCCGATCAATGCGCAACGAGCTTACAATATCATAAAGTTATGCAGTAGTATGCTTGGGGTTAGATTTAATTTTCTTTATTATGAGATATTAAGCAAAGGAATTTCGATAAAATTTATGAAATTAGTTTTAGTGTATGTAGTGTATGTGTAGTATTTTGGTAAATATAACAAATCAATACTTTTTAAGTTTATATTAGGAAGATGCTGCTTTCATTCCCTGAAACAGGTTCCCTTTCTCGTCCCTTAACAAACCCACGGTATGATAGTGAACAGTGGATTATCTTATGCAACCTTGTCAGCTTATTCAGAATTAGAATAAATCTGTTTACTTGTTTTGCAGATAAAATACTTTATACCTTAAGATTTTCCTAATGAAGCTATCAGCCTTAACGGGCTTGCAGTATCTTAAAGTTTCGCAGTAGTATGCTTGGGCTTAGATTTATTTTTATTAATTATGGATCCTAACCAAATAAATTTCATAAATTTTAAAATGTTTGTTATTTTCATTAATTATTTCATACCCACGGGATGTAGGATAGTGGAATATCTTATGCCGTCACTGCATGTTGTTATCTTTACTTGTTTAATGATAATTTGAATAAATTTGCTTACATTTTGCTAATGAGACGATTGGACTTCATTACACATCTTGACTTTACCCGTTGCTAATTATATTTTGATATAACTCATGGCCGCCAAAATGGCTACTAAAAACCATTTTTTTAGTTTTTTATTTTATTAGATTTCTAAACCAAATTCTCAATTATTTTTACCTTCCGTCCCGATATTTGACCTATTGGACCTAGCAACTCTAATACACATAATATATATCGAAATGCGCTAGCATTCGTACCTTGAAAATCACAGGTGCTTACAGCCATTTTATTTGTTTTAATGTCAAGATTGACGCATCCTTGGCGCAGTGGCATAGCAATGAGTAGCAGCGCTAAGTGCCGCGGGTTAGAATCCCTCACGAATTTCATGGATTCTATGGCCTACAAGCAATTATTCCGGGTCTGAATGTCTGTCCCAGTGAAATTTATGTATGCAAACTGACCCATGACACAGTATAAAATCCTATTGTGGAGGTAACGTTTTTTAAAAAAGTATAACATGATTTTTATTTTCAAATTATTACGTAGTATAATATGTAACTACAATGTTATAATTTATATTAAACTGTAACTAAAATTTACATACATTGTAATTTAAAAACAAATATATATTCCGGTTTACATTTCTTTATCGATAGTTAATCGGTAATTTTTGCTTTGCTTTCTGTATCGTTAGTCGCCTTTTTTAAATCCATTTAATATTGTTCCATCCCTAGACACGCCAAACTGTAAGCACCCACTGTCACCCGCACACCAAAGAATCTATTTTCACTCAACCAGTTATTATCCAGTTATTATTAAGTGGCGAAGCTTGCAAAGTCACTTATTGATTTCACGATGTCTGTCCGTCTGTCCGTCTGTCAGTATGTCCGTCTGTCCGTCTGTCCGTCTATCCCACGATTATCTCGAGAACGGTTTTGAATTTTCAAATTATGTTTTCAGCAATCGATTACTGATCACCCAGGCATCTGAACCTCCTATTTTGAAACTGATTGCTCACCGGCAACCGTTAGAAGCTGCTACAAAGCTGATTGTTTCGCCACTTTGCTATGCTGTTAGCTTGCTAGGTTTATATTATTCATTATTATGTGCCTGATTTATAGGACATTGTAAGTAGACTGAGCTGCTGTGAGCTGCATACAGTATTAAATACAACGTTATGTTTCATAATCCAACTTAGAGAGATTCACACCTAGTTTTTCATTATTATTTTTGTTTTATAAAAGTTACCCTTTTACATAATTTTCACAAGGATTACAATCCAGATTCAGAACGATTATTTTTAGGTCGTATTTGTATTGCCATACTTGTTACGGGATTTGAACTCGGGTTTCTCAGCGCCTCAATTCAATGTTAAGCCACTGCACCACGTTGCTATGGAATATATAAAGGCAACGTCTACAACATATAGCTGCTGTTACTAATGGCTTGTAATTAGGCAATCGTTTGCAGGGTCTTTTTACAAATTTTAAAAATATTTATTAAAAAGAAAAAGTCATGTGGTCATTAACTCAAAGGGTTGAAAGATGCGAAGTGTTATAATGTCAAATGTGCTAAATATTTTAAAGGAAACCTTAAAAAAACATGGAACCATTTTATCAATGGCGTTTATGTAATATAATAAATGCATATTGTCATGATACCCTCATTATAAGGAAGCTTTGCTTAAAGCGTTTTTTGTGACCGTATTTTATATTTGAATGACCTTTATAATTTTGAATACATTTCTACTCCTTTTGTTATAAAATTAAATATTTTTAAATAACATTCAGGTGACAAAAGAAAGATTTCTTATAATAACGCAATCATTACACATTGAATAAAACTATTTTTACGGATTTTATCGCGTTTAATTAACTTATTTTATATTCCCGACGTTTCGGTTGCTTTCCAGCAACCGTGGAGTAGTAGTCCCCCGTGACCATGGTTGCTGGAAAGCAACCGAAACGTCGGGAATATAAAATAAGTTAATTAAACGCGATAAAATCCGTAAAAATAGTTTTATTCAATGCGTTTAATTTACTTATTTTTAATTTCCAAAATTTATAACGGGACGTTACAACCTCAGTTCCCCGTGGGCTGCACACTACTAAAAACGGGGAGCTGGCTTCTATTGCCACTTGACCATGACCGTGGGTGCTGTAAAGCACCCGAAACGTAGGGAATTAAAATGTTAAATTAAACGCGATAGAATCCGTAAAAAATTAGTTTCATTTAATGTGTAGTCTTCGTGTAAAAATAAAAAAATCATTACAATATATTATTTTATACAATTAGTATGGGGTGCTTTGCTGCACCCATACAGGGGTACTGAGGTGTTTGTTCGTGCTGACTATAGCAATAGTTAACGAAGGCTACTGGCTATTTTCACTCGGTAAATGTGACGTAGACACAAGTCCCGAAGCTTGTTGTCGTGCAATACTTGCTTTACGTGCTGGAGCTCGGTGGCCAAGTGTTTAGTGTCACAGATCTCTTGTTCTCTTAAACAAAGATTTTCCCAGATTTATAGTAAACCAAGTTAAAATAGTTATTTACTATTTTGAGAGTTATTTAAAAGGAAAATATTTCAAAGACATATCAAAACTGTCCACATATATTTGGGCATCATGAGTTTCCTTCCTCTAAAATAATTTCCGTGAGCCTAGCAGTGGTCGAAATGATTGTATCTTACTTCATTTGATATCACTAAAGAAAAACAAAGAACCTGTGTACATAAGTTTCCTCCTTTAAATAAAACCCCTACCTCAAATCTCAACAGTTCTCGAGCGACTAAGTCTTTGATAAATGAACTCATCGGTCTACATCAATCGGGTCATTATTTACCCGCGCTTATCTGCGCTCGCCGTGCCCTCCATTTCTGTAGGTGTGAATGCCAATAATAACAATGTTGAACGATCAAATGTAGGAAAATAAAATATTGTCCACGGTGAGGGTGTAGTTATTCCCTGAATAAGCTGCCTCATTCATACTGCAGTCAAAAGGATGAAGAGTTGCTTTATAAATTAATTTCCCTAATAATATTTATAGTTGTATGTACACTTCAATTTCAAAATATATTTGAATAAGCTACTCAAGAATTTTTCTCCTGTTTACGATGAATATAAATCTTAACCGTTATGATAAATCTTAACTTAATAAATGGGAAAAGCCGACTTCAATATATTAAAAATAACATTAATATTGAAATGACATTTGAGGTGTGCACTAATTAACAATCTAGATTTGTTCAGCATTTTTTTTAAATATCTCTACCTTTTTAGAGAAAAACGCGACCATATAGGTGGTAGAGCCATGCTGCAAATATATTAGTAGTATAGTTGTAGCACGAATGGTTCGGCTAGGTCGGGGAAAAGTTAAGTAAAATATTAAAAGTTAGGTAAAATAGCAGCTAAGCGTTGCTGTGTTTCGTATGGTGAGTGTAGAGAACTGGAGACCCTCTTTACTGAAAACAAGGCATTCCATCTTAGTCCTCACAAGTGACAGGGCGTCATAATTTTGATTCATAATCGAGGAAAGATAAATGTCTATGGACCACAGTAACCACTTATCAGGTGAACTGTATGCTTGTTTGTCACCCTTATACTATAAAAAAACAAAGGTGGCCGTGGCAGCCAAAAGTTTTTAACACGGACCCATGTAACTTTAAAAATATATTATACATGAAAATTTTAACGTTCTTGTTTCTATAGTATGTGCCCTATGAATATTCTTGATAGAAAAACCCGATAACTGGCTTTGGCCCGACACGTTATACATACCTCCTACGTTCAGCTCCTCGTGTTCAGCAACCATGTTTATGACCACTAGACTAACGAGGCAGTACTGCAATAGATATTATGAGTTTGTAACAGCAAATAACAATATCATGTAGACATTGATATATAACAGATATTATGAGTTCGTAACACGAAATAACAATATGATTTCGATATTGATATACGTAGGTCACTCAATAAGTTTTGAGATGCTCGAAATTTAAAAATGGAACGCACCCGTGTCATACGTCTCTAAAAAGCAAATTTATTTAAAAATAGAACTCCATAAGCCAATTGCTCAATATTAGAAAAAAAAACAAAATTCTATTAATTTTTCTGCAACGCTTCCCATGCTTTTCATTTAAGACAATAGATCTTAACCGTGAACATTTCCGCGTTATGATATATTATGATTTTAAATTTGGTTTAACCGAACGATTAAGTTTACAACGGTTGCAATCAGCATAAAGGGGCTCAGCTCCATCACGCGCAACAATTTTTAGGTGGTTTGCTGAATTTAAAAGGGGTAAAATTAATCTTAAAAATGACCAAAGGACCGGGTCCCCACAAACAGCAGTAACGGCAGAAAATGTATGGACTACTGAAGTGTTGGTACGAGAAGACCCGTGAATCATATATACGAACATCGAAAACATTGTAGGCATTAGTTCGGAGAGCATTCATACTATCCTACATCAACATCTTGGAGTGAGGAAGCTTTGTTGTCGATGGATCCCTCGTGCTCTCCGAAAGCGACTAACAGACTCGTGTAGATTGGTGCCATAAAATGCATCTACGTTTTGAAAACGGGGCATCTGGGCGTGTGTCAGAAATCGTTACTGGTGACGAGACATGGATCTATCAATATTATCCGGAAAATAAAAGGCAATCATCGCTATGGGTTTACTCAGAAAGGCAGTTACCGACAAAACTGCAAAGACCTCGCAACGTCGGCAAATAAACGGTGGCTAGTTTTTTTTCACGGAGCGGACATTTGTCGACGTCAATGCCAGAAAATTGTAGGTCAGTCAGCTCTGAATGGTATACTATAGCCCTGACTTAGCTCCTTGTGATTTCTTTTTGTTCCCAAGAGTCAAAGAAAAAATAAAAGGCAAGTTTTTTTCAAGCCCCGAAGAAGCAGTGGCTGCCTACAAAGAAGCGATTTCCGACCTGTCAGATCAAGACTGGCAAAAGTGTTTTCAGAGTTGGTTTAGGCGAATGGAACTTTGTATAGAGCATGATGGAGAATATTTTGAAAACATGTAAAATAAATATTAATAGTATCTTGAATACTTTTTGTATATCTCAAAACTTATTGAGTGACCTTCGTATAACAGATATTATGATTTCGCAACAGGATAACAATATCATGTAGATATTGATATATAACAGATATTATAAGTTCGTAACAGCAAATAACAATATCATGTAGATATTGATATATAACAGATATTATGAGTTCGTAACACCAAATAACAATATCATGTAGACATTAATATATAACAGATATTATGAGTTCAAAACAGTAAATAACAATATCATGTATATCGAAAACAGGTAACAGCCATACCCATAAAAAAGCTAACACATCTTTGGCAAATATATGAAACCCCTTAATTTTTCATAAACGTCACTAAATTTAAACAAATACGCACTTATCATTCGTTCAGCACGTCTACATTTAGATGTTTATGTGTTTTCATAAAACATTTATTACTATAAAATTCGATTTTTTAGTAAAGTTTAAAAGTATTACACGTTCAACAAAAGTTGCTTGTGTGTTGAATTTGTATTTCGAAATATATATATCGAATCAAAAATAATCTACATTACAACTGGTAGTTGACCTTTATTGATTAGACCAAACTGCTGTATTACTAAAATAAATTTTAATAAATTCAAACAAACAAGCTCAATGTTTTTGACCTCGTCTGAAGCCTACTTTGATAAAAGTGAATCATAAAATCGTTTACAATTGACGACAATATCACATAACACGCAAAAGAGCAATCTAATTTTGAGCTTCCTTTTTTAAATTGTCTAAAAATACGTTAAGTAACGCTTAGAATATGAGCTTCTGAAAGTTTCAAGCGCATTCTCTTAACTGCGCTATTATGCGTTATGAATATGCGAGCAAACGGGCAGCGCGCGCTAGCATTTTTAATTAATATAATATTTGGATAGAGCCGGCTGCTCTAAACGCTTCATTAAATTTTAATTTCATAATAATTATAAAATATTATTATAGTATACGTACATTTAGATGTAGTAGAGCCATTCTTCAGCTATATTCTAGTTGTAGTACTAATGGTTCGGCTCGACCCGGAAGGAGTACTAGTGAAAATAAGTCCAAAGGTTAAAAGTATCTAAAAAAATCTCGACTGCGTAAAAAAATTACAAAAGAAGAAAAAATTTATATTTTACGAGTATAACACTTCTACAAGTAAGAAAAATTTAACGACGTCCCATACGTCAAGATCCATCAAACCATTTAGTTTTCATACGTACTACGCGGGTAACCGTAAAGAGGCTAGTCGTCCGGTTGCGGATGCGGCCAACCGGATTGCGGGCAGCCGCATTTGCAAACGCAACCTGCAGTTGAAGAAACGTTACGATTTGTGGTCATATCGATTCATTTCAAATACGGGATGTAAAATTTTATACGGAATATGCTGGCAATTTGATATTGTGGCTGACAAATTTTTCAGTATCGATCATAAACGTACCACCTGCACACAATCTCGCTCAATGGCATGCAGCCGTATAGCAACCGTCTGGCTGGCTGTCATTCGGGTCGCAGCCCTCCGAGCGACAGGAGCGGTTTTGCGGGTAGCGGCATCGCAGTGCGCATAGAAATAGATGTTAGGTATATATCTTTGCTTGCGATCAGCATTTAGCTGGCCGCATTACTGGTAACCACATTGCGGGTAACGGCATAGTGCGTATGAATAAGTACTCTTTGACAGCCTCCTTAGGCTACAGAGCATGCCAAAGAAATAGAGATACAAACATACATACGTAATCTCAAAAACGATTACCCATTTTCTGGGGCAGTCGGGTAAATATCAGCTTAATGTTACTGTGTTTCGTATGGTGGGTGTAGAGAAACGTAGACCCTTTTTACTGGAAATCAGGCAATTCATCTTAATCCTGAGTGAGACCACATCATCCATTTACTATCAGGTAGACTGTATCCCCGTTTTTCACCCTTATTCTATGAAAATATCATGTGTATGTATATATGATTATATTATGTATAGAATAATATTTATAGATAAAAAACAAGTATAAATATTATAAAAATAGTCAAAGAAGTATGGATAAATTACAAATATATAATTTTACCGAAACATTTTAACTAATTTTATTATTTTATAGGTTCTGCTTCTCGGATTCCTATATTTTTATCTCTGCTTAACCCTAATGTTGGAATAGTAGCTTTAGATAATGATTTCTTATATTTACGCGAACACTACACATTGAATAAAACTATTTTTACGGATTTTATCGCGTTTAATTTACTTATTTTATATTCCCGACGTTTCGGTTGCTTTCCAGCAAACGTGGTCACGGGGGACTGAGGTGATTGACGTCCCGATGTCAAAGTTAACCCGGAGTACCTTCAGCTTTTTAATTATTAATTTTGGTCCGATCTACGCAGAATGAACTAACTGTGTCTTGAAGTCTTACAGTGGTATGCTTGGGTTTAGTTTTAATTTTATGAATTACAGGATCCCAAGCAGGTGGTAGTACCCAGCCTCCCTCTCTATTGAAATTAGGATGTTTTTTAATTTCAATAGCCTCACGTATCATCCTTGGCAGGAATCGATGTTCTTTCGCGAGGACTTGTGGTTTATCAAATCTAATGTAATGACGGGGGCCGTCTAGGATATGATCACAAACTGCAGACTTCCCGGAACGTTGGTGCTTCACGTCAGCTATGTGTTCTTTTACGCGGGTTTTTATTGATCGTTTTGTTTGCCCTATATATGAGAGACCACACTCACAATCAAGCTTGTATACTCCTGCATCTTGTAGAGGAATATTGCACTTGACGGATGGTAAGAACTGACTAATCTTCTTCGGCGGCTTGAAGAATGTTCTAATAAAAGCTCGCTTCAAGATGTAGCCAATCTTGTCTGTGACACCTCTGACATATGGTAGTACAGCAGGCACACGCTCGACTGTGGCCGGCTTCACTCGGTCACTGTGACGTAGGCGCGGAACCCGAAGCTTGTTGTCGTGCAGAACCTGCTTGACGTGCTGAAGCTCGGCGGCCAGGTGTTTGCTGTCACAGATCCCTCGTGCTCTCTGCAACAAAGATTTGCCCACGGTAGCTAACTGTGAAGGGTGATGGTGGGATTCACCGTTTAAGTATCGGTTTGTATGGGTCTTTTTTCTATACACAGTGTGACCTACGGTGTTATTAGGATTTCGAATGACTAACACATCTAGGAAAGCTAAAGAATTATTTGCCTCTAACTCCATAGTAAATTGAATTTTAGAGTTTATGGAATTAAGATGTTCTAAAAATGCAGTTACTTTGTCTGATGGTAAAATTGTGAAAGTATCGTCTACGTACCGCTTGTAGAAACTTGGAGTTACTGGTGCAGTAAGCAGGGCTTTCTCCTCAAAATCCTCCATGAAAATATCGGCGACAATGGGAGATACCGGTGAGCCCATCGCAACACCATCTACTTGCTTGTAAAACTGTTCCTTCCACAATAGGTAGCCAGATGTAAGGCAATGTCTGAGTAATACTGCATATTCTGCTGGCATGTTGTTTTCCTCTAGTTTCCTAGTTATAATTGAGATGCAGTCTTCAACAGGTAGGCATGTAAATAGAGACTGAACATCAAAACTGACCATAGTTTCATTGTCAGTAAGACATAGGTCTTTTATCTCACTGACAAAATGGTATGAATCCTTAGTGTGTGCTCTTGTATGTCCTCTGAGTGGTGATAGTACTTTTGCTAAGTGTTGAGCCAATCTGTAAGTTGGCGAATCGATCTGACTCACTATTGGACGTAATGGAGCGTTCGGTATGTGTATTTTTGGTAACCCATACAACTTCGGCGGTTTGGCACACGTAGGTATTATCGAATTTACGTCTAGATTCAGTTTCTCGGAGTATTTCTTAAAACAACTAGCGATCTAATAAAGAAACTATGGTCAGTTTTGATGTTCAGTCTCTATTTACATGCCTACCTGTTGAAGACTGCATCTCAATTATAACTAGGAAACTAGAGGAAAACAACATGCCAGCAGAATATGCAGTATTACTCAGACATTGCCTTACATCTGGCTACCTATTGTGGAAGGAACAGTTTTACAAGCAAGTAGATGGTGTTGCGATGGGCTCACCGGTATCTCCCATTGTCGCCGATATTTTCATGGAGGACTTTGAGGAGAAAGCCCTGCTTACTGCACCAATAACTCCAAGTTTCTACAAGCGGTACGTAGACGATACTTTCACAATTTTACCATCAGACAAAGTAACTGCATTTTTAGAACATCTTAATTCCATAAACTCTAAAATTCAATTTACTATGGAGTTAGAGGCAAATAATTCTTTAGCTTTCCTAGATGTGTTAGTCATTCGAAATCCTAATAACACCGTAGGTCACACTGTGTATAGAAAAAAGACCCATACAAACCGATACTTAAACGGTGAATCCCACCATCACCCTTCACAGTTAGCTACCGTGGGCAAATCTTTGTTGCAGAGAGCACGAGGGATCTGTGACAGCAAACACCTGGCCGCCGAGCTTCAGCACGTCAAGCAGGTTCTGCACGACAACAAGCTTCGGGTTCCGCGCCTACGTCACAGTGACCGAGTGAAGCCGGCCACAGTCGAGCGTGTGCCTGCTGTACTACCATATGTCAGAGGTGTCACAGACAAGATTGGCTACATCTTGAAGCGAGCTTCTATTAGAACGTTCTTCAAGCCGCCGAAGAAGATTAGTCAGTTCTTACCATCCGTCAAGTGCAATATTCCTCTACAAGATGCAGGAGTATACAAGCTTGATTGTGAGTGTGGTCTCTCATATATAGGGCAAACAAAACGATCAATAAAAACCCGCGTAAAAGAACACATAGCTGACGTGAAGCACCAACGTTCCGGGAAGTCTGCAGTTTGTGATCATATACTAGACGGCCCCCGTCATTACATTAGATTTGATAAACCACAAGCCCTCGCGAAAGAACATCGATTCCTGCCAAGGATGATACGTGAGGCTATTGAAATTATAAAACATCCTAATTTCAATAGAGAGGGAGGCTGGGTACTACCACCTGCTTGGGATCCTGTAATTCATAAAATTAAAACTAAACCCAAGCATACCACTGTAAGACTTCAAGACACAGTTAGTTCATTCTGCGTAGATCGGACCAAAATTAATAATTAAAAACCTGAAGGTACTCCGGGTTAACTTTGACATCGGGACGTCAATCACCTCAGTCCCCCGTGACCACGGTTGCTGGAAAGCAACCGAAACGTCGGGAATATAAAATAAGTAAATTAAACGCGATAAAATCCGTAAAATTAGTTTTATTCAATAGTAGCTTTAGGTATTTAAATCTAAATATCATCATCATCATCATCATTACAGCCCTTCACAAGTCCACTGCTGAACATAGGCCTCCCCCAAAGAATGCCACAAAGCACGGTCCTGAGCCACCTGCATCCATCGACTTCCTGCATGTCTTACCAGGTCGTCACTCCATCTCGTGGGGGAACGCCCTACACTTCGCCTACCGGTACGAAGCTGCCACTCGAGAACCTTTCTTCCCCATCGGTTGTCGGTTCTTCGAGCTATATGGCCGGCCCACTGCCACTTCAGCTTACTAATTCGTTGGGCTATGTCGGTTATTCTGGTTCTACTGCGGATATCCTCATTCCTAAGTTTATCACGCAGAGAAACTCCGAGCATAGCCCTCTCCATAGCTCGCTGAGCGACCTTGAGCTTCCTCATACGGCCAGCAGTGAAGGACCACGTCTCAGGCTTACGGACTTACGGAAGTAAGTCATCACTGGCAACACGCACTGGTTGTACAATTTCGTTTTAAGGTTTTGAGGTATGTCTGACGAGAAGATGTGTCGTAGCTTCCCGAACGCTGCCCAGCCGAGTTGAATCCGTCGATTGACCTCTCGGTCGAAGTTGGACTTACCTAGTCGGACTATTTGTCCCAGGTAAACATACTCGTCAACAACTTCGAGCTTAGTGTTCCCAACAACTACCGGCATAGGTGTGACATGGACATTAAACATGATCTTTGTTTTGTCCATGTTCATCTTAAGACCTATCCGTTGGGAAACACTATTGAGGTCATTGAGCATAGTGCTTAGGTCCTCCAGCGATTCTGCCATAAGGACTATATCGTCGGCAAATCGAAGGTGAGTGATGTACTCGCCATTGATGTTGATACCGTATCCTTTCCAGTCCAGAAGCTTGAAAACATCTTCCAATGCAGCGGTAAAGAGTTTCGGGGATATGACGTCACCCTGTCTTACACCTCTCTGATATTGGATAGGTTTCTTACTCTGGTTCTGTACTCGGATAGCCATCGTAGCCCTACTGTACAAGCACTTCAACACTTCGATATACCGACAGTCAACTTGGCATCGCTGAAGGGACTGCAGCACCGCCCAAATTTCGACGGAATCAAAGGCTTTCTCATAGTCCACATACGCCAGACATAGTGGCAAATTGTACTCCTCGGACTTCTGCACAATTTGCCGAAGGGTATGTATGTGGTCTATGGTGCTAAAGCCTTTTCGGAAACCGGCTTGTTCGGGAGGCTGGAAGTCGTCAAGTCTGCGCGCGAGACGATTCGTAATGACTCTCGAAAACAGCACGTAGACGCGGCTCAGAAGGGAAATCGGTCTGTAGTTCTTCAAGAGAGCGTTGTCGCCTTTCTTGAAGAACAAGACCACCGCACTTCTGCTCCACGCCTCCGGTGTAATGCCACCATGGAGGACGGAATTAAAGAGCTTCTGAAGGACTTCAAGTACCGGTCTTCCACCCGCTTTCAGAAGCTCCGCTGTAATTCCATCCTCGCCTGGGGCCTTACCGTTTTTAAGGTGCTGGGGAGCCATTCTAATCTCGCTCAGACTGACGTCCGGGATATCTTCGGAATAGTGTCGGATGAGACTCGCTCTTGGATCGTTACTCACACTTGCGTGTGGCTCCAACGATGACGTGTACAGCTGCCCATAGAACCTCTCAATCTCACTCAAAATCTCAGGTGTCCCGGAAACGATGCTGCCACATTCTGTCTTCAGCTTTGACAGTTGGCTCTTTCTGGCAGACAGATCTCTGGCAAAGACTTTGGAGCCTTGGTTCCGCTCGATAGCTTCTTCAATACGAGCTGTATTTAAGTTGCGTAAGTCCCGCCGCATGCATTTGGAGATCTGTCTGTTCAGATGCCTGTATCCTGTCAAGTCTGTTGAAGAATGTAGCTTCATCTCCCGTCTAACAGCCATGAGATTAAGAGAGTGATCGGAGAGTTTTTGTGTTCTTCTGCGGCGGGTCTTGCAGAACTTAGCTCCGACCGCATGGACAGTTTCCACGAGCTTGTCATTCATATCGTCCGCTTCATTGCAGTCTTCTAGGCACTGAAAACGGTTTTGTAACTCGAGCTGAAAGGTTTCGGGACTTTGGATTAGAGCACGAGGGGGACGGAGCGTTGACTTCATTAGACGAGACCTCTCCAACTTAACGTTTAGGTTCAGTGTGCCTCTAACCATTCGGTGATCGCTACCAGTTTTCACCCTTGCGATCACGGAGACATCACTGAACAGTTGTCGTCTGGTCGTCATACTGAAGTCAATCTCATTTTTTGTCTATCAAAAATCAAATCTAAATATATGAAAATATAATTACCACCAAAAAGCAGAAAAGTACCAACAACAATTGACACGTGCTTAATTTCGTTCAGGTAATACCGGACATGCATGGCTGAGCAACATAATTTTACATCACTTGTTATCTTAAAAAGGCAATTAAATTTAATTTCTTCAAGGTTTACAGTAAACCGAGGCTATTTTAGAGTTAACCTGTAAACAAAATTGTACTAAAGATGTGAAATTAAAATAGCTTACCGATTATATTTTACCTTTTATATTATAGTTGATTGTTACACCATATTAGATATTAATAAAAGGACCTACTATACCAGCTCACTTGTTTACCGTCTGGCATAAATATTTTACAAATTTATTTTTTAATAATGACATACTTTAAAATTGGTTTTGGTGGGGATACGAATATTTCGCTTTTTCTATAGGCACAGTATTTTTGCATATCAATGTCATAATAAGCCAAAATAATAATGAATATACTTTTGAGTAAGGAAGATTGCAAGACGGTGTAAGAGTATCCCTTACCCCATATCATCCCGTGAGTGTTTTAAGAGGCGCCAAAATTGAAATGAAACAGGGAGTATATTATAACCTACATTCACAATAAAAGCAGTGTATGTAGTGTCCACTTTCTAAAAGCGCCAGTGTTTTTAAGTGTGATAAATATTGACAAATGTCCAAAGCAAGTGGTAAATCATTCTGGCATCAGAATGTTTGGTCTACATTCATTTCACTTGCCAAAAAATTAATATATTCTTTATTGTACACCAATACACATTAGAACGAGACAAAATGAAATAAATATATACAAGGTACAATAGGCTGTCTCATCGCTCTGGAAGTGATTTCTTCCAGATAACCGTTATTTAGCAAAGAACTATTGTTTACAGTGAATTACAAATAGGCAAGGTGTACATAAATTTCAAAATTAAGTTAAAAAATATTAAAAGTATTTTAATACACACAAGATTATGAATATATTGAGGATAAGTAGAGACAGACACAATAAAGGACGGGAATCGTGATGGGAAATATTAGAGTTCCAAGTAATAAGTTTTGAGTAGATTTTTGAAGGAAAAAAGGGACTGAGCACGTAGAATATATAAAAACCAGGAGTTCCACAAGCGTACAGCTATAAACGAAAAATATTTATTGAAGAAGGAGAATGAATGTGCTGGAATACGAAGCAAAAATTGTTAGTGGAACTAGATGAAGATCGTGAGAGGAGGAAATTCAATGTGGTCTTTCAGGTAACGTGGAGTAGAGGGATTGAACAGTATGTTTTGTAAAGTAGAAAGGATGTGAGTATTCCTACGAAGGCGAATCGGCAGCACCTTGAGACATTTACGAAATTCTGAAATGTAATCATATTTACGAAGTCCAAATATGAATCGTAAGCATAAATTTTGATCATTTCATATATCTCTTTATTTATAAGGAGCATACTTCTTTGTCAAGACTTAGTACCTAATGGTACACATAATATATTTTATGCGTTGATATTTTTGATACACCGATAAAAGTTATTCTTAAATGTTCTTTGATGGTCGTATGAAGAAATTCGGATTAAATTAGCTGGGTATGTTTTTATTTTCTCTACGAAATTGTATCCGAAAAGAGGATATCACATGCATGAAATAGCAATAGGTACCGAATCCCGAAGAACTGATTATTAATTATGAAAGAGGATTAATGGGTTGAAGGCCCGTATCATCATAGGCATGCAGGGAGTTGACAGAAGCAGGTGTGGTAGCTTATGTTCTTGACCCTAGTAGACTTTAGAAGGACATGTTGATGATGTTTCATACAATAAGTGTGATAAACAAGCACACAGTTAACCTGATGGTAAGAGGATAATGTAGCCTATAGACCTCTACATTTATCCTTAATTAACAATCAACATTTAAAATGCATATATATTGTCACCCCTGAGGACTGATATGGAATGCCTCGTTTCCAGTAAAAGGAGTCTCTGATTCTCCACACTCACCTTACGAAACACACCGGCATTAAACCTCTATCTTTCGCTGGTATTCTGTGAAAGTACTGTGGGTGCTGCTGACATAGCACACACAGGCGTCACCCGTGTCAGTGTATGTGTAATTCTTGCGAAATACGATAACGACCGCCGACGGCGGGACGTCAGCCTTTAAGCGAGTAGTGATACAGTTCCTTTGGAGTGTACTTAGCGAGCACGCGTCTCGTGTTCGACAAAATAAATCTACTTTTTATTCAACGTTGGTAGAGTCAAGCAGCAGTTTTTGCTGTTGCACGTATGGGCCGGCTCCAGCCGGATTGGTAACAAGAGCTCACAGAATACCGGCGTGAAGTAGAAGCTCTGCTTCTGCGTTTCATCTGGTGAGTGCAGGTGGCCGGAGGCCCAATTCTCCCCCCCCCCCCCCCCAACATGGTAGCGGAATTACACGAAAGACTACCCCAGGAGGGTACCAGCACCCCTGGTGAATCCCTCGCTGAGCATCCACGACCATGTTATTCCACTCCTGAGCGTGGGTGCTAAGGCTGCCCCACGTATTCTGAGGGGTGGGGGGAGGGGGAGGGGGGCAAAATTCCGCTTAAAAACATAACTGCTCGGGGCAAACTGAGCAACAATACCAAGGCAACCCCTGCCACGCTATCCCTGAATTTCTGCAACATCAGGGAACTTCACTCGAACCTAAACGCCGTCCACTACCATTTCGAGACAGCGAAGCCGGCCTTGCTCTTTCTGACCGAGACGCAAGTGTCCTCTCCGGCTGATACTTCGTATCTCTCCTACCCGGGGTACAAATTGGAGCACTCCTTTGTGCCTCGGGCTGGAGTTTGCGTATATATCAGAGAGGACATCTGTTCTCGACGCCTCGGCAGTCTTGAAGGTTTGGACCTGTCCATCCTATGGCTATGCGTAGACAGCGACGACCATCCGCGCGTCTACGGGTGCCTCTATAGGTTCCACAGCGGTAATGCCGAAACAGACCGACTCATTCACCACGTCCAAATGGCTACAGATTCTTAGCTACAACAGGTCCCATCCGCAGAGATCGTGATCCTTGGCAATTTTAACGCCCACCACGCCGAAAGGCTCGGTTCACGTTTAACCGATCATCCGTTTATGACTTTGCTTTGGCATATGGTCTTACACAACTGGTTACTTCGCCTACGCTGATTCCAGATGTGGAGGATCATACACCTTCCCTGTTGGACCTTCTGCTGACCTCTCATTAGACGGATATCAGGTTTCCTTCGATGCCCCTCTCGGCTCTTTGAAAGAGCGTACTCGTTTTTAAAAGGCCGACAACGCATCTGCGATTCCCTCCCTGGTGATGCAGCTGTTCATGGGCGGCGGTAGTCACTTACCATCAGGTGAGCCGCATGCTCGTTTGCCCCCTCTCCTATAAAAAAAATACTTCAACCAGTTATGTGAACAACATAATCATTTTCCCCTCTACACATGCCTTTATGACACACCAGAATCCCCAGTAACACAACATTGGTGACTCCGACGTAGACCTTGTGTAGGGGCGGAAGGGATACACGTCGTGCCGCGGAACTCCATGCCAGAATGGCTCAAACAATGCCAAACCCGCCGCCGACCCCAATGTCATTCGCACCAGGTGAAATAGCCACCATCGGCATTGCGTCGCGTATTCCACCATTTTGGACCGACATGCCCAAGATGTGGTTTCTACGTTTCGAGGCTGTGATGAGACCACAACACCAGGGGAAACAGGTCAAGGACGACATGGTAGTGAGCAAGCTAGGCAAGGAAGAACTCAGTCAGGTTAGTGATCTCATAAGCAACCCACCGGACCAAGGACGCTACACTGCACTGAAGACCAGGCTACTCAGAGTCTTTCAAGCTGGTGCGGAGGCCCAGTTTAACAAGCTCGTGTCGAAGATGGAGTTAGGACAACAGCGATTATCTCAACTGCTGGCCACGATGAATGAACTCGCGAAAAACTCCGGCGCTGGAGGCGACACGCTCAAGAATTTGTGGCTAGCGCGACTGCCTGCGTGGGTCCGCGCAATTTTGGCTACCAACAGAGCAGACACGAAACTAAATGATCTCGCTGAGATGGCAGACAAGGTGATGGACAATCTACGAAACGGGGAGCTGTTGGCAGTGGACGCTGGTTCGGCCCGCAGCTCGTCGTCGACCCCAACCGTGGCAGAGGTGAACGTCGAGCTGCTAACCCAGATGAAGAATATCGCATTGGAGCTCAAGACGCTGCGAAGTGGGGTAAAAACCATCAACAACCGCCGTCATAATAACGGTGGTAGGCGACGGTTACGTAACCGTTCTCGTTCGCGTCCCAGGTTCCGTACACCGCAACGGACGCCACGCAGTAAAGACTGGCTGTGCTGGTACCACTTCCGGTACCGCGAAGCGTCTCGACGATGCGAGTCTCCCTGTAATTGGAAGAAGATGAACAACACCAACAAGCCGGAAAACTGAATAGAGTGCAGCCTGATGCGGTGGTAGCCTGCATCAACTTCACAGAAAACCATCGCTTGTGCGTCACGGACACTAAAATTGGTATGAATTTTCTTATTGTTTCTGGAGCCAATGTGTCGGTTATACCAGTGACTAAAACTAACCGAAAATATCGTATTCAGGTCAAAAGTAACTTTAAATTATTTGCTGCAAATGGCACGGAAATTAATACATACGGTGTCGTAACATTAGAATTAAATTTAGGGCTACGACGCAGTTTTAAATGGCCATTCATTATTTGTGACGTAAGTAAACCAATAATAGGCGCGGATTTTTTTAAAATCACACCGATTATTGGTTAACTTACACAATAGGAAATTAGTAGATAATGTAACTGATTTGTGCGTTATAGGAACTATCGTAAGCTATAGTATGCCGACGATAAATAGCATTCAGGAATCGCATCCGTTTCGTGACTTGTTGGAGGAATTTTCTGATATAACAAAGCCCGTCTCATTTAAAGAAACGCCGCCGTCACACAAAGTAATGCATCACATAGATACCTTAGGACCGCCGGTCTATGCCAAGCCGCGACCATTACCGTCGGAAAAGTACCAAAAGGTTAGGAATGAATTTCGCTATACCTATGCAGGATTTTTTTTATTATTAATGAACGTTAAAAATAAATATATAGAAAATATGTAAAATTTAACAGTTTAAAGTGTACGTAAATGAGTTATCTAACGGATGTCCGAACAGCCCGGCTCTGACGGCTAACTCATATCGTTCGATGTTCTGGCCGGTGAAATGAAAAGCGCCCAGGGACGTGAGTGTACGGTGTGTACGCTGCGTCCCATCCGTTGTTGTACTAGTTGCTACAGCGTTTGTGGCACTAGGTAATAATAATAATAATAAAAATTTACTTAAAGAAACTGTCCAATTATTTCAAATATTGTCTTAATTTAAAATAGTCTACAATAACAGGCACCTGAACCTGTATCTCAGGTGTATGTGCTAATAGATTACATTTACAAATATTTTCTGTTTCTTATATAAAATGAATAACTTACCAACTAATTACGGTCAATTCGATAAAATATATTATCATGAATTTGCATAACATTTTAATTAGCTTAAAACAGTCAACAATTTTTCCGTATCATCGTATGACAAACTTTGTAACCATGTCCGAATTACATTTTTACAATCTGCTATTTTTAAAGGATACATGTACAAAATTGCATTGACTTGATTATACTGAAAAGGGCCAAGAAATGTAAAAAATCTATGCATGAAAGAATGCCTTATTCTAATGTCAGTTTCAATGACTTTATCTTTGCGTCTTTTATCAGTGACCTCTCTGGATGGGACGGGAATAGGATAGGGCGAAATGTTGTGACTTTTAATACAGCTTCTTGAGCGCGTTCCAGTGAAAGCAGTGTAGTTTTAGCTGCTCCTTTCCCATGAGGTTATACAATAGGTGAGAATTGATTGACACAATGCGAAATATACTTGCTTTACTACCTTAATATCAACAAAAGAACGAATCCTTTTAAAAACAAACATTAGTTTACGGTCTCGATTGCAGAGGTGGTCTATGTGATTTTTAAATGTAAGAATAGAATCTATAATTATTCCAAGGTATTTAATAGGTCTCGTATTAAAAATAACGGGACAGTTACAATTAGACTCTGCAACTGAGCAAAATTTATGTGCATAAATTTCTGGAGTTTTACGGTTATACGCTGTGTTGAGCTGCGTATAGAAAAATGAATATATTTGGTTTTGTCTGTATTCAATGTTAATATGTTTTGTTGAAGCCATTTATTAACCCTGTCAAAACCTTGCTGTGCACATACATAAACCTTGTCTACTGTATTTGCGGCAAAAAGGAGCACGGTATCATCTACGTAAGATATTATTTTACCAGAGTTAAGTTCAAGGTTGCAAAGATCATTTATATAAATCAAAAATAGGGTTGGTCCTAATACACTTCCTTGAGGCACGCCAAACTGAGAATTTTTTTGTTCAGAGCTAAAAACTTTTCAATTTTTATGCGTTGATATCGATTTTCTAAATAGTTTGCAAAAAGTTGAAGCTGTTTACCTCGAATACTTATGCTCTCTAGCTTATTTAATAGAATGGGAATAGAAACTGTATCAAAAGCTTTTGCTAGGTCAAGGAAAATGCCAATTGAGTGGTTGCCTTTATCTAATTCTTGAGCGACGTAATCAGTCATTACCTGGACAGCATCAGCAGTGGACAGTTTAAGTCTGAAACCATACTGCATATTCGATAATATGGATTTACTTTGTAAATAATTCATTAATCTATTGTTAAATATTTTTTCTAATAATTTAAACGTAGATGAGAGTATTGAGATAGTTGGAAACGTTTTTTTTGTCCCCCGATTTATGTATTGGAACTACAATGTATTTTTTAAACAATCTGGGAAAATACCTTCAGAGAGGCAAATTCGAAAAATATGAGTTAATGGTGGTACTAGAATATGTTTAAATTTTCTTAATATACTAGTGGGTATGCCATCCCAACCAACCGCGCTTGTTTCTTTCAGTCCCATTATAATACTTTCTACCTCAGTAGCCTCCGTATCTAATAATGCAAACGAGTTTAATTGGCAGTTTCTTTGAGTTGAAAAAGTGGCCCTGTATTCATGATTATTGTTAGAATTGTTAATTATCCCTTCAGCAAGATTTTTACCGACGTTCACAAAGTAATTATTTGCTTTAATTGCTGACATGAGCGGCGAGGATATATTTTGTAATAATTTTGCTGAAGATTCATGCTTTTTGGATATAAATACAACATCTTTTGCATGCCGCCAAAGCTTTTTATTATCTCTACCAGACTCTTCCAGTAAGTTTGTAAGATAATTATACTTCAACTTTTTTAATAAATTGTTACAAAAATTCCTATACCTTTTATATGAAATTTGTAAGACGGAATTATCTGAATAAGATTTTGCCATCAAGTGTAGCTTGTCCCTATGTTTCATGCACCTAATTAGACCGGGTATAATCCAAGGCTTTAGTTAAGTTAAGTTATCATTTTTATTAACTACTGTGGTATAAGAAGTGTTGCTAACGATGGTATTTCGTACGTTATTTATTAAGTAAGGCAAAGAAATGTTCACGTCATCGGTTTTATAAACTGGGCTAAAGTCAATGTTTTGAATTGCATGTTCAAGGTTTTTCATATTAGTTTTAGGAAAGGAGTATTTACACTTCGGCTTAGGTATTTTAAGGCTTATGCTAAGAATGACGGTACTATGATCGGTTACTATAGGATTGGTGACAAGGGTTATAGATGGTAACTTAGTGTGCTGGAAGCAGGCCCTGGCATGCACATATATTAAGGTAGTCTGTTGCTCCGTTATGACTGCCTTCAGGGTTGAGATCTATATTCATATCACCCGTTTACACTATATTTTTGAATGGCGACAGTTGCCTAAGTGTATTGTATAATGACGTGATAAAATTATCTATTTGGTTGAAGACACAACGTCTGTAAACAGCAAGGATAGCAGTTTTATGGTCCACTTTCACCAAAAACCTACTACAATCTAGCATATCAGGTTCTTCGACTAATATGTTTATATTTTTTTGGCAAAGAATACTGCACCGTCATTTTAGTTATATGCAGTTTTACTACTAAAATTATTGTATCCTGGCAGTGATGGCAGGTTGTTTTTGCTATTAGATAGCCAGCATTCTGTTAGTATGATAACGTTGCATTCAGTGTCCAATCTTCGAAGAAATATATAGAAATTATCCATGTTTTTATTTATACTACGAATGTTCTGTGTTAAAATAGGAAGAGAGTTCGCGGCCTTGAAGAGATATTCCTTACACGTATCAATTTCACATGTTGTTGCTACTCATAAACGAACAGGTCCAGTTTTCTTGCAAAGATTCCATAAGAGATTTTTTGAAATCATTAAGGCACTCCATTAGGTTTTGTTTTTTTTTTCAGTGCTTCAAGAGAAGTGTGCATTAAAATAGCCTTTTGATTCAACGATTGGTAGAATACTGCCATCTGAGAGGCTTGCATTACCGACCTTTCGCGATAGGGAATTAATTCTCAGCTTTTGTTCAGAGTTTAGTTCTCCCTCCTGGGCAATATGGCAAACTTCATTAAGGCACTGTTCGATTGAGTTCATCCAATTTTTAATATCACTTGGGGCTAAAAATTCAATAGGGTCTGCAGCATCACGCTGAGATGGTTGAGGCGTGCTGGGCGGACTCCGAGGTGTAATGGTACTCCGGTTGAAAGGGCTATTTTCGTATGTATTAGATATGATTTCTATCAAATGTTTTTCATTATAATTTGTTATTCACTACTGTAAAATCACAATTTAGCAGAAATTGTCCAATGGCTTATCTAGGTCACAATTTTATTGAAAATATTTAAACACTTGTGATTCGAGCTCCGTAAGCGTATCAATTAGGCATTTGTAGACCATCCAGGAGCCAGTGGGCTAGTCCTCTACACGTCGTACAAAAGAAAGACGGACAGATACGGCCCTGTGGAGATTATCGCAGGCTCAATGCAGTGACTAAACCGGATCGGTATCCGGTACCGAGGCTCCAGGACTTCACTTTTTGGTTAACAGGTAAGACAATATATACACGCCTTGATATTAATAGAGCTTACCATTTTATTGGGGTTGCACCAGAGGACGTCGAGAAAACAGCCATTACCACTCCTTTTGGTTTGTATGAGTTTCCACGCATGATGTTCGGCCTGAAAAACGCAGCCCAAACCTATTAGAGATTCATTGACAGCACGGTTCTGCATGGAATCGAAAACATCGGTAAAATAGGTAACGAATACGAGTCGTCACTTTTTTGTTACATTGATGATGTCATCATAGCGTTGTGAAATGATATCATCCACCGAGAACATGTCCTAAAAGTATTCGAGCGGTTCCACAGTATCGGGTTGACCATAAATCTAAGTAAGAGTTTGTTTGGAGTGAGCGAAGTCGATTATTTAGGATACAAGGTTACTCCGTCAGGAATAAGTCCATTGCCCGACAAGGTCAAGGCTATTCTGGACTATCCAAAGCCACAGACAGTCGACGAGTTAAGACGTTTTTAGGTATGGTAAATTTCTACAGGTTACACTTACCCAAAGCAGCTGAGTGTCATATGAATCTAAATAAATTTTTACATAACGCAAAAAAGAAGGACAAGACAAAAATTGAATGGGACATCGAAACCGACAACGCGTTCGAAAAATGTAAGTTAGAACTATTAAACGCCGCACCATTATCGCATCTTGTGCCGGACGCGCAATTAGCATTGATGACCGATGCCTCGAACACCTGTGTAGGCGCAGTACTGCAACAGAAGGTCAACGGTATTTGGAAGCCGCTCGGGTATTTCTCAAAAAAGCTATCAGATGCTCAACAAAAATACAGTACGTATGACAGAGAACTGTTAGCTGTGTACATGTCCATTATGCATTTCAAAAACATGATAGAAGGACGGGAAATGACCGTGTACACAGACCACAAAGGTAAATTCCAGTAAAGAGACCCCTAGGCTAATTAGATAGTTGTTGTATATTAACGAATATACCAGCAGTATACAACATGTCAACGGTAGCAATAATCCGGTCGCAAACGCTTGTAGTATCTACATAGTATCTATACGTATGTTTGGGTATAATATAATATATAAACTTAACAATAACGTAATTACAGACAGTCTTACGTCAACACTCAAGTGTTTCATTTCCCTCGTCCTTACATGGCGACCCTGCCAGGCGGTGCGCTGCGGCAATGCAAGCGCACCGCCGGGCCTATTTAAAATAAAAAAAAATGGGAATAAATATTTCTAAGTTAAATAAAGAAGACCTGAGTAAAATTATTGACAATAAAGTAATATTACGACGCAATGAATACAACACCGGACGTGACGAAACATAAATAAATATAAATCCGAGAAGAAGCCACAATAACACAATAAGAATTTTATAGGAGCTGACTGAAAATTTAAAATATATAATATATAGTACTATGAAGACAACTAACGAAGAATGAGGAAATAAAATGGCGATTTTTTTAATATGATGACCAAAGTTCAAAATTCAAGAAACGGCAGATTAGTTTTAAAAGGAAAGTAACAGTTGTACTTTTGCAAGCTTCATCTAGAAGAATATGAAATATGAGCCAAAATGAACAAAGAAAAAAATTTGAGGTAACATCGCATTAGTCTACTTTTGTCATTTCTTTGTAAGATTTCTTTAAAAAGTTTTAAATATTATAAAAAAAAAAGTTATGTACTAAATATTATGTATTTCATATATGTTTAAGTTGAAATTAATTATTAGATATTTTATATTAACGATTTATTTCTTACTTTATTATTGTTTTAAAAAAAATCATATTACAATAATTATAAATTAAGTTACGTAAGTGCTTCAGTGGCATTTGTATTAAAGCACTAGACGATTTTATATTTACTTTTATTCAGTAATTGTTTTGCAAAGAAAATAATGAAATAATATGAAAGATAAAAATTTTACGCACTTAATTTCACCAAATTTATTGTTAAAATAACAATGTGATACATTTCGTTGTTTTTTTTTCTGTAGACTTTTAATATAAAATTATACAATTCATTCAACAAACTAATTCTAGACATTCAACACCATATCTTTGTATTATATTTTAGACTATATAAAATAAAAAAGTACATAATGCATTTAATATTAAATGTACGTTATTTACAAGTAACTTGAAAATATTTGCCACATTTTAACATTTTATAATATTTCTACTATATGCAAAAAAAAGAAAAAACAATATATTAAGCTACATTTTAGGATGACCATGTTCGGATTAAAGCAAATATATTTTTAAATTTAACCCAAATTTATTTCTGTAGTAATTTTTATTTAAATGTATATAATTTTGAAGGATTTAAAAAAATCGCTATTAATAAAAGTCATAATTATTTTTCTTCTTTTCTAAAGGTATGAAAACCTTGAAACAATTTTAAAGTTATAAATAAATATATATATATTCTTTAATAAAAAACCTTAAAGTTAATATAACCTACTTAAAAATGAAAATTGTTCTTCTCAATGTTTAAATAAATTAATGTTTTGTTTATATAAACTTGGTAGCCGGTATAGTGATGACGACTTATGTTCCCATTATTATTTCTTTGTTTAATTTGACTATGAAATGCAATAATTTTTTAACTTCGATTTTATATTTATTGAACTTTTAAATCATAAACTTTTAATTTTTATAATTCATTATTTCCTGGGAAAATGATAAAGTTTGGATTATTTAACTTATTTGTATACATGAGAAAATAATTTCTTCAATTCATTTATTTAAATTTTGTTGTGATCATTGTGAGCCTCATTCCATAACTGAAAATGATGTACCTAAATACTACAAGAGACCATATAAGAGACTCATTTAATAAATTTGTAAAGACGTGAGTTAATTTATGGCTACTATATTAAAGGCTAATATAATATAACTAAGAAATACGGAATTATAAATGAAAAATATTAATAGAGTGTAGTTGTGAGAATAAGGCAAGTAAAGAAAATTATCGGAGATTAGCATATCCACATACAATCGGCCTGATCAGCTGAGAGTTTGGAAAACCTAATAACCGAGTAATTTTTTTAAGGTTGTTCGTATGCGATTAACGACGTAATGAGTTTTAATGACGCAATGAAAATATATTATGTATTGTATAGGAATAGTGTCCATATTCTTTATCATGTATGTATGTACGCGAGCCATGTACGTGAAAGTATATTATGGTACAATTAAATAATGATTAATAAAATACTATAAATGTAAAGAAATAAATAAAAATAAAACACGTTGACCTTGACGAACAAATAATGGAGAGATACGGGAACGTCCATTACTAGTATAGCATATAGTCCTCGATAGGGTATGTTTCCATGATTGGATGAAAAAATCGGAAGTATCGGGTACTAGGGAACAATACCTTCAGTACAAGTGAGATGTGAACAAGTTTACTCACATTAGTACTGTTGGGGACATGAGAAGTCTTAAATTTGTTACCCTTGATAATGGTACATAGAGGTCACATCCTTCATTGGATCATAGTGTGAACTTAGTTTTCCTCAGTGACAATTGTTGGAGTCCTTTTAAAATGACTTAAACGTAGAACTCAAGGTTGTGCGCACAACCCAAGGTACAGTTTTACCTTGATATAGTATGATAAAAAAAGTTTATGTACCAATAAAATGAAATGAATGTTATGAAAAAGTAATATAATACGCAAGTAAATGGGGGGCCCATATTTATAAAGTACCCGCGTGATGAAAATCACGAAATAAAATATAAATGAAGTGAATTAATACTCCGATTCCCGGTATCTAATTAATAAATAAATATATAAGGGAAGAGAATACTCAAAGAAATAAAGCTAGCTAAACGTCAAAAATATTAAGAAAGAAAAGAAAGTACGTACAAGAATTATGAAATAAATAAATAAGGCCTGACCACCGAAAACAAAGGAAATTAGATTAGTGTTAGCATGAAAATAACTAACATGCAAGGACATGAGAATAATTAAAATGAGGTAATAAGGGGATCTCCGACAAAACCTAAAAGTCAGATATGTAGTTATTTTGCATTTCTGTATTAGAGCTATTAATGCTACCCAAAATCCTACTCACAAGTTACACATGTACCCAGTAACTATATTATCGATCCACATAACCACACGTAAACAAAAAATATTAATCAATAATAATAAACACATTTTCACGTACCTACTTAATTATTTTACCATATTTTATATGAATTTACAAGATTTTTGATATTTAAATTGATTTATATTTATAATAACCATTAGTTTTACATTAAAAAAAATGTTTATTTATGTAAAATTTGTACAATTTTAAACTAAAATTCGGTAATCCACAGTGTATTAATTTGCTATTTATTATAAGTTTTTTTTATTTTCCACAATGAAACCAAAAATTATATGATTATATACCTACTTAAAAAAAAAACTTTTCTTTTCTAATGTTAATAACATTTTATTAACATACAACATATATTTTCTAATACAGACCTATATATGTGTAATAGCCTATCTTTTTTACAAATTTGTGTTTCAAATAAGATAAACATGTTCCTTAGAAGTTATGAAATCTTTAAAAAAAGTAATATGTAATACGTACTTAATGATAAAAATAACACATATTACTTGATAATGTAAAAGTATTATAACAATGCAATGTAATCTTAACTATGTAAATGAAAACGTGGTTAATACTATAAATTTTAGATATTTTTAAGTGTATTTATAATAAAACATTTTGTAAGTTATGTTGACATTAGGTATCATCATACGATGTAATCGCAAACTTTCCCATAAACGTACTTTGGAATTGAAAACAAAAGTGTCACAAATCGCTGACGCGGCTGGGATTGCAACTTGTATTTTGATCTGGTAGTTGTTATGATAATGAAAATGATTACATTGCCTAACATAGACTCCTTTGTTATGTGTATCTTAAAATGAAATGTAATATTGTCGGTTTTATATTTATTGAACTGTTTGAAATGTTTAATCAAATATAAAGGTATAAATAAATGAAGTATATAACTATAAAATTATAAGTATAAATGTGAATAAATGTATAAAGGAAGGGTACTATTTAATGTGAATTTCTAAATAAATGACTTAATAAGTAACTGAATAACTCAGTATCAAAGTGAGTTGCAGTGATGTGTCGACCAAAATAATATACGTTCGCGAATGTACACCTGATTTTGTCAAACATAATGCATCAACAATGCAACAATGCATTAAGCCTTAAACATACATAATGTGACTACGGAATTATTATGTACTCGCACATAGGGGGTTTGGCCAGCCACCCTACCCAAGCCAAGACAAATATTATTATATACATAATTATAATAATATAAGACTTTATTTAACATTAACTTTTTACTATATAAAAAAAATATGTAATATTTTTATATATTTTTTGTCGGTATTTTTTATATAATACTTCAGTTCAACTAAGTATACCCCATTCGAGTTAGTTTATGGCAAAAATGTAATTTGTAAGTTTATTAATTAATATTACTTTACCTTAATATTAATTACTAAATACTTTAATACCAATTGTAATCATTTTAATCGAAATATTATTTTAACTATGCTTTACCCATGTTTACATTTTATAAATTAGAATACTTAGGGATATAATTATTGTGTAATTTTAAATGTTAGTATTATATAAAAAAAAGAAATGCACGTATTCATTTCTTTTTTTTCTTTGGGAAGGAAGGTGTAGTATCTACATAGTATCTATACGTATGTTTGGGTATAATATAATATATAAACTTAACAATAACGTAATTACAGACAGTCTTACGTCAACACTCAAGTGTTTCATTTCCCTCGTCCTTACACGCTCTATCGCGTATTGAAACTATTGTTTGTCCAACGGTCATAGATTACCAGGAATTAGCGACAGCGCAGGAAACCGACGTTCAAATTTCGCAGATCCTGCAGAACGCCGACGCGTCGAACAAGGTACAGTTAAAGCGAATTTTTATTCCCAACGTTAATAAAAGTGTATACTGTGACGTCGCGGGCGGTAATATAAGACCTTATGTACCACTGTCATTCGGGAAAGCTGTTTTCGAATCTATACATAACATCAGCCATCCAGGTATTAGGACAACTCGGTCAATGGTTACGAAGAGGTTCTTTTGGCCAAAAATGAACAAAGAAGTAGGATTATGGGCAAAAACATGCATACAATGCCAAAAAAGCAAAGTAATATGTCATGTTGTTACAGGAATAGGTTCATTCGAGCACAGTGAACGTTTCGATCACATTCACGTGGACATTGTAGGCCCGTTGCCTACAACGCGCCATGGTAATAAGTATTGCGTCACAATTATAGACCGTTGTGCACACTGGCCGAAAGCAATACCAGTTGAAAATATCACCACCGAGACCGTAGCTAAAGTTATTTATGAAAACTGGGTATGTAGATTCGGGTGCCCTAGCAGGTTAACCAGTGATCAAGGTAGGCAGTTCGATAGCAATCTTTTTTCAAACCTATTAAAGTTACTAGGAGTTCAAAGGATTCGAACCACACCTTACCATTCTCAGAATAATGGGATGATAGAGAGATGGTACCGTTCTTTGAAAGTCGCTTTAGCAAGCAGGTAGTAGAAAACGAATCATTTGATGACGAATTATCCACAGTTTTATTCGGATTACGAGCTGCAAGCCGGTGTGATACAGGCTTTAGTGCAGCCGAGTTAGTCTATGGACAATCATTACGCTCACCAGGTGATTTATACCGCGAAGCGAGTCCAAAGTACAACGAGGACGATTACACGTATGTCGAAAGATTGCGAGAAGTTATAAGAAATCTTCGTCCAAAGTTACCAAGCGCAAGCCATTCGCGGAAATTATTTGTCTATAAGGACTTAAGTAATTGTAGTCATGTTTTCATAAGAAATGATACGGTAAAAAAACCTTTAACACATACTTAAGATGGCCCCTACAGCGTCATAAGTAGAAATAATAAGGTATTTAAGGTACAACTCCCTAATAGGCAAGTCAATATTTCAATTGAAAGATTGAAACCAGCATATATAGTCGAGTCAGAAACTAATTATTTAAGTATATATAATAAGGAATGTCAGAATGCAAACACAAAAGTTTTAGTAGATAATAAGTTTGTTCCTTGTACTACACGTAGTGGCAGAGTTGTAAAGCCACCTGTGCGTTTTTTGTAAGCTAGGTCTTAAGCAAATTTAATTAAATGTAACTCTGCAAATTTGGCTAAAGGTTAACTTATAATGTAGAATAAATTTATGTACAATTTCAACCGATGTACACTTCTTTTACGTAAAATAACTTTCGAAATTATTTTATGGCTATCCTTATAAACATGGGCAAGCAACAGTCAGAGAACGCAGAAGTAATGATAGCTCAGAACGGGGCTGACAACCAAGCGCAAGCTGAATTATAAAGAAAGTTAGAATGCTACAGCGTCGTCACGATGATTGTGGTAATAGTGATATGTGTAACATCTCTTTACATTATTTGTCGGAAAGCCGGAAAGAAAATAAAACGTAAAGTGATCGAACAAGTTATTTCGAGTATCGAGCAAGGACGCGGGACGCAGCTAGCTCAAACAGCAGCTAGTCCAAACGCCCAATCAGTATGAGTGCATTATTAAATAGCAATGTTAAAATAAAATTTAAAACCATATAATCTGTTTAGCATTCTTGAGTACTTAGTATATTTATAAAATTAAACTATGTATTACATGTTTATATACTTAAATCTTTTGTAATAAAAGGGTTTCACAGTGGACTTAAAATGTAGTGTAAGGAATTAGAGATAAGTAATTATTTAAATGTAGAGAGTTAGTTAAGACCATGAATTTTGTAATTTTACTCTTAAGACTAACATATATAGCTCTAATTAAGTTAATCCGACCCATAAGAGAGTCACTTTGTATTTAATAGTATAGTGCAAAACACCAATGTAAATACATTAGTTCAGTGTTTCACCGTATTGTTTTCATTGGAAGCAGGTAGGTCGAGCGATCGAGTAGCAGGAGAGAGAGAGAGAGAGAGAGAGAGACAGACAGAGCGACGCGTTATCGCATTGTTCGCTTGCAACTTAATATGCTCTGTGCACACTCTGTTTAGTTTTAGTTAGAAATAAGCCTCAACCGATCTAGATGAAACATTTAACTTTTTGCTAAATGATGTATTAAATTCATATATTTCATTTTTTTAAAAGGGGGAGTACTGTGGGTGCTGCTGACCACAGCACACACAGGCGTCACTCGTGTCAGTGTATGTGTAATTCTTGCGAAATATGATAAAGACCGCCGCCGGCGGGACGTCAGCCTGTAAGCGAGTAGTGACACAGTTCCTTTGGAGTGTATCACTACTAAGCAAGCACGCGTCTCGGGTTCGACAAAATAAATTTACTTCAACCAGTTATGTGAACAATATAATCATTTTCCCTCTACACATGCCTTTATGACACGCCATAATCCCAAGTACACAACAGTACTATAAAAATAGTATAGCCGCAGCGTGACTCTACCACGTATAAAATGTTGAATATAGACTAGAAATAAAACTCGTTTGTTTTATAATAAGGCGTTATCATTGAAAAATTATAAGGTAAGACCTAATAATACCGATTGGAAAAACACAATATTTTCAACTTGATATTTCCAATATCGACAGAAGACAAGTGGCTAATGTATCTTTATAGAGCATCAGATAGACACGAGTCACGCGAAAGGGGACTTAATGCTAGCTCTAGCCTCAGCAATGTTATTACACCGTGTTCGATTTGTTGAACAAATATGGAAAAGTAAAACCATTTTATCTGATTCCTTTATCATTTTATATAATACATAGCCTAATCTACCGCAATAAATTTCGCAGTACGTAGACAACCCAGGTTTAATACCCGCCAGCATATACGAAATTGTATCTTTAAAGTTGTTTTACTTTATGTGATGATTGACGCTGAAAGCGTCGTAAGAAACGCGGCATGTCTGAGAAATTGAAAAAAAAAATCTAAAAGTATGAACTCAAAACCTTCTTCAAGATGCGAGGAGGTCTGTACCCAGCCGTGGCTGGTATATAGGCTGTAACTATTGTGGTTGATGGACTAGAGTGGCGGGAGATGAAACGTTTTGAAGAAAACCTAAACAGTACAATATTCAGTATTTAGTCAAAGTACTTTTACTAGATAGTAAATTTATTTTTATGCCTAGACTCTGTCTTATTTTATAACGTAATAAATACATATATATTATCACAGTTTCAGAGCGAAATTAGAACGAATTACACTTTGCAGATATCCACTCCGTACAAATTGAACGCTGCAATGTCACCGCAACACTTGTCAGGCAAGTAAAGTATGTGGTTGACCCGGTTGACCATCTAATCGATGTTAGCCACAATAATCAAACATTCGGTTTATATTCGAAATAGATCTATTTTAGCCGACTTTAAACAAATGGAGGTTTTCAATTTATCTGTATTTTTATTGTGTATATTCCGTGAAATTTTCGCTAATCCGCTATAAAGAGAAAATTATAAGCCATGCTGATTTGAAACTGTTTCCATATTGATAATTTCTAGACCTTCTATTTCTATTTAAAGATCTTAATAATAAGGGTTAAAATTTGTTTTAATAATAAATATAAAAGAAAAGAAGATATAGCAAAATTCTAACAAATTTTTTTTACGTGGTAGAGCCATGCTGCAGCTATATTAGTAGTATAGTAGTAGCACGAACGGCTCGACCGGGGAAGGACCACGCTCTCACAAAATACCAGCGTAAAATATCAGCTTAATGCTGTTGTGTTTCGTATGGTGAGTGTAGAGAACCAGAGACTCTTTTTACTGGAAAAGAGGCATGCTATCTTATTCCTCACGGGTGATAACGCATCTGCATTTGATTCGCAAACGTGGATAAATATATATCGGAAATAACAAACAGGGGAACCCACTTTTGATATCGGAGATGTTCAAACAGAGGATTTCAATTGTGGTCTCGGAAATACATCAGGATAGCGTTAATTGTTAAAAATAATAAAAGTGTGAGAGCGGATGTTCAACTTGCTCTCTTGCTTACGCAGTTTAATCATTATCAGTAATAAGACAACGTAACGCACTACACATTCAGTATAGTGAAATTACAATTCGACTACACCGTAACACGTCTCCACCACAATCACACACCAGTGTAACGTGAGGTACGTACTTGCATGAATACACCAAAACATGCAAACCAACAGCAACACTACTTATCTCAATGTGACACAGGGCAGCCTCTCAGCAACACCAATCCTCCTTGCCTGCACTAGAAGAATTACAACAACGAACAGAACCACGACACTATCTTAGCACTAGTAAAATGACCACACTCGTTGAATGACTTAAGCGGAATCTCCCGCGCACGTCACCTACAGTGAACTTTATACTGCACAAACAAGTGGGAGTTTCTCGATATACCCTCATTCTACCTCGATTCAACCGGGTATTTTATAGATGCTCCGACATATAGATGTCTAAGGGCCACAGCAACCACTTACCATCAGGTGGGCTGTGTGCTCATTTGTCACCCTATCCTATAATAAAAAAATTGACTACGCTCTCCAGAATGTCAACGTAAAATAGCAGCTTAGCTGCTATGTGTTTTATGATGATTGTAAAGAAGGGGATATTTTGTTTACTAGTAGCGAAGCATTCCAACTAAGTCTTCAGGGGTGGCAACGCATTTACACTTTAATTCTTAGTCGAAGATAGATGTTGATTTCTCTAAGTCACAACTCTCGTTTACCATCAGGTGGTCGGTGATTTCTTATCTCATCCTTATTGTATAAAAATTACAAAACCTTGTGTGAGCATTTTAACCATATTTATCGCTAAACAATGCTTTAATTATGTATATCTTAACTATAGCTAATTAAAAGATTATAATTCACTGATATTTTATAAGAAAAATATCTAATAATTATATGTGTTTTTATAATATGTATCTGTCTTTTTTTATTATCATTTTGTGAAGATAGCGACATAAATTGATCTTTTTTTTATAGAATAAGGTTGACAAATGAGTACACAGTCCTCCTGATGATAAGTGGTTATGGTGGCCCATAGACATCGCGACATCTTTTCTCGAGTACGAACCAAAATGCGAATACGTTGTCACCCGTGAGGATTGATGGAATGCCTCGTTTCCAGTGAAAAGAGTCTCCGGTTCTATACACTCACCATACGAAACACAGTAGTGTTACGCTGCTATTTTACGCTGGTATTAATTTATTTTATTCACAGTAAACCATGCACTGACAATAGTTTTGCTACTAGATAATGTCTAAGAGAATGTCTATTTTTAGAGCCAACATGTATTGATGAATCTAGTGCAACATCTTCTTCTTCTTTTCCCTGGCTATTGTCCCAATTTAATTGGGGTCAGCCCTCCTAGTAATCTTGCGCCACATCGTGCGATTGTGGGTAGTCGTTTCTGGCATGTTAGTAGATTTCAGGTCGTTTTTTATTGTTTGCAGCCAGGTTATTGGTGGTCGTCCACGGCCTTTCTTCCCCTCTTCTATGTTCATAACTTTTTAAGTAACATGGCTATCATCTCGTCTCATCACGTGTCCGTACCAACGCATACGGTTTTCTCTAAGCTTCTCGTGCACCATAGCAACCTTGAAACTACCACGGATATAACAGTTTCTTATTCCATCCATTTTAGAAACTCCTCCTGACCAACGTAACATTTTCATTTCAGTGACGTGAAGTTTTTGTTCGTCCGTCTTTCTCATCGGCCAGCACTCCGATCCATATAGCAGAGCTGGTCTTACTGCTCTTTTGTATATATTGCCCTTTATTTTAATAGGCATACGGGAGTCGCATAGTATACCAGACAGCGATCTCCATTTTAACCAAGCTGTTTGGGTTCTGTTTTGTATATCTCTTTCTGTACATGCCTTTGGTGCTACAATGGATCCGAGATACTTAAACTCTTGAACTCTTTTAAGAGGTCGACCTTCGATAGATGGACATGGAATAACATCCATTTTGGCACCAGAAAAGTTACAGTACATGTATACAGTCTTCTCTCTATTCACTCTCATCCCTCTTCTTTCTAAGGACTCCTGCCATAAGTGTCAGGTCTGATTGTACTTCTGTCAACGATTCGGCTATGAGTACTACATCATCAGCGTATAGAAGTGACCACGGTGCTGATTTCTGAATGTCCATAGTGATATAGTCCATTACTAGGTTGAATAGGAGAGGGCTAACGGTTGAGCCCTGGTGAACCCCCACTCCGACTTCAAATGGTTCACTTTTCCCTGCTGGGCCGACCACTTTTGTTGTTACGTCGTGGTACAGATCTTTGAGGAGCTCAATATAATGTTCCTGCACCAACTGCGCTCTTAGTGCTTGCCAGATTAGCTCTCTAGGAACTCGGTCAAACGCCTTTTCGAGATCAATGAAAATAAGGTGAAGATCTTGTTTGCGTGACTTGTACTTTTCCATGAGTATTTTCACTGAGTGAATTGCATCTATAGTGCCCACTCCACTAGTGAATCCACACTGGTTTGGTGTAATTTTTGTAATTTTTGATAGTCTTTTTACGAGGACACATTCCCAGATCTTAAGGGTCTGAGAAGTTAGTTTGATTGCTCTATAATTTCCACAGTCCGCGACATCCCCTTTATTCTTGTAGAAGGGTATCAAATTGTTGTTTCTCCACATATCTGGTATTTTGGTGCTTATAAGAATTATGTTAAATAGGTTTGTCAGCTATGCTACGCCAGTATTGCCCACCTTTTTCCATAGTTCAGCTGGAATCTCATCCGGTCCGGCTGCTCTCCTATTTTTCATTTTTTGGATGGCTGCTTTTACTTCCTGAGGTGAAATTACTTCAACTGGTCCTTCCGTGGGTCTGAGGAGTGTGAGTGGTCCCTGGGGAATTATTCGTTCAATAGTGTTTGGTAGTATTCTCGCCACCTATGATTAATTTCTTTGTCTGTGGTTAACAATTTACCCGATGAGTCCTTGATATATTTGTTGCGTTTGAAATCTTTTGTTTGGTTATTTCGGCGTTTTGCTAATTTAAATATTTCCGTCTCAGATTTTGCGTTTTCTAATTCTTTGTAAAAGTGATCTTTGGATAATGCTCTTGTTACTGCAACACATTTTTTAGCTCTCTTTTTTATTATATTGTAGTCCAGTCGATCGCTGTCATTTTTTGATTGTTGCCATTTCTTAAAAGATTCTTTCTTTTCCAACAACATCAATTTAACATTTCATCCCACCAGGTAGGATCTTTATTAATCCTCAATTTTCCTTTCGTAATACCTAGGGTTGTTCTGGCGGTTTTTAGGCAGAACATGTGAAATTCGTTCCATAGAGTGTTGGTATCTTTTGTGTGTAGAAGTGTCTCTTTCAAGTATGTATCAACCTGTGCAGTAAATATAGTGCCCTCAGCGTTGTGTATGTTATACCATTTTATGCGGGGTTCATGTTGTTGATATTTCTCTTTTACATTCCAGTTTGGCATTTTCAAACAGGTTACAAGTAGTCTGTGTTGGGTTGTTAGTGGGATCCCTGGTATAACTTTGCAGTCCTTGAAATTGCGAAGAATAGATCTGTCACAGAGAAAAAAGTCTATTTGTGAGGTCGATCCACCACTTTTGTAGGTTATGAGGTGTTCATCTTTTTTTTGGAAGTAAGTGTTAACGATCGGGAGATCAAATTGGGTCGCTAAATCTATTATATCCTGACCTTGGCTATTAGAGATGCCATATCCAAAATTTCCATGTATGTTTGAGTTTTCAGGTGCTTTCATACCTACATGGCCATTCAAATCCCCTGCTATAATTTTTTTCTCGTCTGAAGGTATGGTTACGAAGAGGTCTTCTAAGTTTCCCCAGAACAGATCTTTTTCTTCATTACTACATCCAACTTGAGGGGCATATACTGAGATTATGTTTAGCGTTAATAAGTTGTCCAGAGCTAATTTAACGTACATGATTCTATCGCTTATTCTTTCTACTTTGATTATTCGTTGTTGCAGTATTTCGTCGAGTATGATGCCGATTCCGTTCCTTGTCGTTGATGTGCCGTTATACAGTAGTTGATAGTTTCTACCAATATCCCTGGATTTTGACCCTTTCCATTTAAGTTCTTGTATACAGCAGATATTAATATTTCGTGCATGCAATATGTTTGATAGTTCTTGGCTACGTCCAGTCAGGGAACCGAAGTTCCATGTAGCTATACGCAAATTATTTGCGCTGCGTCTTTTTTCGTCGCTTACAGGGGACGCCTTAGCATTTTTCGCTTGGGATCGTATCTGGTCGTCGCTTGAGGGGTACGCCCTAGCCCTTATACTTTCTCTTTTATGTTGTGCTTTCATACTAGGAGAATGTTTTGTTTTGGCATTGTATTTTTACAGCCGGTTGCCACCTGACGCCAAGACTGTCACCCCCTTCCAGGGTGAGGGCGCCGCCTTTGACTCGTCATGAGCTCCTCCGCCGCCGTCCCTTCTGTAGTGCTCCAGCCTAAGCACTCAGCACTGCTGACGACCTTAACTCCAAATATGTTAAAGCAGCTTGTAGCAGGGGTTTGATAACGGAGTTTCCTTCTCCGGCCTGTTGGTCCGCGGGAGGTATTTTATTTCCCTCCTACCCGGCTGTGTCGCCGAGCGTTCCCCTATCCGCCGCCTGGGGACGCGCTCTCTAGGTGTGAGGCTCACCCGAGAGAGAATCTAGTGCAACATGTATAAATAAAATTTTAACATATGTTAATTTGTTGCTTAAATGCATACTTAAAAATTGAGTTCCGATCACAGTGGTCAATGAGTTTCGTTGCCTTAGGTTAAAAAAACCAAGTAGATAAGAAATTTGTGTTTACACTCTTATTGGACAGTTTCAAGACATTCAATGATTTTACGTCAGCAGAATTCTATAAGAGAAGTCAAAGGTTATATGGTATATACTTGATAGTGTGTGTCTTGAAGTGAATTCTTTGACCCATAGACATCAACATCTATCCTCTATTCATATCAAAATGCGGACACGTTAACAATCCTCAGGGATGAGGACTAAGATGGACTGCCTTGTTTCCAGTCAAAATGGGTCTCTGGTTCTAAACTTTTTATTTTTTATATTATATTATGCTGCTATTTTACGCTGGAATTCTGTGAGAGCGTGTTCTTTCCCCGGTCAAGCCAACTCATTTGTGCTACAACTATAATATAGCTGCAGCTTGGCTCTACAACGTCAATAAATAATTTAAAATTAAAAATCTTATACAACCAACTTCAATCTTAATTATTAAGAATAACTCAAAACGGTAAGTCAGGCCGTAATCAAATTTCTACGAGACGACGAAAGAAACACCAGCTTTCAAATAAAATAATTATCGAAATTGGTTCACCCAGAAAAAAATTATGAAGTAACACGCATAAAAAACATACAGTCGAATTGAGTACCGTCTCCTTTTAGAAGTCGGTAGAAAATATTCTAAAATATTTAAAAGCGTGTGTTCTCAGTCAGTTTAAGCAACAAAACTAAAGCAGCTTTTAATAAAATCAAAATAACTTCCAGTATAATTAATGATGAAACTGGTAAGCTCAAGTCTCGTAATTCAAACTACCAATTTAATTTTAACAATTTTAAAAAGAAAACCGCAAAAGTTTGGGGGATACCCGTTAAAGTCGTCGTTAAAGCGTCTATAATAGACACGATTACACGTCAAGTAGCTTTTATTTTTAATACTTTTATCTAACCTGGTGTATTTCCTGATTTAATGAAACATAGTTAAGTAATACCTTCATTTAAATCAGGATACTATAATATCATGGTGTAAGAAGTGGTGAACTTAAAATTATTATTTAATAATTTAGAACGCAAAAAATGTAAACAGTATGATTTCCTTCCAGTCGATAGTACACATGCGCGTACCTCAAGGTTCGATTCTCAGCCCCTTCCTTTCTTTAGTCAATATTTATAACTTACCGTACGATAGAGAATTTTCAATGAAAATTTAGAATTTTCAAAATGGGGGAACCATTTTCAAACTGTTTCGAAAATTAATAAAATATGGCCAAGTATATAATGCTATATATAAATTATTAAATTGGTTCAAAGTTTATTATTTCAATTAAAATGAAACTAAAACTAAATGTATGAAATTCTTTACCGCATATATAAAACATCAAAATATTAATGTAGTTTTAAATGGCTTTGCGTTTAGTCGATATCACCAAAAACTTAAAAACAAATTATCTAAACTAGCAATCAGACATAGTTCTGCAGCGAATGCTCTAAAAAAGATTAGAAATTTTACCAGTGTTGAAAGAGCTGCACTAGTTTATATTTGCTATTTTCATAACATAATGTAGTATTTTGATATGGGAACATGAGACTGACCTTGAAATTATATTTGTATTGCAGAAGTGGGCCATAAGAGCAATCTATGATTTAAGTCCGAAAGCCAAATATTTAAGAAAATTAATATATTTATTCACCATACGAAACACAATAGCAAAGAAGTAAACTTACAGCCTATACACTTCTACGTGCCACTCCCAACAGTGTTAACTTCTCTCATTTTTCGGAGGATTATGAAGCAATCAGTCCAGTCAAGTAATTGGTCAAGTGCGTGTTGACGAATTTCACATATCTTTAAAATAGTTTAATTCATTAGATATGCAGGTTTTCTCGCGATTCTTTCCCCCCACCACCAAACAAGTAGTAAATTATTATATATAATTATTATATTAAAATTGCAACTAACCTTCATTGGTGCCAGCGAAGATCAAATCCAGGTTGCTTTCGAACTGTATAACTTACGGCGAACGCTAAGTCATTGAGTTACCACTGTTCATGTTTGTTTGTACCGTCTTATCTATACAAAAAAATAAAATTTTAATATCTGTCTGTAATAATGGATAACTAGCTTCTATTAAACTCAGAGGGTTATTTACATTTACAGATGTAAAGCAATCGTTGACAACGGATATTTATCCGAAGCAGCCGATACGCAACCTTTGACAACCGGTTTTTTATCTAACTGCAGACGAAAACGGATGGTTGTGATTTTACTGTTTGTACGGGTGGCTAAGCTGAATCGCTATTTGCAATGATGTTTAAAAGTACTTTACTGACTGATTTAAAAAATCTTTCACCGTTAGAATTATATTATGACTGTGAAACGTAGGATGCATTTTATTACATAGAGCGCTACTATCTACGAGTACGAATATGATTTTTAGGCTAAACTCGTAAACTCCTTGACCAGTTTTGAGAATTCTTTAACTTCTAGAATGCTATGTATAATTCACCATGAGTATGATATTATGACTGTGAAACATATCTTCAGTCATCGCTTGTGAGTCGTTGTGTGAATACGCGTTAGAAATGTCTAGTCCGGTGAAGTCAACAACCTCCGCCGTGTTGAAGTGTGCTAGTTGCAATATAGTAATTAACGAAATATTAGCGTTTATCCAAAACAAATGTGATGTGAAGGACGAGGAAGGAATAATTCGACTGTGTTCTTCAGTGTTCAAACCAGAGGAAATATGTACAGCAAAATATCTTCTTTACAATTGCCTCAAAACGAAGAAGAAAATTGTTACTCGCAAGCGAGAAGGCAAAACTTTACGTGAGTTAGAAGATATAATTACTACAATAAAAGAGGTCGATCCAGAGGACCTGCCAATTTTTGTTGCTCGTGATCTGCAGAAACTTCCCCCAGTGACATTCGATCACATCGATGTAACTCGATTGTTAAAAGACTTAATAATAATGCGAAATGAATTTGAGAGTTTTAAGGATAATTACGTAAATATGGAAAAGTTTTTGCAGCTCCAAAAAGAAGTACATAATTTAAAAAATGACACTATAGTGAACAATCTTGAGTGTACAAACTTTGTTAAGAATAAGCGGGGCGCTGCCACTTTGTTGGATAATTTTGATTGTGATAGTGGCCCGATAGGTATAATTCATTTAACACAAGATTCAACGACTTCTAATAATGGCGCAAAGATTTCGAACTTGACTAATAATAGGGTATGTGCTTCGTAACATGTTCAACTTCAAACGCAGCGCTCGCCGTCTATGTCATGCACACCGGCCGGGTGTTTTTTGCCCGTGGAGGCTGCTACCGCGGTTTCCGCCTGCGCCGAAACTGCGGTGAGGGCCTCACAAAACAAGTTTGAATGCGAACGTGTGATAGACGATTCAAGCTGTAATGTCGACAACTTACCGAATGAGATTAATAATGTATGCGTTAGTATGGCGGAAATGATACGAAGTAATAATAAAAATTGGAAAGACAAGGAGCAGAATGAAGAATGGAAAATTGTTCAGAGAAAAAGGTATAGAAACCGCTTTTTAAGTGAAAAGGGCACATGTATAGATGCAGAGCAAAAGTTTCGTGTAGCAGATATTAAAATACCTCAGTTTATAAATTATGTACACATAGATACATGTGAAAATGACATCATTAGTTACATAAAGAATAAAACTAATATTCAAGTGAGTCTACAAAAAATAAAAACAAAGCAACAAAGGGACTACAGTTCATACAAGGTTTTCGTCCCTAAGCATAAGTTAAACTTATTCCTAAACTGTAACTTGTGGCCAGACGGAATTACCTTCCGCTGCTTTGTTGACTTTCACAAAATGGAAGTAAATAGAGGGAATGCAATAATCAGCGATACAAATAAATTATAAATAGTATGGATGGTACAACTTTTATTTCATTCAATTGTAAATCTCTCAAAAAGTCAATGGATTGCGTCAGATCAATGAGTCAAAGAGCTGATATTATTGCGCTACAGAAGACATGGCTGTTACCCCATGAAATTCAGGAACTGAGCAATGTAAATAAAGCTTTCGGATACTTTGGCAAGTCAGCGGTTGATACGTCATCAGGACTATTGCGAGGAAGACCGTATGGTGGGGTGGCTCTTTTATGGAATAGCTCAAAATATGAGTGTGTGTCTGTGATACCGTGCGCGAGTGACCGTATAGTTGCAATTAAACTATGTGTTATGAGTCGTTCAATGCTAGTTTTCTCAGTTTATATGCTTACTGATTCGACTGAAAATTTTGTAGAGTATGTAGAATGCTTAGGCGAAATAGCGGCTATAGTGGAAAACAATAACATTGAATCTGTATTTGTTTTAGGAGATTTTAATGCACACCCAGGGGAACTTTTTTGTAAAGAACTGTTAAATTTTTGTAACGATCAAAACTGGGAGTGCATAGATCTAAAAACGTTAGGTCATAGCTCTAATACATACACATATGTTAGTGAAATTAATGGCAGTCGACGCTGGCTCGACCACTGTTTGATTACTGAGGCCGCCCGTAGTTCCGTTACTGACGTTAAGGTGCATTATGATGTGTTATGGTCAGACCATTTTCCACTAGAAATTCAGTGCAATATTAAAACTTTGACACAGTCAACGGGGCTGCCGCAGGCCACGTTAAACAAAGTAATTTGGGGAGAACGTGATGAGCAACAAACTAAAATCTCCACTAAAGTTTGTAACGAAAAATTAAAATTAATTGACTTTCCCCATGAGCTTGAGAAGTGTTGTGATTCAACTTGTAATGATGTGAGCCTAGAGCACGTTAACGTAATTGACAAATTGTACAATAATATAATCTTATCACTTCAAGAGGCCGCGGAGATTAGTTTTAATTATAGTCAGGGGGGAGGCAATAGGAAGGGTGGTCGACCCATTGCCGGGTGGAACAAATATGTACGTGACGCTCACCAGGACGCAAGGCAAACATTTTTGACTTGGGTATGGTATGGACGACCCTCACGAGGTCTTATTTATGATGATATGTATAGGTCCAGGAAAGTTTTTAAGGAAAATTTAAAATTCTGTCAAAAAAATCAAGAATTAATTAAAATTAATATTTTAGCTACTTATCACAAAGATAAAGATTTTCGAAGCTTCTGGAAACACACCAGGAAATTAAGTCCAAAGCCTAGCATACCGGTGAGCGTTGAGGGTATTCAATACCCCAGAGATATAGCTAACCTGTTCGGTTCTCATTTTAGGGTGCAGTCGCAGCTAATTGCACGGGGTGCTGATGCTGAGGTAATCATATCTGGTGTGCCAAAACGTGTGACAGCTAAAGAGGTTGAACAATTAATTAAAGGTATGAAAAGAGGCAAGTCACCGGGTCATGACGGCCTCAGCATTGAGCACTTCATGTATGCTGGGCCGCACCTCCCGAGGTTATTAGGTATGCTATTTACTTTTTGTATTAGACACTCATACCTGCCTGCAGAGTTGATGAGATCGGTCGTTGTTCCTATTGTTAAGAATAAAACTGGAGATATATCCGATAAGAACAACTATCGGCCGATCTCATTAGCTACTATCACAGCAAAAGTACTTGACGGTCTGGTTGAAAGACAGCTCAAGTGTCACCTGATTCTGCACGACGCTCAATTCGGTTTCAGGCCAAAACTGTCAACTGAATGCGCCATTCTGGCTCTCAAGCATACTGTCAGGTATTATATGGATAGGAAGACTCCAGGGCATTTGACTTGGTAAGGTATGATATCCTGTGGAAAAAACTACAAAATTCAGGAGTGCCTGGTGAGATTATAAATATTCTTAAATATTGGTATGGCCACCAGACTAACCAAGTCAAATGGCTGGATCAGCTTTCTGATGCGTAAGGGTTGGAGTGTGGGGTGAATCAGGGTGGTTTGACCTCCCCGACGCTTTTTAACTTGTATGTAGACGAGTTGATTGTTAGGCTTGGCAGCGCCAGTGTTGGCTGTTTCATTGATGGTCTCTGTGTAAACAGCATCAGTTACGCGGACGACATGGTGTTGCTGAGTCCGTCAGTTGCTGCGCTAAGAAGGCTGATCTCAATATGCGAGGAGTATGCAAAATCCCACGGCCTATTGTATAATGGTAGAAAAAGCGAGTTAATGGTTTTTAAAGCCAGGACTCGTAAGGTGATGTATGTACCGCCGGTCAAACTGAATGGTATCGAACTTGTAAGGGTGCCATCCTTCAAGTATCTCGGTCACGTGGTTACCGAGGACTTGAAGGATGACAAGGATATTGAAAGGGAAAGAAGGGCGATGGTAGTCCGTTGCAACATGTTGGCTCGCAGATTTGCACATAGCAGTTCAGATGTAAAAATAACACTGTTTAAGGCATACTGCCAAACGCTTTATACGTGCAATCTATGGGTCAACTACACGCGGGGGGCTGTTAACGCTCTCCGAGTACAATATAATAATGGTCTGAGAATGTTGTTGGGACTTCCAAGTTACTGTAGTGCATCGGGAATGTTCACATTGGCGCATACTGATGGGTTTTACACCGTAGTGCGCAAGCGAATCGCATCCCTCCTGCGCACGGTGTGGGGGAGCGCCAACACCATTCTCAAAGTAATCAGTGAAAAGCCTGACTGCCCGATACTTCGGCACTGGGTGTACGCTCACACACATGTTGCGGGGGTGTCGCGCAGTGCAGGCAGATATTTAAATTAAAATAAATATTTTCTAATAGAAATGTTACTAACCTAGTTTTTAAGATCTCTTTTTTATGTTACTAACAATATTATGGGCAAAAGTCTGAAATAAATCAATTTTATTATTTTTTTTTATTTTATATCTAGGATGCATTTTATTATAGAGCGCACTACTATCTAAAAACATATTTTAGGCTAAGCTCGTAAAGTACTTGACCGATTTTAAAAATTCTTTCACCTCTAGAATGCAATATATAATTATTAATGTCTAATGTAGGATGCCTTTTATTATAGAGGGCGCTAATTTCTATATATATAAATATATATGACGGCACATGTAACATTGCACGTGTGGCAGCATCGGTGTAGCTAGACAGAATTCTTGTAAATAACACGTGCTCCGCACACCTGCACCATTGCACCTGTCGTGGCGCCCGTTTAGCTTGTATAAAACGGACGGAGCTGTCACCGTTAGAACAGTCTTGGCTCTGACGCGGAACGGTGCGCTTGTCGTATTCCGTTACTAGTTTATCCTCGACTCGTTGGATAATTAATACGTGTAAACTAATTAATTATTATTTCTAACTACAAAATCAGTCTCTGTACTATACCCACTATACTTTCTACATATGTATATATATATATATATATATATATATATATATATTAGTCTAATCTCGAAAATTATTGGACTAATTATGAAAATGTTTTTACCATTACATTGCTGATGAGGGCGTAACTTGTGTGATTAAATTATATTATTATAATAATCGTTTGTGTGATTAAATTTTTGTTTAGTTTTTAACGGCCGTCTACGGTTGAGAACGAAAACAACCGATGTTATCTGCTCCGTTGAAATCGTTCCTTCACATCTATAGTTGCATGCTATTAAAACAAAAACGACCTATTAAACATATTTATCTCTATATCTGTCTGTCTGCGCTAATCTTTATAATGGCTGTACCGATTATGGTGAAACTTTACGAAGATTGTTTAGATAAGCAATGCCAATCTAGGCTATATTTTATTCGAAAAACTTGACGATTTTTTGAAAAACGAAAAATTGTTAAAATAAATACTCGTAATACTCTTTATTACTTCAAATCTAAATAACATTTATAGATCCCTTCCATATGGTATCGTTGAATACTATTTATTTTATAAATTTTTTGTTTCACTAAATATATTCAAGTTATTCAGAAAAGATAATATAGCATAGATCACTCCTGGCATTGCTGGTCTATCTATTCGTAAAGCTTCACCATAATCGGTTCAGCAAATTAAATAGGAATAAATTATTTCAATACTACAGACAGACACGTCCATTTTATTTATATGTACAGATGTTGCGGAACAATAATTATAATTTAGACGACAATTTTAATATCAGAAAATTTAGACCAAATTAAGAACATTCAGAAACCGAACTATATAAGAAAATGTTCAATAATTTCCAAAATTTAATAATGAATATTTATAAATTGCGTTGGCAAACGTAGGCGGCGTAGGAGAATCAAATTAAACACAATATCATCCCGTGGGTGAATGAAACAGGAGATGGGTAGCATTTTCCCAAAAAAATGAAAACTCAAATTAATAAAAGACTGCCGTTGCCAACCACTCGCTAAACGTGGCAGCTATTACAAATATCCCTTCTTTGAGACAATCGATGGGGAAGGCCCATGTTCAGCAGTGGAATTTCAATACGTAAAGATGATGATGATAATTTCTGGTTAATTTGGTGATATTAAATAAAGTTTTTTCTATTGCATCCCACATCCCTCACTTAATATCTCTGGCCAAAATTTCCTCAGCTAAGCTTTTACGTTGCGCTATTGACAAGATAATGAAAAAAAGCCGGCCAAGTGCGAGTCGGACTCGACCGTGAAGAGTTCCGTAGCAGCAAGATAATTTCGATGTAAGTAATTGAAATTAATTTTTTCCAACGAAAACAGTATCAAATCGTAAACGTACAATATTTAGCATTCGCAAATGTATCGAAAAATTAGCTCCGCAAGCACGGGTGTCAACGACGTCTGCCCTCACGTGTCTGCCCGCTCGGGTAAGTGCAGTCGGGAACCTGCCCCCCGCGCGCTCCGCACCCGCTACTATTACAGATTTATTATTAGAAAATAATGGTTTCCGGTTTGTACATAAGGTTTATGTTTATGAAACTAAATGTTTTTATTTATTTTTATATGATTATTATATTATTAGATTGAATGAAAGGTAAATTGCTGTTTACGATTTATTAATTTTTTAAAAAAAAATTATGTATTACAAAAAACTACTTACCAGTTTTCCGTGGAAGTTTACATGGTAATGTACATCATATATTTTTTTTAGTTTTATCATCCTCTTATTTTGGAAGTTACGGGGGGGGGGGGCACACATTTTACCAATTTGGAAGTGTCTCTTGCGGAAACTATTCAATTAAAAAAAATGATATTCAAAACCTCAATATCACTTTTGAACGCCTATCCATAAATACCCCATATGGGTTTGATGAAAAAAAAAATTTTTGAGTTTCAGTTCTAAGTATGGGGAACCCCGAAAATTTATTGTTTTTTTTTTCTATTCTTGTGTGAAAATCTTAATGCGGTTCACATAATACATCTACTTACCAAGTTTCAACAGCATAGTTCTTATAGTTTCGGAAAAAAGTGGCTGTGAAATACGTACGGACAGACAGACAGATATGACGAATCCATAAGGGTTTCGTTTTTTGTCATTTGGCTACCGAACCCTAAAAAGAAGATGGAGTGTTCAATTAATAGCGCATACTTGAAGAATTCTTATAGCATTTTTAAATTTATTTTTTGACACTGCCCCAGCTTAGACGCCCGTTATAATAAAATTATATTGCTCCTCTTCTGAATGGAGAATCCTTGAAGATTTAACTCCATAAATTGCACTGGAAAAAGGAACTTTTCATTTTCCACTGAAAAAGATTTAATGCGATGCCGTTATAAAGAAATGAGAAACGATGTAAAGACCATGCAAACTTAGTGAAAATATAGATTAAGATTTAATTTTTACTTGAATATGAAAATTATATTATTACGTTAATACTTAGGAAAGAGTGACAAAGCAAATTTATGTTGCAGAAGTAAACGGCAGTCGGCAAGGGGCGCCGTAGTTGAAAGTTTATCGTTTAAATTGGCGATATATTGAAGATGGGCCAGATTAACAGTACCCTTAACCGACTAGCATGTATGCGTAGGTATATGGATGTGAAGGAGGCGAGAGATATAGGCGTGAGTGTTTATGATATTATTACCGTTAAAACTTATGTACGTTATAGAGCCATGCTGCCGCTATATTATATTTGCAATTTTATTTTTGAATGGATTGGCTAGGCCGGGCAATGACCACACTCTCAATTATTACCAGCGTAAAAAAGCAGCTTATGCTCCATAGTGTTTTGTTTGGTGAGTGTTGATAATCGGAAACCCTTCTTAACAGTACTGATAAGAGCTAAGGAGTCACAACTCATCTTTATTTTGGTTCTTAATTGAGGATAGATATAAAATGTCTATAGGCCACAGCATTCACTTGTCCTATGGAAACGGTGGAATGTGTTTTTTCATTTCATGAGGCAATTTATGAGGAAGGTCCATATTTAGCGGTGGACTTATTTGGAATGCTGTGAAATCTCGGTCAGCCTCTGGGGTCGTTAGAGGCGACTGGGACTCCGTGACAGACTGCTACCAGTTCAAATGCAGAAGGCGGTGCTCCTCCATACCGCCCGCATCGTCTGACATTTTATTTTCTTTTCTTCCTAACCCTCAGCCCTATGGTCTTCCCTATCGTTAAGGCTACCATCTGGTTAGGTATTTATTGATTTAGCCTTCATTTATTATATTACTATATGAAAATATATTTATGTAAATTAACCATTTTCATTTATATATTTATAGTACAACCAGATGAGAAAACTATTGATACCCCAAAATTTTATTTTATATATTTATCGCAGAACTACTTCTATATAAATCTCACTAAAAGGTTACAGAAAATATTAAGAAAACTATAATAAAGGAAAACTTAAAGTAAAAATTTAAATTATCACACAGTCCTACCCCACGTAGTATCGTGCAAAGAACGCTGGCCGCGTTTCCTCGCTGAATAGCTATACTTAGCCTTTGAGCGAGACAATAACTAGGCATCTTATCAACAGCAGCGACGACCAGTCACGGATACAGCTCCTTTAGGAGCTTCACCGCACGTGGACCCCACGGACTGATAATATATAAAGCAAAATAAACCCAAAATATACTGAGCTATAATTCATCTTCCACTTCATCGTTATCATCATCAGCTCCTTACAATGCACTGCTGAACATAGGCCCTTAAACTGTAAGTAATATTTGTTGTCTAATTAATGAACGTAGTACCAGATATCTATCTACCCTTTGACACTTTTTTGAATTAACCTGGGCAAATAAAGAGGATAAGTATTTATCTTGTTTAAATATCCCCGGTATCGATACAATAATTAATTATTTAATGAACAATGAATAATAAGTGCCGTGAAGTCAATACGTGACTTATGATATCAGTTTACAAACAGATAATGAAAAAGGTAATTAATACTTGAAAGTCACAAAAACCCATCAATTCCCGACGCAATTTACGAAGTGAGCGAGCAAACGAGCTTCGGTAAAATTATGGCAATTAAAATTTTAATTAAAACCGGTCGATGAATGGTCGCCCTTGTCGTTATAATGTCGATACTAAATTAAGAAAATCAAAATGAAATTGTTCCAAACTTATATTTGGTTATTTTTTTCATAGGCGTTTTTATTACGTAAGCATATTACGTGATTATATCAAATAATTCGGATTTGAAGATTTGAATTTAATAATAGTCATCAGAGTCAACGACGCATCTGCCTAATTACCACTGGCCAGTGGTCCATCCATCCAACGATATATTACAGCCTGTCCACAGCTGAACATAAGCCTACCCCATAAGTAGGATTTTGCCATAGTTGCCACGCTTAGCAGGCGGGTTGGCAACCGCATTTTTTATCATTTCAAGTTGTTATTAAGATGATGTTGCTGCCTGTTTCTTGTTTCGGTTTCAATCTGTCGCCTCTATCGTCTTTTAGAATATCCACTACGCCATATAGCCCAGTGGACGTCGTAAGAAGCGACCAGTGGTCACTTCCCTTCAAATACGCGTACCAGACGTGCTGCTTTTGCACCAACAAATCGTGCATTAATACTTATAGGGGACATATTAATCACTCAGCACGATGAAATTGACCTATTTGCAGACAGTATAACGCGTCTGCTGACTCTTTTTTTATAAAATTATTGATGATATGACAATTAATAATTCGACAATTTAATTTCGTTGACTATGCACTATTTATATTTTATATTTAAGATGTAATTTTAATTATGGGCATATTAAGATTGTTATTAGTTTTTATTGACATTGCATTATAAATTGATATGAATTTAATTATACAATGAAAATTGAAATATTTCATTGTGTAATTATTAATACTTTATTGTTTTAATTGGCTTTATTACCATTTTAATTTCTGACACGGGCTGCCAAAAGCTTCGAGATTTTATATTACTATTATTTTATAATTCATTAATTTATGATTATTAATGTTTGTTGTTATGGATGGATACTATTTCTGAAAAAAAATTTGCATGTAAAATTTAACCTTGTGTGCGTATTGGATTTTCTGTAAGCCACAAGTTTATGAATTAAATAAATAAATAAATAGGCCGACCACATATCATGTTCGGTATATTCAAATTCGGTACATTCCTATATTACTTTAAGTAGCCAAATTGATCACTCAACGGTGAACCATGTGCCAAGGACAAGATTATAGTGCCCAAGTGTATGCGAAAGCACAGGTTGACTCTCTATTCCCTCACTCTCATAGTCCACTCGACCGTGATTTGACACAACCGGATAGAGATCAGGCGCAGGACAAACATCTTTATGTACTTTCCGAGGCAAGGGGGTGAAAATAAGCACTTTTGAGAAAAAAAACCCAATAAATGATTTTGACCAGATCCGCGATTCAATCTCGCGACCTTATGATCAGCAATTGCGTTTACGACCATTAGAAAAGGTAGTAACATCGAATGTGAAGTTATTTCATTCCGTTTAGTCATTTAAAGTTGGCTATAATTTTTATTAACAGTAAAAATAAATTAACCTTTTTGAGTGGACTAAAGAAAATCACAACCTCAATGTAGTCTAAATGGTTACATCAAAAACTCATGCTCTATTTGGCTCACTTCAGGATGGAATATTTTCTCCAAACTTATATTGAATACCTCATCAAAATCGGTTCCATATTGATAATAATATCGCGTAACATATTTACAAAAAAAAAACATATGTGCAGTTCACACGCGGCAGAAGTGAAACCTTCAGAAAATCGCTGTATACTGTATTTTATCTAATTCTCTGGCAGGCTAAATCCTATAGATGTATATAATATGTTGACCTCCTTTTATTGTCGATTAAGATATTGTCTACCAACTGCGTTAAAACAGTTAAGCTGCTGCAATGCAATTAATCACTGAACCAGTTTAACTTTTGCTCATAAATCTCCCCAGAGTGTTTTCCTTACAAAATCTCTAGTTAAATTAGCGACTGACACTGTTTCTCATTTGTGTGTAATTTGTATCTGTAATACTTTTTAAAACTTAGTGCTACTACAGTGATACAGTGTTTGTTATAATTTAAATTAAACGCATATATTTGCATTTTTTTAATTTATATTATTTTAGTAGACGTGGTAAAGCCACGCTCTTTTAAATAAAACTAGTTTTATGAATTTTGTCGCGTATATTAACATCTTTTATATTCTCGACGTTTCGAGAACTTTACAGCACCCATGGTCACGGGGGCACTGAGGTGTATGATATCCCAATGTCATAGTTAACCACGGCTACCTCCAGATAAAAATTATTAAATTTTGTTCCGATCTACGCAGTATGAACTTACAGTATCTTGAAGTCTTGCAGTTGTATGCTTGGGATAGGATTTCATTTAATTAATTATGGGATTCCAAGCAGATGGTAGTACCCAGCCATCTTCTAATGTAGTGACAGGGGCGATCTTGTACCTACGTGTTCACAGACTGCAGACTTCCCGGAGCGTCTATTCTTCACATCAGCTATGTGATTTTATATTTAAATGTGTAGTGTGATCATCATTATCATCATCATTACAGCCCTTCACAAGTCCACTGCTGAACATAGGCCTTCCCCAAGGAATGCCACAAAGCACGGTCCTGAGCCACCTGCATCCATCGACTTCCTGCATGTCTCACCAGGTCGTCACTCCATCTAGTGGGGGGTAGCCCTACACTTCGCCTACCGGTACGTGGCTGCCACTCGAGAACCATTCATCCCCATCGGTTGTCGGTTCTTCGAGCTATATGGCCGGCGCACTGCCACTTCAGCTTACTAATCCGTTGGACTATGTCGGTTACTTTGGTTCTACAGCGAATATCCTCATTTATAGGTTTATCACGCAGAGAGACACCTCGAGCATAGCCCTCTCCATAGCTCGCTGAGCGACCTTGAGCTTCCTCATACGGCCGGCAGTGAAGGACCATGTCTCACATCCGTAAGTCATCACTGGCAATACGCACTGGTTGTACAATATCGTTTTCAAGTTTTGAGGTATGTCTATCGAGAAGATGTGTCGTAGTTTCCCGAACGCTGCCCAGCCGAGTTGAATCCGTCGATTGACCTCTCGATCGAAGTTGGACTTACCTAGCCGGACTGTTTGTCCCAGGTAAACATACTCGTCAACAATTTCGAGCTTAGTGCTCCCAACAACTAACGGCATAGGTGTGACATGGACGTTCAACATGATTTTTGTTTTGTCCATATTCATCTTAAGACCTATCCGTTGGGTCTAAGTCATTGAGCATAGTCCTCCAGCGATTCTGCCATAAGGACTATATCGTCGGCAAATCGAAAGTGAGTGATGTACTCGCCATTGATGTTAATACCGTATCCTTACTAGTTCATAAGCTTGAAAACGTCATCCAATACAGCGGTGAAGAGCTTCGGGGATATAACGTCACCATGTCTTACAACCCTCTGCAATTGGATAGGTTTCGTACTCTAGGTTTGTACTAGGATAGCCATCGTAGCTCTACTGTACAAACACTTCAGCACTTCGATATACCGACAGTCAACTTGGCAACAAAAGCTCCGCTGTAATTCTATCCTCGCCGGGGGAGTTGCCGTTTTTAAGGTGCTGGAGAGCCATTCTAATCTCGCTCAGACTGACGTCCGGGATATCTTCGGAATAGTGTCATATGAGACTCGCTCTTGGATCGTTACTCACACTTGCGTGTGGCTTCAACGATGACGCGTACAGCTGCCCATTGAACCTCTCAATCTTACTCAAAATCTCAGGTGTCGCGGAAAGGTGTTCAGCTTTGACAGTTGACTCTTTTTGGCAGATAGAGATCTGGCAAAGACTTTGGAGCCTTGCTTCCGCTCGATCGCTTTTCTTAATACAAGCTATATTGAAGTTGCGCAAGTCCCGCCGCATGCATTTGGAGATCTGTCTGTTGAGTTGCCTGTATGCTGTCAAATCTGTTGAAGAATAAAGCTTCATCTCTAGTCTAACTAGGAGTATGATCGAAAAGTTTTGTGTTCTTCTGCGGCGGGTCTTGCAGAACTTAGCTCCGACCGCATGGACAGTTTCCACGAGCTTGTCATTCATATCGTCCACTTCATTGTAGTCTTCTAGGCACTGAAAACGGTTTTATAACTCGAGCTGAAAAGTATCGGGACTTTGGAACAGAGCACGAGGGGGACGGAGCATTGACTTCATTAGAAGAGACCTCCCCAGCTTAACGTTTAGGTTCAGTCTGCCTCTAACCATTCGGTGATTGCTACCAGTTTTCACCCTCGCGATCATGGTCGTCATAATGAAGTCAATCTCATTTTTTGTCGAACCGTCGGGGCTCGACCACGTCCACTTCCTGTGAGGCCGCTTCTGAATGAAAGAGTTCATCATAAAGAGTCCCTCTTTCTCCATGAAGTCGGCAGCTATTTTTCGCTGGAAATGGGATGAATGCTTCTTTAACTAACTATTGAATTTGTAAGTGCAGGTATAAAGTTTTTAATATACCTCCTTATAATAATAATAATAATAATAACAATTACCTAACAACCTAGGCACAACCTAGTAGCCAGGATTCTACACCAGGAGCTCACTCTGAAATACGGTCTCGTGGATCGGAACTGCCTTATTATAAGTACATGCCGGAAGCCGTTCTCGAAAATGACTGCGCCAGGCTCTACTGGGACCGGGCCATCATCACAGACAGGATTATATCTGGACCTGGCTCACGAGGTGACCGACATGTGGGGTGGACTGCCGGCCGAAATTATACCTGTAGTCGTTTCTGCGAACGGGTTAATCCCAGTCAGCCTCTCGGGTCATCTGAGGCGACTGGGACTCCGTGACGGACCGCTCCAAGCTCAAATGCAGAAGGCGGTGCTCCTCGATACCGCCCGCATCGTCCGCCGGTTTCTTTCCCTTTCCCCCTGTTATGTTCGCGGATACGGAGCGCAGGGGACTAGTTAAACACTCAACGGCTGTCGATGTACTGCTTTAATTGCATACATTATTATTGGGTGCGGACGCAGCCGTGCACAGGTATAATACACAACATTCCTCCCCCTATAGTGAGGGTTTTATAATATGTAATACCTTATATAAAAAAACTAACATATTAAATATATTTAAAACATACTAAAAAAACTTTTTATAGTCAACCTTAGGGCGATTTCGTTTTAATGGCGCTTGATACTCTTGTGCCCGTGATACCTCTTCTTCATCATCCGACGACTTTGGACGCCGAACTCCTTGCGTTACTGTTATATGTGAGGGTGATCGTGATTGGCGGCAAGAGTCATTAGAATTCGTCAAGTTCTCATTAGAAGTCTCAGCTGCAGGCATAGGTGTTAATATTCTGTCCTCGTGTCCATCCCCCTCTCCCAGCTCGCGAACTTTGTCATGACATTTTAAATCTGGCGGTAATATAGGTACGCATGACGCCGGTGTCGATACTGAACTACCTGGGGTATCAGGGCTGAGAATATCTAGCTCCCAAGGTCTACTTGCATTAATAGTGCCTTTATATAAAATTATTTGATTTACATGTTTTTTTACAACAGTATTTAACAAGGAGTCTCGTATTAAGTATATGATTTTACCAAGTTTTTGTATAATTACGCCTTTACACCAATTGAACTTATTTTTATTCGAATATTTTTTATATAAAACATATTGTCCGGGTAAAAACATTTTTTCTTTCCCACCATGCGACTTAACCTGTGAACACTGTTTTGATCGGACTGTTTTAGCGAGTGAGGAAGACAGGGGCGGCGATGGTGCTGGCTTTAATATATCTAACCGCGATCTCAATTTACGACCAAAAACTATTTGCGCGGGAGATAAACCCGTCGTGGAATGGACCGAATTGCGGTAGTCGAAAATGTACTTTAAGAGATTTAAATTACATTCTCTAACATTATTGCTGCTCAACAAACTAGACTTAATACCCCTTTTTATTACCTTCACGTAGCTTTCAGCTTGTCCATTACTTGCCGGGTGGTAGGCAGGTGACGTGATATGCGTAATGCCGTTAAGATGACAAAAGTCTAAGAACTCCCGGGAGCAAAACGATGTTCCATTATCAGTCACTATAGTCTCTGGAAGACCGAACCTTGACATGAATTCATATAATTTATCTATAACTGCGATGGAAGCACAAGTAGTATTCATGCGGCAGACTTCGACCCATTTGGAGTACGCATCAACGATCACCAAATACATATGTCCGTTGATGGGGCCGAGAAAATCGAGGTGTATTCTTCGGAAAGGGTCAGCAGGATATTTCCACGGGGAAATATGTACGCGCGGTGGTGCTGCTCGTAGTTGCATGCATATTTCACAAGAGCCAATCATACGCTCAAGGACGCCGTCAATACCTGGAAACCAAAACCGAGAGCGAGCTTCGGCTTTAGTTTTAACAATACCCATATGTGATGTATGTAGCTCCGATATCACTCTATCACGTAACGATCCAGGGATAACTATTTTATGACCACGCATAAGGCAACCATTTTCATATGATAGTTCTAATTTGCATAAACTATAGGGTTTTATCTCTGGATCATTAACTTTTTTTGGCCATCCCTCTAAAACATAATGTATGACCTTTTTCATAATGCGATCTTTATTTATTGCATCACGTAACGCCTGTAGGGTTATTGGTATCGCGCCCTTAACAACGAATTTAACGTACGCTGCGCGGTCGTCGATATCGGCGGTTTCCGTGTAGCCCGCGTTTGAATCCCCGCCCGTGCCGCCACTGCTCGCATCGGCGTCCGGGAGGCTGAAACGCGACAAGTAGTCTGCTCTGTTATCCGAACTCTTAACATATTCTATCGTGTAATTATATCCGCTTAGAAATAAAGCATATCTCTGCAAACGGTTGGCCGATACCTCTGGAATTCCTTTGTATGGCCCAAAAATTGATAATAACGGTTTGTGATCCGTACGTAGAATAAAAGGCGTAGACCTACCATATAAATATTGGTGGAACCTCCGTACTCCAAATACGATAGCAGTAGCTTCTTTTTGTATTTGAGAATACCTTTTCTCAGCATTATTTAACGTCCGTGATGCAAACGAGAGTGGCTTTTCAATACCTGCACTATTTTTTTGCGATAATATCGCACCTAACCCGTTAGGTGACGCATCCACGGTTAGTATAATTGTTTCATTTGGATTAAAATGTGTTAAAACCTGTTCCGAGGATAATATTTTTCTTATATTGTCGAACGCTTCGTTTTCTACTTTAGACCATTTCCATTTTATTCCCTTTTTTAATAATTGGTAGAGGGGGGATAAAATAGATGATGCGTTTGGAACAAAACCCCGGTAATAATTGACGAGGCCTAAAAACGATTGTAATTGGTTAACATTTGTGGGGATTGGCGCTTCTAATATAGCTTTAACCTTTTCCGGTGACTTCTTTAAACCGTTTCTATTTATGACGTATCCCAGGTAACTTATTTCGTCTTTAAAAAAAACTGCACTTATTTTTTTGCAACGTTAAGCCCGCGTCTTGTAATCTTTGTAGCACCTGGTGTAGCCTGTCTAGGTGCTCGGCATCGTCTTTGCCTGTTATCAGAATATCATCCAGTAAAAAATGTACTCCATTTAATCCTGCTAGTACATATTCCATTGCACGCTGGAAAATAGCCGGCGCACTAGCTAAGCCGAAAACTAAACGTGTATAAGAAAATAAACCCCGATGGGTATTGATACAGGTTAGCTTTTGAGATTCTTCATTTAGGCAAAATTGATTATACGCCATTGAGAGGTCAAGCTTAGTAAAGTATTGGCCCCCATGTAACTTAGAAAAAAGTTCATTAACCGTCGGCAATGGATATTTGTCTATAACTAACTGTTTGTTTAAGCTAACAGAATAATCTGCACATATTCTGACAGAGCCATCGCGTTTTAATACGGGTACGATTGGGGATGCGTATTCAGAATAACTAACCGGACGAAGTACCCCTAGATCGACCAACCTCTTTAGTTCGCTATCTATTTTATCCCTCAAGGCGAAAGCAATAGGACGCGCCTTAAAAAACAATGGCTTAACGTTCTCTTTCAAGGTTAACTTAATTTCATATTTATTGAAACACCCAAGTTCTCCCGAAAATACCTGAGGATAACGTATGTGTAGCGTTTCAATTTCATTCTGTATTTGCTTACAATAATGTATTGGCGTCAGTTGAAGTTCGAAACGTGCAATAAAATCCCTACCGAGCAGTGGCGGGCCGCCATTACGAACTACATAAACGTCCAGCATACACGTTTTGCCCCGCCACTGAAGCGACATCTGTACACGGCCGGCACAACCTAAAACTTTACCGGTATAACTCACTAATTTCTTTTTAGTGAACGATAATGGTATATCGTGGAAATGCAATTTATATGTTCTTTCCGATATCACAGTCACCGCCGATCCGCTATCGATTTGAAATTCTAAATCTATGCCATTGACAGTAACGGTTTCTACTAAAGGCTCGCCCCTAACTGATCGTATATTAAATATCTTACCGTCATCGCTGTCCTCGCCCACCTCACTCGTATTTACGTAATTCACCTTTTTGCACATTCTACGCAAGTGTCCTTTCATATTACACTTTTTACATCTGTAATTAGCGAAACGACACTCCGACGCACTGTGACTCGTATAACCGCATACCGCGCACTTTTGACGAGAACGCGCGCACTTCGAATCCTGACCAATTTTGTATAGCTGATCCGTGGTGGCATCGGTGACGACGGTGGTGGTGGCAGCGGCGCTGGCGGCAATCGCCCGCGCGCTTCGTACGTTCTCCGCTAGCTCAACAGCTTTTGCTAATGTTATACCCGAAATATCTTGCGTATATAACTTTTCTTTTTCCACTCCTGGCAGCATACCCATAATAAACCGGTCCCTCAGTGCCTCCTCCACATTGGAAAATTGGCAGTGAACGGTTAGGCCGCGCAGTCTAGCGGCCCACTGCGATGGTGACTCGGTGGGCTGTTGGGTAGCGGCATAAAAATTGTGGCGCTCGCTAAATCCAACCTGCTTCGGTGTGAAATGAGTATCCAAGATGGTTAGGATATCCTCAAACGGAATTTGCTGGAGATCCTTTGGTACAGCGAGATCTGAGGCAAGCTTAAACGTACCATCGGCGAATGCGCTGAGCAGAATTGCTCGCCTTTTAACTCCTGCAGCATCATTTGACGCATTTATGTCGTTTGCAATAAACCATTGCGTAATTCTGGTTTTAAATATCTTCCACGATTGCAATTCATGGTTAAAAATTGGTAAGGGACCACAGCTTAACGACATTTTTTTTTTGTAAAACGCGGGTAAGAATTCGTCGCCAATGTTATGTTCGCGGATACGGAGCGCAGGGGACTAGTTAAACACTCAACGGCTGTCGATGTACTGCTTTAATTGCATACATTATTATTGGGTGCGGACGCAGCCGTGCACAGGTATAATACACAACACCCCCTAACCCTCGGCCGTTTGGTCTCCCCTGCCGAGGGCTTCCATCTGGTTGGGTTTTTATTTATTTATGTATTTTTTATGCATTTATTTTATTTTGTTGATATTTATGTATGTTTATCATTTTCATTTACAATTATATATTTATACAGCCCAACTAGATGAGTAAACTCTATAGATGCCCCAAATAATAACAATTATATATTTATACAGCCCAACCAGATGAGAAAACTATACAAATACCCCATAATAATAATAATAAGGTTCAGCATCACAGGGCAGCCTCTCAGTAACACCAAGCCTCCTTGTCTGCACTAGAGGAATTACAACAACGAACAGAACCACGACACTATCTTAGCACTAGTAGAATGACCACACTCGTTGAATAACTGAAGCGGACTCTCCCCCGCACGGCACCTACAGTGAACTTTTTACTGCATAAACAAGTGGGAGTTTCTCGATACACCCTCATGTCCACCTCGATCCAAGTGATATTTTATAGACGCTCTGACACGGCCATCCTGAAGTACGACCGTGCGACCGGGCGTGTATCTTTATGTAGGTTAGGTTCATTCAACTCATGATAAAATAATATTAGACCAAATGAATTTTTAGACACTCTAAAACAAAAACTTGCACTTAAAACCCAAAGACTAGGTAGATACAAAAAATCCCTACAAAGAAAAGAAGACAATAGACTATTTCAGACTAATGAAAAAGGATTTTATAGATCACTCAAACATAATGTAAGTAATGTATCCAATGAGCCCAAGGAAGTTCCAACTGAAGAAGAACTCAAAACTACTGGGCTGACATATGGAAGAAAAATAAAGAACATAATGAACAGGCAAGTTGGATCAAAGAAGAAGAGAACAAAGCAGAAACCATTGAATCGATGAAATTCACAGAAGTTACAAAATTAGAGGTAGAACATATTACCAAAAGAATGAAAAACTGGAAAGCTGCTGGAAACGATAATATTCACAACTTTTGGTATAAAAAGTTTTCAAAAGTTTTCAAAAGATGCAAAGAACAACTCATTATCGATTCAACAGTGATAAAACACGCTTCCACTCACAACCGTAATCTTAGTCTAACATATATTGACTATAAAAAAGCATTCGACAGTGTACCACACTCTTGGCTAATACGAGTTTTGCAAATTTTATAAAATCAACCCGGATATCATTTCTTTCCTGAAAGGAGTTATGAGCAAATGGAAAACTAAACTACACTTTAATGACGGCACTAAAACTATAGTCACAGAAGATATACCAATCGCTAATGGCATTTTTCAGGGAGATTCATTGAGCCCACTGTGGTTTTGTCTGGCTCTTAACCCTTTATCTTCTTTGCTCAACAAAAACAATCATGGGTATAAATTAACTAAAGACACCTATGTCAATCATTTAATGTATATGGATGATATAAAGCGTTTTGCCAAATCAGAAAAAGAAATGAATACCCTCATAAAAATTACAGCTGAGTACTGTAAAGATATAAACATGACCTTCGGTTTAGATAAATGCAAAACACTTAAACTTCATAAAGGTAGAGTCGACAGTAAAGTCAATACGATATGTTTACAATGATGGACGAAAATGATACATATAAATATCTAGGTTTACGTGAAGGAAGATGTATAGACCATACTGCTATTAAAAAGGACCTCAGTAATGAATATTTCCGCAGGTTGAATCTAATTTGTAAAAAGCAACTTAATTCTAGAAATTTATTCAAAGCTATTAACACTTTTGCCATCCCAATACTTACCTATTCTTTCGGAGTTATTAAATGGTCATCCACAGATATACGAAATCTGGAAATCAAAACTAGGACTACAATGACTAAACACAAATATTTACATCCTAAATCGGCAATTGAACGACTTACGATAAAGAGAGCCATAGGGGGTAGGAGTCTGATCGATCTTAAAAGGCTATGGGAAGGGCAAATCAAAAACTTGCAATCTTTCTATTATGAAAAATCAGCTGACAGCCCGTTACATAAAGCAGTTATTGAATCCGATATCAATTATACCCCTCTTAATTTAAGTAAACAAGACAATAGATCTACTACAGTAATTGACCATGAAAAAGAAAAGCTATCAAAGTGGCGTAGTAAAGAATTACATAGTAGACATGCACACGATTTAGAACAACCCCACGTCGACTTACTGGCTTCAAATAAATGGTTAAAACTAGGTTCTCTTTTTCCTGAAACTGAAGGTTTTCTTATTGCTATTCAGGATCAAGTAATCAATACAAGAAACTATAAAAAATATATATTAAAAGACCCAAACATGCAGAACGATAGCTGTAGAAAATGTCACCGCCTACCCGAAACTATACAACATATCACCAGTGCTTGTCCTAGCCTAGCACAAACTGATTACACCTACCGGCATAACCAGGTTGCTAATTACGTTCATCAAAAGCTTGCAAATAAATAAAATTTAATCCCGAAACAACTACTATTGCCATACTATCAATATACCCCTAAACCTGTTCTGGAGAGCGACAGTCACAGAGTGTACTTTGATAGAGCTATTCTTACCGATAAAACGATTCATTACAATAGACCGAATATAAATTTAATTGACAAATTAAATAAAATAGTATACCTAATTGATATAGCAATCCCAAATACCCATAATCTACAAAAAACCATTACTGAAAAAATTTTTAAATACACAGAACTTAAAGAAGAAGTAACTAGAATCTGGAAAATGAACAAAGTATACATTGTGCCGCTGGTGCTCTCCAGTACTGGTCTGATCCCGAAATGTTTGCCCCACTCCCTTAAACTATTAGATCTTCCTGAAAATAATTATATTACCATGCAAAAAGCAGCCATCCTCAACACTTGTCGTATAGTCCGAAAATTTTTGCAAGAAGACACCTCAAATTTTGATTCCCAAAGGGACGCGCACTTGGCTTAGGCCCGTGAGCATTTCTTAAAAACCAAGATCTTAGAAAATCTTGAGAAAAAAAGGAGTAGAAAAGATAATAATAATAATCGGGTCATCTGAGGCGACTGGGACTCCGTGACGGACCGCTCCAAGCTCCAATGCAGAAGGCGGTGCTCCTCGATATCGCCCGCATCGTCCACCGGTTTCTTTCCCTTTCCCCCTAACCCTCGGTCGTTTAGTCTCCCCTGCCGAGGGCTTCCATTTGGTTGGGTTTTTATTTATTTATGTATTTATTTATTTTGTTGATATTTATGTATGTTTATCATTTTCATTTACTTAGTAATCAAATATATATTTTGTTCTACCATTATATTTTTACATTTTTTAAATATAAATAATTATTACCACAAAATAACTAATAATGAGTAACATAAATTATAAAATAATATTGATTTTAAGAAGCCTAACTTCTTTAATCTCCAATAAGTTTTTTACGTGGTAGAGCCATGCTGCAGCTGTATTAGTAGTATAGTTGTAGCACGAATGGGTCGGCACGACCGGGGAAGGACCACGCTCTCAAAGAATACCAGCGTAAAATTGCAGCATAACGCTGCTGTGTTTCGTATGGTGAGTGTAGAGAACCGGAGACCCTTTTTACTGGAAACGAGGCATTCCACGGGTGACAACGCATCTGCATTTTGATTCGTAATTGAGGATAGATGTAGATATCTATGAGACACAGCAACCATTTACCATCAGTGGACTGTGTGCTCGTTTGTCATCCGTTTTCTATAAAAAAAAGTTGTTTCCCCACCTACTATATAGCAATGTTTATTATTTATTTTAAGTATTTACAGTATTGTCCTGCACTTAGGTAAAAAAACTTAAAAGGACTATCAATTTTCTAGTGAATAGAATTTATAAGACGCTAGCAAAAGAAGCACCTTACGGTGGAAGAGATTTGCAATGGACATTAACGCTGAAAAGATTCAATTTTTCATTAAAGAACTTACCTTACAGAGCTTCAGGGCGTCGACGATGAAAATTAAAAATGAAATAAGAATACTCGTTTAAAACTGAAAATTTATAATAATTATCATCATTATCATCAACATCATTACAGCCATTCACAAGTCCACTGCTGAACACAAGCCTCCCCCAAGGAATGCCACAAAGCACGGTGCCGAGCCACCTGCATCCATCGACTTCCTGCATGTCTTACCAAGCTTTCTCCCCATCGGTTGTCGGTTCTTCGAGCTATGTATATGGCCGGCCCATTACCGCTTCAACTCAATAATCCGTTAGGCTATGTCGGTTACTCTGATTCTATCCTGGGGATATCCTCGTTTTTAAGTCTATCACGCAGAGAAACTCCGAGCATAGCCCTCCCCATGGCTCGCTGAGCGACCTTGAGCGATCTCATACGACCTGCAGTGAAGGACCACGTCTCAGATCCATAGTCCATCACTGGCAGCACGCACTGGTTGAACAATCTCATTTTGAAATTTTGAGATATGCCTAACAAGAAGATGTGTCGTAATATCCCGAACGCTGCCCAGCCGAGTTGAATCCGTCAATTGATCTTTAGGTCGAAGTTGGACTTATTTAGTCGGACTATTTTTCCCATGTCATCATCACGTCAACAACTTCGTGCTTAGTGATCCCAACAACTACTGGCATAGGTGTGACATTGACGTTAAACATGTCTTTTGTTTAATTACAAAACAACTTACTTACAAAACAAACTTAAATTAAAAACAATTACAAAACAGTATATTGTTAAAAATCATACAGGAACAAACTCCTAACTAGCTTTACCCCGTAAGAAAATCGGTTGTAATAAAATGTTAAACTCTCAATAAAAGTATGTTCACAAAAAGTTAGTTTTAATTAAAAATCATATACACTCTGATACCACCACACACAATCACAAGCTTGAACAAGATATCTCTATTACAAAGTTTATTTTTAGGGTTCCGTACCTTAAAAGAAAAAAAACGGAACCCTTATAGTATCACTTTGTTGTCCGTCTGCCTGTCTGTCTGTCTGTCTGTCAAGACCCCTTTTCTCAGGAACGCGAATAGGTATCAAGAGGTATATGAAATACTCAAGTCTACTGTCCCTTGGAGCTGTGAAAAAATCAAACTTTTAAGCCAACGCAATCAAAAGATACAGCCGTTTATACAGCAAATTTTCGACATTTGCAAGGGAATCAAAACCTACAGGGTACTTGCCGTGAACTCAGAATCTTAAAATTTGGTACGAAGCAACGTATTTTAGCACAGATAAAGGAAAAATTGCGAAAAGCATAAATTTTTAGTTACATAGTATAATAAAAATATTTTTAATAATTTTAAACTTATATACCAACGGATTTGTTCGGAACCCTCGGAGTGCGAGTCTGATTCACACTTGGCCGGTTTTTTTATCAAACAATGACTTTATGATTAGGATTATTGATGACAATAACCCTTGATAATAAGGCGGTCGCTTTCAAGCTTTTTCGAATATGAGGGTTTTAAAAAGTTATACCTCCTATTAATTTTATAGAAGAGCGATAAACGAGCGTACAGTCCACCTGATTGATGGTAAGTGCTTGTTGTGACTTATAGACATTTACATTTATTCTTATTTAAGAATCAAAATGCAGATGTATTGTCACCGCTAAGAACTGAGATGGAATTCCTCGTTGTTAATAAAAAGGGTCTTCGGTTCTCTATTCCAACCATACGAAACATAGCAGCAACAGATTTAAGCTGCTATTTTACCATGGTATGCTGTGAGAGTTTGGTCCTACTTTAAATACACTGTGTCGTTAAATGTTTTATTGATTACAAAACTTATATAAAATGTGATATCGTGTTTACTCTCATCAATTCATCTGTTTCGTTTTTACACATATTTGTAATTTATAAAAGCTAGTTTTTTGAATTTTTTGATTTTCTAGAAATAATTGAAGAATTTTTTACGTGGTAGAGCCATGCTGCAGCAATATTAGTAGTATAGTTGTAGCAGTAATGGGTCGGCTCGACCGGGGAAGGACCACGCTCTCACAGAATACCAGCGTAATATAGCAGCTTAACACTGCTGTGTTTCGTATGGTGAGTGTAGAGAACCGGAGACCCTTTTTACTGGAAAAGAGGCATTCCATCTTAGTTCTCACGGGTGACAACGCATCTGCATTTTGATTCGCAAACGAGGATAAATGTAGATGTCTATGGGCCATAGCAACCACTTACCATCAGGTGGACTGTGTGCTCGTTTGTCACCCTATCCTATAAAAAAAAATACTGGAATAGAGGACGTTGTATCCATACTGTATTATGCGTTTGTGCCGGCGCTGTCGTCGCGCCACAAGCGAAACACATCGAAGCCTAAATCGCACTAACAACGTTCCAAAGTTAAAGCAGCATAATATATAGAATAGCTCCGAACTACCAATAGGAGCGTTGGCCGCTCCCCGGGCAGAACACCTTGCCCGGCGGGAGATCTCCCCCTTTTCTTCCACCCGCCACACGTTTTAAGAAATATTTTTAATCGGTGAAATTTAAAGAGGTTCGCGTGCATGTTAGTGACGTATTAAACACAATAATATCTCCCCAGTATTATTCTTGCACTGGGAACTAAAGTATTGAAAACTTTAACCAGTTCCAAAGATATGCATAAACATATTAATAATATTGTAGTGTAATATTAATATTGCACAACTTTTTATTTTATTTAGGAAACCAGACAATTCCATAATAAGATTTGAATTAGTAACAATTTAAATAAGTTTAAACGATTTAACTTAGTTTCAAATTAATAAAAATTTGTATTTTTTAATTAAGCTAGTAATGAGCACCTTTATTATACATAAAGTAAAATGAAATTTGTATGAGGCAGGGTAACACAGTATTAGTGAAATATTATTTCCGAGTTTAGGTTTAGGTCGTTGAAAAAGAAAAATCAATTAAAATAACAGAAACTACTTTTTAAACTTTCTTAATATAGATTAATGTCGAACAAATCCCATGAAACATTCTTGCTCAATTGTAAATCTGACACTATTAGTCAATTTCTGAAAAATACATATTAAATAATTTAATAAACCGAGTCCACTTTTAGCCGCGGTGTAAAAATATCCACTAACTCACATCGTTCCGTGGGCATTGTAAGAGGAAACAGAGCCAAATAAAACAGGAAATGGGCAGCACACTGCTGACAGCAAAAAAAAACTGCGGTCGCCAACTCGCATGACAAGCATAACAACTATGGGAAATATCCTCCATATGAGGCAATCTATGGAGGAGGATTAAGTTCAGCAATGGACTCTTAATACACAGACAACATTGAATAGCTGTAACGAATACTTTCATATTAAGTCTTAAAAGAGAAACTTCACCTGCATTGCTTATACATAATTTAGGTGGTAACAAACTGTGAACAACATTACGTTGTTGTGTGTTTTCCGTTGAGGTGTTAAGCCCATTGAGGTTTTTGAGGTCCTGATGTCATTATTAATGAAGGCTACCTTCAACTTTTAAGTATTAATTATTGTAGCAGCCAGGCTAATCAACCCTAAACCGTTATAAATAATGTTACCCTGCTGCTACCATCACGCAAAAGGTGAAGGTCTGAAGAAAACATTTATTTCCTAATTACCCTCGGCTACTGAGATACTGCGGGCTGCATATCGATGCGAGATAATTTGACATATATATTTAACGTTCTAATATAGAAACAAGAAACAGTCGCAAATATCATGAGCACCGCATCGTCTTCACACGCCGACTATCTTCACGCATCCGTCGACCATTTTCGAGCTGTTTCTTCAACGCCACAGCTTCGCTTCTTCTTGCTGTTCCGGAGATGTGTCCCACGCCGCCGCCGCTCGCCGATTACCCGCGCGCGCCGGTCTGCGTCACTTTTATAGCTCCGTCCAGCAACGAAAGCTACGAGAAGCGATCCACGAGTCTAACGCCGGCAAATGGAGCGCGACACATAATAGTTGTACATAATATTCTTATTAATCTTTATTGGTCAAAATGTATGTATTGTAATTGGCTAAGTAAATAAAATATTTTACTATTGGTAAACCAAGGACGTAGCCGGACATATAAATATAAGCAGGGTTGACTGAAAAATATACTCCATACGCCATTCGCCTGCAGATAGTAAGGCATATCAGAAAGATAGTTTTATTTCTCCGCTCCTAGACCACTCGGAGTCTGTTAGTAATGGACACCATACACCAATATTACATTATCTTTCGATGTACAAATATTAGAAATCATTAATAATCATACTTCTTTCGGTATGCCTCTTGCACTAATTGATGTCGTCAATGTCCAATATCCAACGATCTGTTTGTCTTTGATCACACTATCTTTAAATTCAATCTTCTAAATTCAACTAAACACCATAATTCTTGATTTTTTTAATGATTTTCATGAACGCGGGAAAGTGTTGAATAATTAATACAGTTCAGTGTCATTAGCGTTGCCAAATGGGTGGATGTGGAAAAGCAAAGCGGGCGCATTTGCATTTAATGAATTTAAATGCGAGATTTCTTTCATTTAGAAATAGTGATATAATCCATTTGAGAAGAATAATTCAATACGTATTTTTTTTAATGTTGCAGCATATAATTGTCAATCAACTGGTTAATGCCAAAACTGGTTAAAACAAAGCCCATGTTTCCAGTCTCAAGATATAACGATACATTCTGAGAATATGTGAAAGATATGAATAATTTAACTACTGCTCTCTCTCTTCCGCCATCGGATAAAAAGACGCTTGCTTACCTTTAGTATCTAAATATCACGAATTCAAACCAAATGGTTTGCTAATTCATGCAATAATTTTCCAGCAGCCTACTCACTTTTGAAGAGTGAATTGGCTTTCGTACTTACCTAAGTCAGTGCATTTTGTCGTCTTTGGCTACGTCACTTTTCATGAGTTGGGATAGCAGTAAACGCTGGCTTATACATACATACACAATACTTACACTCTCACGCCTGTTACGCAAAGGGTTAGGCAGAGACTACGGATTTGGCACGATCCTGACAAACTTGATAGTAAGTGGAATCTGTGGCTCATAGACAACTACATTTATCCTCGATTAAGAATAAAAAGGCAGATGCGTTGTCACCCCTGAGGACTAAGAAGGAATGAGCTGTTTCCAGCAAAAAGAGTCTTGGGTTCTTTGCACTCACCATACAAAAAAAAGCAGCATTGAGCTGCTATTTTATGCTGATATTCTATGACAGCGTGATCCTTCTCTGGTCGAGTCGACCCATTCTACTACTCTACCACTTCCATTCCACTTCTTTTTATATCAATACACTGTGGCGATAAAATTTTGTATTGATAATAAAACTTATATAAAATATTATATCGTGTTTACTCTCATCTATTCATCTGTTTCGTTTCTATACTTGTGTAATTTATAAAAGTGACATAATATTTAGGGACCTTTCACCCGGCGACCCATTATCAGTGCGCTGCGGGATGTTGGCACGTTATTGTGTGATGAGATGATATTTGTTAGCGTTGTGTAACACGACAGCAGATTACTTTGCCAATTTTATAAATAGAATCTTTACACGTAGCAGAAATACAACGATAAATTTCTATTACAAAAAATATGAGGATATATTTGTACCTTTTGGTTTCCTTAAATAATTCTTATGTACTCGTATATTACATGATTTAACAATGAGCCCACTACTACTAGGAAACGAGGAAATAGCTGATAGGACTGCTTTTATTCCTAGGAGTTTTTCTAAGTAGGTACAGTCAAGTGTGCCAACTTTACCAATGGAACTTATCTTTGCCATCAAGGATGTCTACAGCAAAATTACTATTAACATGTACAACGTAACGGTTCTCCAGATATGCCATTTTTTCGGTGAAAATTTAAAAACTAATTAACAGCATTGTTTTCGATGTGGCAACATAAGGGTTAATTTTGGCATTTTATTTTAACGCGGATTTCTTCCGGCGACGTAACGTCTTTTTTCAGTGCTATAGAACTTTGTAATAATGTAACATTATTGGTTAGGAAATGTATTATTTCTTTTCTAACACAGTGGTCTTATTATGTATCTATAAAACTGACTTGGCAAAGTTACCATACTAGTGATGCCACGATGTGACGACTACTTTGCCATGTTTTGTTACAACAAAGGGAAGTCACTTTTAAGCAATATTTTAACCGATTGCATCGATTCATAGAAAGGATTATATTCTTGACATTCTATGTATGTATATTTGTATAGATGTTTCATCGTAGCAGCCTGTTAGACTGATTTTCTTTAATAAGTTGTCAATCGATTCATCGTCATTAAAAGTGAAGGAAAAGAAAAGAGAAATATATTTTGTTAGTACTGTGTTGTCGGATATTAATAATATTATTACTACTCACATCGCGGCAGAACTCCCGATACCATCCACACTATCTGGATGATTGGCGGTCCACCACTGTGCGATTTAGAAGATGTTTTCTTCCTCGCACAACTTCCTTGTGGAATAGTTTATCACCAGCGAATTTTCCGGACCAATACGACTTAGGCACCTTCAAGAAAAGAACCTACTCCTTTTTCAAAGGCCGGCAACGCATCTGCAATTACCCTGGTGTTGCGGTTGTTCATGGGCGGCGGTAGTCACTTACTATCAGGTGAGCCGCATGCTCGTTTGCCCCCTCTCCTATAAAAAAAAAATAAACTCTCTGTATTTTTCATATTATCAATGTTGATATTATCTTGCACCCAAAGAACAGAGTCATTTTTAATAATAATGAATGTTATACTATTGTGGCAAAACATTGTTTAGGTTGATTACAATTATTATTTCTACCTGTTTGTAATAAAATCATAGTGATGACGAATAATAATTACGAATACATGTTAAAAAAGTTTGTAATAAGCTTTATTTTTGATCTATACTATAATTAATTATATCTTATTATTGCATATTTATAGTATATAGTAGTTTTTTCTCATATATTTTACATTTTAGGTTATGAAATAATAGTCAAAAAACTTAAATAAAAAAATTAATTAAATTACATATATTTTCGAGAGTCATTACGAATCGTCTCGCGCGCAGACTTGACCACTTCCAGCCTCCCGAACAAGCCGGTTTCCGAAAAGGCTTAAGCACCATAGACAACATACATACCCTTCGGCAAATTTTACAGAAGTCATAGGAGTACAATTTGCCACTATGACTGGCGTATGTGGACTATGAGAAAGCCTTTGATTCCATCGAAATTTCGGCAGTGCTCCAGTCCCTTCGGCGGTGCCAAGAAAGTTGACCGTCGGTATATCGAAGTGCTGAAATGTTTGTACAGTAGGGCTACGATGGCTATCCGAATATAGAACCTGAGTACGAAATCTATCCAATTGCAGAGAGGTGTAAGACAGGGTGACGTCATATCCCCGAAACTCTTCACCGCTGCATTGGAAGACGTTTTCAAGCTTCTGGACTGGAAAGGATACGGTATCAACATCAATGGCGAGTACATCACTCACCTTCGATTTGCCGACGATATAGTCCTTATGGCAAAATCGCTGGAAGACCTAAGCACTATGCTTAATGACCTCAATAGCGCTTCCCAACGGATAGGTCTTAAGATGAACATGTACAAAACAAAGATCATGTTTAATGTCCATGTCACACCTATGCCGGTAGTTATTGGGAGCACTTATGGAATGAGTGACTGAACTGAGACGTGGTGACTTACGGAACTGAGACGTGGTCCTTCACTGGTCGTATAAGGAAGCTCAAAGTCGCTCAGCAAGCTATGAATAGGGCTATGCTCGGAGTTGCTCTGCGTGATAAGCTCAGAATTGAGGATATCCGCAGTAGAACCAGAGTGACCGACATAGCCCAACGGATTAGTAAGCTGAAGTGGCAATGGGCCGGCCATATAGCTCGAAGAACCGACAACCGATGGGGAAAAAAGGTTCTCGAGTGGCAGCCTCGTACCGGCAGGCGAAGTGTTGGGCGTCTCCCCACTAGATGGAGTGACGACCTGGTAAGATATGCAGGAAGTCGTTGGATGCAGGTGGCTCAGGACCGTCCTTTGTGGTATTGCTTGGGGGAAGCCTATGTTCAGCAGTGGACTTGTGAAGCGCTGTAATGATGATGATGATGATGACGTAATATAGGATTTTTGAGAACCCCGATAAATATTTTCAAGTGTGTAAGAATAATTGAATAATGGGTGAGCAACTTTGCCACTAACGTAAACTTTGTTACTTTGAACAGAAGTAAACGTGCAAATGATAGCTCTAGTGTCATATTGTATTATATTATGTGGTAAACTTAACTTTATCCTTGAAGTTTTTTATAGGAGAGGGGGCAAACGACCTTGCGGCTCACCTGATGGTAAGTGACTACCGCCGCCCATGAACAACTGCAACACCAGGGGAATTTCAGATGCGTTGCCGGCCTTTTAAAAAGGTGTAGGCTCTTTTCTTGAAGGTCCCTAAATCGTATCGGTCCGGAAAAATCGCTAGTGGTCATCGAGTCTACAAGGGATTTGTGCGAGGAAGAAAACATCTTCTAAATTGCATAGTGGTGGACCGACAATCATCCAGATGGTATGGATGGTATCATGAGTTTTGGTGAAATTGAGCGGCTAGAAATAGTCCGAGCAATTACTCACAGCACTCCTCGTGGTACATGCACTAAAATACGAAAAAAAATGCAACATGTATACGCAGTGCCAGTGAGTCAAGCCAATCAGAAAGAACTAGGACGTCACCGATTCGAACCGATCTATGCTTGATGCGTTTAAATGGAAGAGCTGGCACTGGGAAGCCCTTGCTCAGAGATGGGAACAGTATCCCATGTGAGGCCGAACCTGCGCCTTGTAAAGTTGCAGGTGGTGTGCCGACATAAAATACTGTACCGCTCTGCTGAGCACCCCAAACTTTTTAGAGGCCAATTTGCCCTTCACTTCCAAGTGGCGACGAAACTGCACGTCACTCGATATGTCGATGCCGAGGATTCCGATACTGGCTGAGGCAACAAGGGTAGCGCTTTGAAACTGAGGAGATACGACAAAGGGGAAGTTTCTAGTGGTAAACGCGCAAACTTGTGTCTTCTGAGAATTAAACTGGACTAGGTTTAGTCGCCCGCAATCCGAGACTTTGGTCAGCAAAGACTCGACTTCAGACAAAAGTTTGTTCCGGTACTTGGCGACGTTTTCCCGAGAAATACTGGCACGGCCGGTGTATAGACTATCACCAGTGCTGTCATCCGCATAGCAATGTATGTTACCGTTTTACAACATATCATTGATATGCAGAAGAAACAGCGTTGATGATATTATCGCACGCAGCCTTGTGGAACACCAGCGATAATAGGCTTGTAATCGGAGCACGAACCGTCTACTACGACTTTGATGCTCCGATCAGCCAGAAAACTGGTGACTCAATTGTACAATTTCTCGGGAAGCCCATAGGAAGGAAGCTTCGAAAGAAGCGCTTTGTGCCAGACCCGATCGAATGCCTTCGCAATGTGCAAATTAGCGGCCAATACCTTCCAACAAGGAGGTAATGGCGATAGGCCTGTAAATCCTATTATTTTCTTTAAAGTCCCGATGGCAAAGTTGCCTCAATGTGAAGTACAGTTAACCTTTATCATTTTCTATTTTTGAGTATTTTGTTTATTTAATGTTAGTATTTTTTAAATCACTAATAAATACCAAATCTATGAACACATCATAGATTTCACATAGATGTCACATTTAACATTGACAACCAATGTGAGAGTAACTTTTCTGTTCGAAAATTGATTCTAAACTTTTAAGTCCTTCTTAAAATGGCAAAGTTGCCAGGTTTCACGGTACTTCACTCCTTTTTTACTACTCTTAGTAAGCGCTTTACTACAATCCCACCATATTGTAAATATTGATGTTGTCTACGATGGTGAAGTGCACTGACTTACCAAAATCCTATTCACTGTTGCCTTGAAGACACGACAAGGTAAACAATGTCCTGATGTGAAGGGTACAGAGAGCCAAAATAATTACAGGCTTTCAGGCATTCCATTTATATCCTCATCGGTGGCAGCGCTTTTGTAGTGTTCTTTGCTTAAAGTAGGTTGTAGGTGTCCATGGACTGCAGTTATTACTTATCATCAGGTGGATTGAAAGTTCGTTCGTCACTTCAGTTATTATAGACAAAATAAATCATGGGTAGCTTTTTTTTTATAGGAGAGGGGGCAAACGAGCATGCGGCTCACCTGATGGTAAGTGACTAACGCCGCCCACGAACAACCTCAACATCAGGGGAATTGCAGAAGCGTTGCCGGCCTTTAAGCTAATCCCTTGCCGTAAATTTCACAGTACGCGAGCATCCCGGGTTCGATTTTGATTGAAATTTTTGTGTTACCACGAGCTTGGCGGTGAAGACAAACATCGTAAATAACCCTGCATTATTAAGTAACATAATATTTTGAGGATATGTGGGGTGGCGCTGTCGTCGCGCAACAAGCGAAACACATCGAAGCCTAAATCGCACTAACAAAGTTCCGGAGTTAAAGCGGCATATATAGAATAGCTCCGAACTACCACTCGGAGCGTTGACCGCTCCCTGGGCAGAACACCTTGCCCGACAGGAGATCTCCCCTTTTCTTCCACCCGCCACAGTGGTGACCCTGACGTGATATGAACACGCAACCATCATCCTCAAGTACGCCATTCATTCGCTCCCGAGCGATATTGTCTGCAATCTTCACATTCTGCAAGCCATCTAGCTTTACAAAGGTTCATCGTAGCACTGGAATAATAATGCTTTTTGTTCCTTCAAGCTAATCTCTGCGCTACAGTGTTCGGTACGGCTCTGAGCCTTGCTGCTCGCCTCTGCTTCACGGCACTCTCGCAGATTACTTGCCTTCTTCTCCACTCACCGCAGACTACAAGGCAATCCCTGACACTTGCTCCGGCTCAACGTTTTCACCGGCATCACTTGAAAGTGCGTAGTATGACATGTATTACACACCGGTATAACGTTTTCACCGGCGTCACTTGCCCTTACGCACACAGCATGCATTCCCCACCTAAATCGCACTAACAAAGTTCTGAAGTTAAAGCAGCATATATAGAATAGCTCCGAACTACCACTCGGAGCGTGTCTGAAACAATTGGATGAAAACAATCAACCATAAGTAGACCTAAATGGCGAGTTTCAGTCACAGAAACTACGGACTTCGATTTGATACGACCATAACACGCCTCTCTCGCTTCTTTCACTTTTTCACTCTTTCACGGCCAAATGGTACGGATACGTTCTCGTAGATTAAGGTACTTTTAATTGGACCCATCTTCAATATGTCACCAATGTGGTTTATAATAGATATGAAAACTAAATTTTCACAGAATTAGATGATATGAAACTCAGCCAGTAGTAATACCTTAAAATCTTTTAAAAATCACGTGAAATGGGACAATCCATTCCAATTTTATATTCTAGCAGTATTTCTTGAAATTGTACATTATTATGTTAAGTTTATGTATTATTATGATAATTAAGTTTTTTTTTTTTAATTTAAAAGTTGGTGATGATGATAATGAATTACACCTGACTGCCTTGTTAGTCTAATTATCTTTAACGCGGTTCTTGATCATAAGATCATGGGTTCGAATCCCGGGTCAGGTCAAAATCAGATAGGGTTTTTCTTTAAAGAAAATTTCTTTCTTTAAATTCTCAGGAGCAGCACGGAATATAGCACGAATGGGTCGGCTCGACCGGGGAAGGACCACGCTCTCACAGAAAACCAGCGTAAAATAGCAGCTTAACGCTGCTGTGTTTCGTATGGTGAATGTAGAGAACCGGAGACCCTTTTTACTGGCAAAGAGGCATTCCATCTTTGTCCTCACGGGTGACAACGTATCTGCATCTTGAGTCTTTATTGAGGATAGATGTAGATGTCTATGGGTCACAGTAACCACTTACCATCAGGTAGACTGTGAGCTCGTTTGTCACCCGATCCTATAAAAAAAAACGTAAATGAGGATATAAATAATTTTTTGAGGAAATCATTGTTTATTCAGTCAGGCTAAGATTTTACGTTTCTTCCACCGATCAGGCGTGTCTTTCGCCATTACGTCATTTAATAATGCCTTAACTTTTTCAAATTAAAACGTAGTATTGTTTCTAGCTACGTGCTCCTTTACATCAACTAAATAGGGATTTACAATGATAAGGGGGAAGTCTTAGGCCAAGATTTTTTAACATATTTGTAGATATTAATAACCATATTTTTTCATTCACAATAAAACTAGTCACTTAATTTAAAAATTAAATTAGAATCATATACATAATTAACTTACATGTATCCTTAATAAATTAAGTTTTATTATTACAGTTGCTGTTTTTTAAATAACTTTAAAGTTCACTCCGAACCAAGAAATTTTAATTAAAACTACTAAACAACATTCATTATATATGTTATTCCTATACATACCTTAGGACGTTTCTTTTTCGGAGAAGTAAATCTGTTGATTTATCTCTCGACGTTCTTGGTTGTGGATCCATCATTAACCACTTTTAATAAAAAATTTTTTTATAGAAGCGGGGGCCAACGAGCTTGCGGCTCACCTGATAGTAAGTGACTACCGCCGCCCATGATCAACCGCAACACCAGGGGAATTGCAGATGCGTTGCCAGCCTTTCAAAAAGGAGAAGGCTATTTTCTTGAAGGTCCTTTAGTCGTATCGATCCGAAAAAATCGCTGGTGGTAAACTATTCCACAAGGAAGTTGTGCGAGGAAAAAAACATCTACTAAATCACACAGTGGTGGACCGCCAATCATCCCGATGCTGTGGATGGTATCAGGAGTTCTGCCGCGATGTGCGTTCATGAAATTTGGCGGCTGGGATTAATCCGAACAATTCCTCAGAGCACTTGAAAATGCAAAGTGATGCAACATCTCATCGCAGTGCCAATGAATCAAGCCGATCAGAAAGGACTTGGTCATCGACGATTCGAGCCGCTATGCGCTGGTTGCGGTCAAGTGGAAGGAGCTGGCACAGGGGAGTCCCTGCCCAGAGATGGATAAAGTATTCCATGTGAGGCCAAACCTGCGCCTTGTAAAGTTGCAGGCGGTGTGCCGGCATGAAATACTGTCCCACTCTGCTGAGCACGCCAAGCTTTTTAGAGGCCAATTTGGCCTTCTCTTCCAAGTGACCACGAAACTGCACGTCACTCGATATGTCGACGCCGAGGATTCCGATACTGGCTGAGGCAACAAGGGGCGTACCTTGAAACTGAGGAGATACGACAAAGGGGTTCTTTTTAGCGGTAAACGCGCAAACTTGTGTCTTCTGAGGATTAAACTGGACTACATTTAGTCGCCCCTAATCCGAGACTTTGTCCAGCAAAGACTCGACTTCAGACACGAGTTTGCTCCGGTACTCAGCGACGTTTTCCCGAGAAATATTGGCACGGCCGGTGTATAGAGCATCACCAGTGCATCCGCATAGTAATGCTACCGGTTTGCAACATATCATTGATATGCAGAAGAAACAGCGTTGGTGATAGCATGCAGCCTTGTGGAATACCAGCTTTAATAGGCTTGTAGTCGGAGCATGCACCGTCTACAATGACTTTGATGCTCCGATCTGCAAGAAAGCTGATGATCCAATTACACAATTACTCGGGAAGCCCATAGGAAGGGAGCTTCTAAAGAAGCGCTTTGTGCCAAACCCGATCGAAGGCCTACGTAATGTCCAAACTAACGACCAATGCCTCCCCCTTGGACTTTACTGCCTCCGCCCATCTATGAGTCAAATAGACTAGAAGATCACCAGCTGATCGACCCTGACGAAAACCGTATTGGCGGTCACTGAACAGCTGGTGATCCTCAAGGTATTGCATGAGGTGGCAGTTTATAACGGATTCGATTATTTTGGAGAAAAAGGGGGTGATGGCGATAGGCCTCTAGTTGGATGGGTCTGAGCGGTCGCCTTTTTTAGGGATCGGGTGGACAAAAGCTGTCTTCCATGATTTCGGGACTACGCCTAGGGAGTAGGAGTACCGGAAAAGACGCGTTAGAACCGGTGCCAACTCCGGAGCACACGTCCTCAGCACAATTGGGGGGATTCTGTCAGGCCCACTCGACTTGTGGATGTCCAGGAAGAAGAGAGCTCTGCAAACCGAGCGCTACGAGAACCGCACATCCGGCATGGAGCACTCACACCGCGGGATGGTCGGCGGTGTTTTCGTCCCGTCATCAAGAGTCGAGTTGGATGCAAAAAGGGAGCCTAAAAGGTCGGCTTTCTCTTTTGTGGCGTGGGCCTGTGAGTTGTCCTCCCTGTGCAGAGATGGTAGTGATGGCTTTCATAAATTCCCTTGGACAGCCTTGGCGAGAGACCAGAATGCACGGGTTCCCGAAGAAAGGCGAACTAGTTTCTCGCCAATTCTGCTAATGTGCTCTGACTTTGCCTTGGCAATAACTCTTTTGAAGAACGTTAGCAAAGTTAACGAAGTTATACTTCTTTTTAAGTGGGCTGGTGTTTACATCCCGAGTCACCAATGCCGCAACCCAGGCTTGATAACACTCCTTCCCTGTAGCACCACATCAGTTACAGAGTCAGCAACAGCGCTGGTATCATCCGGAAGGAAGCAAACCCGCCCCCATGGGTAGGAAGCAAAAAAAGTCCGCATTCCGTCCCAATCCGCCGACCTGTAATGCCAAACACGGCGGCAACCTGCAGAACGCAACCGCGTGGGGAGCGTGAGTGTCACCACAATCCGGATCAGACAAGGAATAGAATAGAATAATTTTTATTCAATATACATTACATGTGTAATTCTTATTGAAAGTCATTTTTAACTTTACCACTGGTTCGAAAAAAACCCTCTGTCCTGGGAAGAACCAGCAAGAAACCCAGCGGGACTTTTTTTTAAAATAAATTTTACAATATAAATGATTACGAACTATTTACAAAATTTATTTTAGGAACTGTGGCAACTGTGGTAGAGCCACGCAGCAGTTTTTGCTGTTGCATGTATGGGCCGGCTCGAGCCGGGTTGGTACCACGACCTCACAGAATACCGGCGTGAAGTAGAAGCTTTGCTTCTGCGATTCGTCTGGTGAGTGCAGGTGGCCGGAGGCCCAATTCCCCCCCCCCCCTCCATCAACATGGTAGCGGAATTACACGAAGAACTACCCCAGGAGGGTACCAGCACCCCTGGCGAATCCCTCGCTGAGCATCCACGACCATGTTATTCCGATCCTGAGTGTGGGTGCTCAGGCTGCCCCGCGTATTCTGGGGGGGGGGGCAAAATTCCGCTCAAAAGCATTACTGCTAGGGGCAAACTGAGCAAGAACACCAAGGCGACCCCTGCCACGCTATCCGTGAATTTCTGCAACATCAGGGGACTTCACTCTAACCTAAACGCCGTCCACTACCATCTCGAGACGGCGAAACCGGCCTTGCTCTTTCTGACCGAGACGCAGGTTTCCTCTCCTGCTGATATTTCGTATCTCTCCTACCCGGGGTACAAATTGGAGCATTCCTTTGTGCCTCGGGCTGGAGTTTGCGTGTATGTCAGAGAGGACATCTGTTCTCGACGCCTCGGCAGTCTTGAAGGTTCGGACCTGTCCATCCTTTGGCTACGCGTAGACAGCGACGACCATCCGCGCGTCTACGGGTGCCTCTATAGGTCCCATAGCGGTAATGCCGAAACAGACCGACTCATCGACCACGTCCAAATGGCTACAGATTTCTTGCTACAACAGGTCCCATCCGTAGAGATCGTGATCCTTGGCGATTTTAACGCCCACCATGCCGAATGGCTCGGTTCACGTCTAACCGATCATGCGGGGAGATCTGTTTATGACTTTGCCTTGGCATATGGTCTGACACAACTGGTTACTTCGCCTACGCGGATTCCAGATGTGGAGGATCATACACCTTCCCTGTTGGACCTTCTGCTGACCTCTCATCCGGACGGATATCAGGTTTCCGTCGATGCCCCTCTCGGCTCTTCGGACCATTGTCTGATCCGAAGTGTGGTGCCACTCACGCTCCCTTCGCGGTTGCGTTCTGCCGGTTGCCGCCGTGTTAGGCATTACAGGTCGGCGGATTGGGACGGAATGCTGTCCTTCTTTGCATCCTACCCATGGGGGCGGGTTTGCTTCTCGCCGGATAATCCCAGCGCTGTTGCTGACTCTGTCACTTATGTGGTGCTACAGGGAATGGAACTATTTATTCCATCATCTGTGGTACCCATCGGAGGCAGATCTCAGCCTTGGTTTGGTCGCTCCTGTAAGACTGCATTACGCAGTAAGCAGGAGTGTTATCAAGCCTGGGCTGCGGCTTCGGCGACTCGGGATGTAAATACCAGCACACTTAAAAAGAAGTATAACTTCGCCTCCAGGTCCTTCAAAAAAGTTATTGCCAGGGCAAAGTCAGAGCACATAGGCAGAATTGGCGAGAAACTAGTTCGCCTTCCTTCGGGAACCCGTGCATTCTGGTCTCTCGCCAAGGCTATCCAAGGGAATTTCTGTAAGCCATCACTACCATCTCTGCACAGGGAGGATGACTCACTGGCCCATGACGCAAAAGACAAAGCCGACCTTTTAGGCTCCCTTTTTGCGTCCAACTCGACTCTTGATGACGGGGGGAAAACACCGCCGACCATCCCGCGGTGTGAGTGCTCCATGCCGGATGTGCTGTTCTCACAGCGCTCGGTTCGCAAAGCACTTCTCTCCCTGGACATCCAGAAGTCGAGTGGGCCTGACGGAATCCCCCCAATTGTGCTGAGGACGTGTGCTCCGGATTTGGCACCGGTCCTAACGCGTCTTTTCCGGTACTCCTACTTCCAAGGCGTAGTCCCGAATTCATGGAAGACAGCTTTTGTCCACCCGATCCCTAAAAAAGGCGACCGCTCAGACCCATCCAACTATAGGCCTATCGCGATCACTTCCTTGTTCTCCAAAATAATGGAATCCATTATTAACTGCCAGCTCATTCGGTACCTTGAGGATCACCAGCTGATTAGTGACCGCCAATACGGTTTTCATCGGGGTCGATCAGCTGGTGATCTTCTGATCTACCTGACCCATAGATGGGCGGAGGCAGTAGAGTCCAAGGGGGAGGCGTTGGCCGTTAGTCTGGACATTGCGAAGGCCTTCGATCGGGTTTGGCACAAAGCGCTTCTTTCGAAGCTCCCTTCCTATGGGCTTCCCGAGAAATTGTGCAATTGGATCACCAGCTTCCTTGCAGATCGGAGCATCAAGGTCGTTGTAGACGGTGCATGCTCTGACTACAAGCCTATTAACGCTGGTGTTCCACAAGGCTGTGTGCTATCACCAACGCTGTTTCTTCTGCATATCAATGATATGTTGCTAACTGGTAACATTCATTGCTATGCGGATGACAGCACTGGTGATGCTCTTTACACCGGCCGTGCCAATATTTCTCGGGAAAACGTCGCTGAGTACCGGAACAAACTTGTGTCTGAAGTCGAGTCTTTGCTGATCAAAGTCTCGGATTGGGGGCGACTAAATCTAGTCCAATTTAATCCTCAGAAGACACAAGTTTGCGCGTTTACCGCTAAAAAGAACCCCTTTGTCGTATCTCCTCAGTTTCAAGGCACTCCCCTTCTTGCCTCAGCCAGTATCGGTATCCTCGGAGTCGACATATCGAGTGACGTGCAGTTTCGTGGTCACTTGGAAGGGAAGGCCAAATTGGCATCTAAAAAGCTTGGCGTGCTCAGCAGAGCGGGACAGTATTTCATGCCGGCACACCGCCTGCTGTTTTACAAGGCATTGTCGACGACCGAGCCCTTTCCGATCGGCTCGATTCATTGGCACTGCGAACAGATGTTGCATCCCTTTGCATTTTCTTTCGCATCTACCATGGGGAGTGCTCTGAGGAATTGTTCGGATTAATCCCAGCCGCCAAATTTCACGAACGCACATCGCGGTAGAACTCCCGATACCATCCACACCATCTGGATGATTGGCGGTCCACCACTGTGCGATTTAGAAGATGTTTTCTTCCTCGCACGACCTCCTTGTGGAATCGATTACCATCATCGATTTTTCCGGACCGATACGACTTAGGGACCTTCAAGAAAAGAGCGTACTCCTTTTTAAAAGGCCGGCAACGCATCTGCGATTCCCCTGGTGTTGCGGTTGTTCATGGGCGGCGGTAGTCGCATGCTCGTTTGCCCCCTCTCCTATAAAAGAAAAAAAAACTGCTTGGAAGCGATCACCTCATTCCCAGGGGTTATTATCAACCATGTATTTATTTATACTATAATAACACTTTTTATACAATTTCAGCTTAATTAAACATTTAAACTTGGTAATAGAGAGAACCTGTACACTTTCCGGGACCTTGTTGTAATAGCGTATACATTGCCCCAAGAATGAATTACTGACTCTGTGGAGTCGAGAAACTGGTATCACTAGCTTGTGTTTGTTCCTAGTGTTTACAGAATGTATATCACTTCTTTTACTAAAACTATTTTTGTTTTTGTGAACATACATTAAATTTTCGTAAATATACTGAGAGGCCAAAGTTAATATATTAATTTCTTTAAATTTATCTCTAAGAGACTCTCTCGGTTTTAGATTGTAAATAGCTCTAATGGCCCTCTTCTGTAAAACAAATGGTCCCAAGAGCCAAGAGGGGCATCGATGGAAACCTGATATTTATCCAGATGAGAGGTCAGCAGAAAGTCCAACAGGGAAGGTGTATGATCCTCAACATCTGGAATCCGCGTAGGCGATGTAACCAGTTGTGTCACACCATATGCCAAGGCAAAGTCATAAACAAATCTCCCCGCATGATCGGTTAAACGTGAACCGAGCCATTTGGCGTGGTTGGCGTTAAAATCGCCAAGGGTCACGATCTCTGCGGGTGGGACCTGTTGTAGCTAGGAATCTGTAGTCATTTGGGCGTGGTCGATGAGTCGGTCTGTTTCGGCATTACCACTATGGGACCTATAGAGGCACCCCTAGACGCGCGGATGGTCGTCGCTGTCTACGCGTAGCCAAAGGCTGGACAGTTCCGAACCTTCAAGACTGCCAAGGCGTCGAGAACAGATGTCCTCTCTGACGTATACGCAAACTCCAGCCCGAGGCACAAAGAAGTGCTCCAATTTGTACCCCGGGTAGAAGAGATACGAAGTATCAGCCGGAGAGCACACCTGCGTCTCGGTCAGAAGAGCAAGGCCGGCTTCGCTGTCACGAGATGGTAGTGGACGGCGTTTAGGTTCGAGCAGTTATTGTGTTGAGAGGAATTTTGCCCCCCCCCCCCCCCCCCTAGAATACGCGGGGCAGGCTGAGCACCCACGCTCAGGAATGTATGTATTAACATGCATTTTTATAGAACTACTAAGTAGCCAAGCCTTCTTTTACTGGTTCGTCAGTTATTTTTCTGTGGACTTCGATCTTGTTCTCAACTTCTCGTTCTTCTTCAGGGGAAGTGCTTTGTTTGATTGGTGCTTACTGCAAACGGCGTTGACCTGTGTGGAACCGTGCGCCTCTCCCACATTTTTTCAATGTGGTGGCGCGAAATCCTTGTATCGGGTACATATATAAAAATATCGTGAGTTCTTTCCAAACGGAAAAGGATTATTTAATAAAGAATTGCCATATGTAAACCTGATACAAATGAAAAGGGACGATTTAAAGTTGTTTAAATCGTACTTTTAGCTTTTCCTGTGTAAAGGGAGGGGGAAAACGTAAAAGTAACAGACCTAGAAGTGAGGATATTCGCATTAGAACCAGAATAACGAACATACCCCAACGAATTAATAAGCTGGAGTGATAATGGACTGGCCATAGACCCGAAAAACCGACAATCGACAGAGAACAGGTATAAAAATAAAAATAGTGTACAACCGACTTCAATATAAATATAATTTATTGTTGATTTTTTTAAACTGCTCGATTTAAATGGGACCACGTGGGAAGTATACCCTTTGAAAAAAAAAAGAACTTTCCAAATCGGTTCAGGAGTCTTCGAGTAATCGGTGTATATTCATAAAAAAATTCGAAGAATTGTAAAGCTCGCCTCCTTTTTGAAATCGGTTGATAAATAATCTTCCTTTGTGTAATAAGTGATAATATCATTGTTAAATCATGTTGTATAAATCGTACCTAACGAGCCTAATAGTTAAAACAGTCTTTAAAAAAACCCGACTGCATAAAATAGTTTAATAAAAAGAAAATTTTTAATACCCTATATTACTTCCACAAAAACACAAACAAAAAGTTTTTATTCAATATAGATTATAAATAATACTTATTGAAAGTCACTCTTTTGTTTAATTGACACTGGTTCGGAAAAAAAACCTCTGTCCTGGTAGGAACCAGCAAGAAACCCAGCGGGACTTTTTTTTTAAAATAACAGCTTACAATTATGTATGTTACACAAATTAACAACACAACAAATTAGAAATAGCTAGGTAGCGATCACCTCATTTCCAGGGGTTATTATCATCCATAAATTCCTTAATATTATAATAACCCTTTGTATACTAACTTAGTTTAATAAAGTTTTTGAACTTTGAGCCGGTCAAATTTTGTATATTTTCTGGAATTTTGTTGTAAAAGTGTATACATTGCCCCAAGAATGAATTACTGACTCGATGGAGTCGAGTAACTGGTACTACTAGCTTGTGTCTGTTCCTAGTATTTACAGAATTAATATCACTTATTTTTGTAAAACTACTATTATTTTTGTGTACGTACATTACATTTTCATAAATGTATTGAGAGGCCAAAGTTAATATATTTGTCGGAGCGTCTATAAAATACCCGGTTGGATCGAGGTAGAAGGGAGGGTATATCGAGAAACCCCCTCTTGTGTATGTAGTATAAAGTTCACTGTAGGTGCGGTGCGCGAGAGAGTCCGCTTAAGTCATTCAACGGGTGTGGTCATTCGACTAGTGCTAAGATATTGTCGTAGTTCTGTTCGTTGTGGTAATTCTTCTAGTGCAGGCAAGGAGGATTGGTGTTGCTGAGAGGCTGCCCTGTGTTACATTGAGATAAGTAGTGTTGCTGTGGCTGTACATATTTTGGTGTTATCATGTAATTACGTACCCCACGTTACACTGGTGTGTGATTGTGGCTGAGCCGTATTACGGTGTGGTCGAACTGTAATTTCACTATACTGAATGTATAGTGCGTTACGTTGTCTTATTACTGATAATTATTAAACTGCGTAAGCAAGAGAGCAAGTTGAACATCCGCTCTCACACTTTTATTATTTTTAACAATTAACGCTATCCTGATGTATTTCCAAGATCAAAATTGGAATCCCCTGTTGTAATTCTCCGACATCAGAAGTGGGATCTCCTGTTGTCGTTTCCGATATCAGAAGTGGGATAAAGTCCCTGTTACTGCCCACCTGTTATAACCTTTGAATAGTGTGAGGGTTATAACGTTGGTGAAATACTATGATGTGCCTCGCGTTTTGTTTTTGTGTTCAATTTCTTAAATCAAGTTTGTTGTCGTATTTACGACACTGATGAATTATTAAAGTGTAGAGTAAAAGTTTAAAGTGAAATGTTTTAAGCCAATAGTTAAATATTTTTGTTCGATTTATAACAAAAAGTACCCGCAAGTATTTTCATTATTTCTTAACGTACCCATTAAAATGATGACAAATGTCGAAAGAAATGTTGGAGGTATTCTAAATGAGTTATAGTTTGCATTCAGTGGAAGTTTAACTTGCTCGAGTTATGTTATAATTTGATACACGAGGTGTGATTTACATGGGCTAATATAAAGTTTAAAATGTTTAAACGATGTACCGAAAAATGTTTAACGTTAACGTGCTATTAATTAAAAACACTAAGTTGTACTTCTGTGTTCTAATGTGTTGATAAGTGTTACAGTTTACTGCGAGTATTACGTAGTCTACAAAATTGGGATTTAATGTTGAGGGTTTAGTGGAAAGCGCGGAGCTGTAGCGCTCGCTCTTGAGTGCAAGTATTCTGTCGGCTTATGACGCCGCGGATTAATTATTTTCCGCTGTTACTGATCACCATTTGATACATGAGGAAAGAAAATTTATCTTGAGGTTAACTCTTTAATTGGTTGTGAATAATTCTGGAAAACCAAAGTATAACTAACGAAAGTAGAGCAAATTAGTTCTGACATTAAAGAGAGTATTTAAGTTTACATGAGGATCGGACCGTACCAGAGGTTGTCGTGTAGGCGCAGCTTTGTATATCGTGCCCTAGAAAAGGGGATGGTCTCCCGAGAGTAGTGCTGCATTTTTCGAAAAAAAAAATATGTTCCTACTGAATACTTTTAATGTTTTCTTTTATGTGTTATAGTACCTGGCACGTATGATGTGATTACATGTGCGCGAGCGTGAGGCTAGTGTGTGCCTTGCTGGTGGGAACGTACTGTCTGGTCCAGCTGTAACATGGCCTTGTTTCGGCAGACGCGTATGCGAGTATACGCAGGCGCCATCCCGGAGCGCGCGTATGCTGTACATGGCGATGCCTCGGAAGTCGTGTACTCTGTATGCGTGGGAGTCACACTGTGTGCGCGGAAGTCTTATACTCTGTATGCGCGGAAGTCGTGTTCTCTGAACATACGTCAGGGTCTGTCCTGGCAGGCGCTATCCTGGTTTACGTTTCTAACGTGGTTCACGTGGTTAACGTGGGATCTCGCAAGATCAAGTAAGAGTATATGTGAGATACTTCGTATGGAGACCTATGCATACTTGTGAAAGCGAAGTGTATTACGAGTATTATAGTTCACGGTATGAGAGCGTATTTCTGTTTGAGGGCCTCGTATGTGTGATGGATGAGAGAATAGGCAACTGTGTATGTTGTCCTGATAATTAACAACTTCTTTTTCACGCAGATCATGATTACTGCAACCTCGACTATGCCTGTGAACCCTCAGGTGAACCTGCTGCTTCCGTTGACGCTTGGAGTGCGTGGTACGGTGCAGCATCTCGCTGGCGATGGTGAGATGCGACGACTCGTTGGTGCGAGTGCGGCACGCCGTGTGCTGTTCTTTTAGCCACGTGCGTTTGCCACATGGTAGCTAAGTATGGCGTGTACTGGTTTGTTTTAATAGCCACGTGCGATTGCCTTATGCCTGCCGCAGAGGCGAGCAGTGAGCGACGTGTTGACCTGTACTATGTGAGCAATCCCAGCGGTGTGCTGATGAATACTGGTGAGTCTTACCCATTATATTATGATTCTGGGCCGAATGCCCTCTCATCAAAAATTGTGTTGTGGCAAAAGTGTAAAATACCCCCATGATCATGTGAGGAAGATCCCCGATCACCAAGTTTCTTGAGAGTTAGATGTCATAGTTGATGACAGTGGTAGTGATACCAAATTTGATTAAGAATGCTTGTATACTCATACTCAAAACTTTAGACCGCACCTCATGAGTAACATGTGGCGATGGGTCTGTAGGAAATCGTTGGTGCGATTTCTATCTGTGTTGGTGCATATTTGGCGGCAGATATGTAGGGAATCGTTGGTGCGATTCTGGCATATGTGGCGGCAGATGTGTTGTAGCATATTTGGCGGTGGATGTGTGGAGAATCGTTGGTGCGATTCTGGCATATGTAACGGCAGATATGTAAAGAATCGTTGGTGCGATTCTGGCCTGTGTTGGTGCACAGAGCCCCTTGTGTATTGTAGCATATATGACGGCAGATATGTGGAGAATCGTTGGTGCGATTCTGGCATATGTGACGGCGGATATGTAAAGAATCGTTGGTGAGATTCTGGTCTGTGTTGGTGCACAGATTTCAATGAAAGTTTCACGAGTTGAATATGCATTGCTTATGAATTGTAAAGAGTAAAACATTGTTAAAATTACTGTGTTGGAACTTGTTGATCGGACCTTCCACGATAAATCATGTTGTGCAGAAAGCACTGTGTACGAAGCCTTAATAACAGGGCATTGTCAATGATGACAGTTAGCTATTGGACTTAGACTTAGGAGACGTAAAGTACCATTTGGAATCGATCTTGTTTCGATTGGCAGGATAGCCGAGCTAGATTAATCTCTGAGCATATTTCTGTTCACAGGCACTACCGAGGACAGGTGCTGGTAAGGGATGGCCGTCTTGATGGCGCTATGTTGCAACAAGCAGCGCCATCTAACAAATTAGTTTTGCGAACTAATAATATGTACCCACTCATGTCAGGATGGACGAGCGGACGAATTGGTGTTTGTTACAGGAATGCATAAAGATACACGCCCGAGGACGGTCGTACGTCAGGACGGCCGTGTCGGAGCGTCTATAAAATACCCGGTTGGATCGAGGTAGAAGGGAGGGTATATCGAGAAACCCCCTCTTGTGTATATAGTATAAAGTTCACTGTAGGTGCGGTGCTTGAGAGAGTCCGCTTAAGTCATTCAACGGGTGTGGTCATTCGACTAGTGCTAAGATATTGTCGTGGTTCTGTTCGTTGTGATAATTCTTCTAGTGCAGGCAAGGAGGATTGGTGTTGCTGAGAGGCTGCCCTGTGTTACATTGAGATAAGTAGTGTTGCTGTGGCTGTACATATTTTGGTGTTATCATGTAATTACGTACCCCACGTTACACTGGTGTGTGATTGTGGCTGAGACGTATTACGGTGTGGTCGAACTGTAATTTCACTATACTGAATGTATAGTGCGTTACGTTGTCTTATTACTGATAATTATTAAACTGCGTAAGCAAGAGAGCAAGTTGAACATCCGCTCTCACACTTTTATTATTTTTAACAATTAACGCTATCCTGATGTATTTCCAAGATCAAAATTGGAATCCCCTGTTGTAATTCTCCGACATCAGAAGTGGGATCTCCTGTTGTCGTTTCCGATATATTAATTTCCTTAAATTTTTGTCGGAGCGACTCTTTAGGCTTTAAATCATAATTTGCTCTTATGGCCCTCTTCTGTAAAACAAATATAATTTCAGTATCAGCTGTGTGTCCCCATAGTAAAATACCATACAACATTATGCTATGGAAATAGCTAAAGTAAACTAGTCTAGCTGTTTCAACACTGGTTAGAATTCTAACCTTTTTTACAGCATATGCTGCAGGACTAAGTCTGCTTGCTAGTTTTGATATATGGGGTCTCCATTGAAGCTTCGCGTCTAGTGTGAATTCCAAGAAAAATGGTGGTATCTGCAATACTCAGTTCCTCCCCATTTAAAATTACATTAGTATTTAATTGTTTGACATTTGGAGTCATGAATTTCATACATTTCGTTTTAGTGCCATTTAAATGCAAATTATTAACATTGAACCAATTTATTAATTTAAATATAGCATTATTTACTTCGTCATATTTTAATAATTGTCGACTTAATTTGAAAATTAAAGAAGTGTCATCTGCAAATAATACTATATCATGGTTATCCCCTACTATGTAAGGTAAGTCATTAATGTATACAAGAAACAGAAAGGGACCGAGAATTGAGCCTTGAGGCACGCCCATTTGTACCATCGACCCGGTAGAGCTGCACATATAGTTAATGACAACTTTTTGCGTTCTCTTACTTAAATATGAAATAATTAATTTAAGAGCATAACTTCTTACACCGTAGTGTTGAAGTTTCCTGATTAATGTTTCATGGTGAACACAATCGAAGGCCTTGGATAGGTCACAAAATATACCCAAAGCATCCTATGAATTCTCCCATGCATTAAATATATATTTAATTAGCTCAACACCGGCATCAGTTGTCGAGCGACCCCTTGTGAAACGAAATTGATTTTTATGTAGTAAATTATTTATATTAAAGAAATTTAATATTTGATCAAGAATCATTTTTTCAAAAATCTTACTTAGTGTTGGTAGTGAAGAAATAGATCTAAAATTGACGGGGTCTAATGTACTACCAGATTTAAATAAGGGTATTACTTTACTATGCTTCATTAAATCAGGAAACACGCCAGATTCGATACTAGTATTAAAAATAATAGCTAAATGAGGCGCATTTGTATCCATTATAGACGCAATAACTTTAACGGAAATTGCCCACAGATCCGCAGTTTTCTTAACATCAATAGTTTTAAAATATTTTACAATATCTTTTGATGATACTATATGAAATGTAAAATTCTTTGTACACGCATTTACATTTTGTTTAAGTAATGATTCGGCGACCGCAGGAGAAGAATTCAGTGACCACTAGGTCAATATCGGAATATCAGTAAAATATTTCTCAAAAACCATTGCTACGTCCTGATCTGATACAATTAATTTGTTGTTAACTCTTAACTGGTAATTTGAATTAAGAGAGTTGAGCTTACCAGTTTCGCTATTAATTATACTCCACAAGCTCATGGAAACTGTGTCCGTGCCGTCGGAACTAGGTTCTGCGAGACCCGCCGCAGACGAATAAAAAAACTCTCCGATCACACTCTCAATCTCATGGCTGTTATACGGGAGATGAAGCTACATTCTTCAACAGATTTGACAGCATACAGGCAACTGAACAGACAGATCTTTAAATGCATGCGGCGGGACTTACGCAACTACAATACAGCTTCTATTGAAGAAGCGATCGAGCGGAACCAAGGCTCCAAAGTGTTTTCCAGAGATCTATCTACCAGAAAGAGCCAACTGTCAAAGCAAGATCGAGTGTGGCAGCATCGTTTCCGGGATATCTGAGACTTTATGTGATATTGAGAGGTACAGCTGTATACGTTATCGTGGGAGCCACACGCAAGTGTGAGTAACGACCCAAGAGCGAGTCTTATTCGATACTATTCCGATGATATGCCGTACGTCAGTCTAAGCGAGACTAGAATGGCTCTCCAGCACCTTAAAAATTACAAGTCCCCGGGCGAGGATGGAATTACAGCGGAGCTTTTGAAAGCGGGTGAAAAACCGGTACTTGAAGTCCTCCAAAAGCTCTTTAATTCCGTCCTCCATGGTGGCATTACTCCAAAAGCGTAGAGCAGAAGTGCGGTGGTCTTGTTTTTGAAGAAAGGCGACAACGCTCTCTTCAATAACAACAGACCGATTTCCCTTCTGAGCCACGTCTACGTGCTGTTTTCGAGAGTCATTACGAATCGTCTCGCTCGCAGACTTGACGACTTCCAGCCTCCCGAACAAGCCGGTTTTTGAAAAGGCTTTAGTACCATAGACCACGTACATAGCCTCGAGCAGATTTTACAGAAGACAGAGGAGTAAAATCTGCCACTTTGTCTGGCGTATGTGGACTATGAGAAAGCCTTTGATTCCATCGAAATTTGGGCGGTGCTGCAGTCCCTTCAGCGGTGCCAAGTTGACTGTCGGTATATTGAAGTGCTGAAGTATTTGTACAGTATAGCTACGATAGCTATCTAAGTACAGAATCAGAGTACGAAATCTATACAACAGAGACAGAGAGGTGTAAGACAGGGTGACGTTACATCCCCGAAACTCTTCACCGCTGCATTGGAAGACGTTTTCAAGCTACTGGACTGGAAAGGATGCGGTATTAACATCAATGGCGAGTACATCACTCACCTTCGATTTGTCGACGATAAAGTCCTTATGGCAGAATCGCTGGAGGACCTAAGCACTATGCTCAATGACCTCAATAGTGTCTCCCAATGGATAGGTCTTAAGATGAACATGGACAAAACATAGATTATGTTTAATGTCCATGTCACACCTATGCCGGTAGTTATTGGAATCACTAAGCTCGAAGTTGTTGACGAGTATGTTTACCTGGGACAAATAGTCCGACTAGGTAAGTCCAACTTCGACCGAGAGGTGTATCGACGGATTCAACTCGGCTGGGCAGCGTTCGGGAAGCTACGACACATCTTCTTATCAGGAATACTTCAAAACCTTAAAACGAAATTGTGTAACCAGTGCGTGTTGCCAGTGATGACTTACGGATCTGAGACGTAGTCCTTCACTGCTAGCCGTATGAGGAAGCTCAAGGTCGCTCAGCGAGCTATGCAGAGGGCTATGCTCGGAGTTCCTCTGATAAACTTAGAAATGAGGATATCCGCAGTAGAACCAGAGTAACCGACATAGCCCAACGGATTAGTAAGCTGAAGTGGCTTTGGGCCGTCCATATAGCTCGAAGAACCGACAACCGATGGGGAAGAAAGATTTTCGAGTGGCAGCCTCGTACTGGTAGGCGAAGTGAAGGGCGACCCACCACTAGATGGAGTGGCGACCTGGTAAGATGTGCAGGAAGTCGATGCAGGTAGCTGAGGACCGTGGTTTGTGGCATTCCTTGGGGGAGGCCTATATTCAGTAGTGGACTTATGAAAGGCTGTAATGATGATGATGAACCTAAATGTATCCCATGGATACGGTAAGTTAAACTGGTTCATTTTAATATTTGATTTTATCAAATAAATTTTTACGTAGTAAAGCCACACTGCAGCTACATCACGGTTGTAGCACGAATGGGTCGGCTGGACCGTGGAAGGACTACGCTCTTACAGAATACCAGCGTAAAATAGCAGCTTAATGCTGATGTATTTCGTATGGTGAGTGTAGCGAACCGGAAACCCTTTCTACTGGAAACAAGCACTCCATCTTAGTCCTCAAGGGTGACAACCCATCTACAATTTGATTCTTAATCAAGTACAGATGTAGGTAGCTATGGGCCACAGCGTCCTCTTAACATTATGTGGGCTAATCGCTCGTTGGTCATCCTCATTCTATAATAATAAGCCAATTTAAAAAACATTAAAGTCTAACATTGGATTTAAAAATATCTAACTCTATGTAAATAATGATTAATAAACTATATAGTAATATATACCTATATTAAATCAAAATCAAATGCAATGTCATCATGACAACAGCCAGCAACAGATAAAAATGCTGCCAAATAGCTTACATATACATGTACTATCACAAATCACGTTTCACAGTCTCCTGTTAATTACGTATCTAAAACGAAGAAAATAATAATACCTTTTATCAGAAGCATTTCTAAAATAGGCACGCTCTTGCTTGAAGAAAAGAATCTGCATTAAAAGGTGTAAGAGATTCCACCAATTCATGGCGCCCAAAGGATCTTATGCTTTCCAAAAGTTGCACCTTCAATTGTGCGAGCAATCCTACGATGATCCAGGCCAGTCCTCTCAACAGGAGACCCCATGTCTAGTTGTGAACTTTTGCAAGCTAATAAAAGGAAGAAAGAAGAGGGAATTTTCATACGTGGTAGAGCCATGCTGCAGCTATATTAGTATACTAGCTGTGCCCGCGGCGTAGCTCGCGAATATAGGTTTTACTTAAAGAATTTGACGTTTAGGGTAAGAGAATATTAACCGATTTATATCATTACTCTATGAATAAGTGGTAACAAAATAAATCGATATTCTCAAAGTTCTAAGTCGTTTATGATAGAGCTTCTGTGTAAACGACGATAGAAGTAGACCTAGCCGGGGCGCACAGAAAAAGGTTACGGGGACTACTAACGCGAGAAAAAGCAATATAGAGCTGGCCATGTGCAAAACAATCAGTACTGACGCGTAAAGTTTGACCTTGCGCTTTATTTACGATCGTCGCATAACACACGCTGAGTGGGAAACACACTTAAAATAGGGATGTTAGATGATCATCGATGTTAAAAATTAAAACTTCGATGTTTTAACATCGATGTTGACATATGTCAAACATCGAAACATCGACGTCAATGAACCCATAATCGATAATTGGGAACTTGCAAACAATGCGAACTCGCGAAATCAATATCAACTAAATCTTGCATCTGCTCTGAAGACTAAAAATTTTGAATAATTCAGAATTTCTGAACGCATCGTTAATCTAAAAAAATGTCAGTATGGTGTGTCAAACTTAATTGTCAAGTGTCTCCTGTAATGTCACAATGGTCACTGCTTTCGCTTTATTTTGTAGTGTCGTTGTCGGTTGTCGCATAATAACTATTCTACGTAAATTGATATTCAAGTTAATTGTTACTTTTCCCTTGCTGTGTATACCCACATAATTTTAAAACAATGTGTAAGTATCTACACATATACAAAAACCATCGATAATGGTCAACATCGATGTTTTGAGTAGCCTAAACATCGAACATCGATGTTGAGCTAGCGATGCCAACATCGATGTTATTATCCCTATCTTAAAACTGAAGCCTGAGCCGTGGTAGCTCAGATGGATAGCGCTCGCTGTAAGCTTCACAGTACTCGAGCAACCCGGGTTCGATCCCCGCCGGCACCAATGAAATTGTTAATTGCAATTTTAAGTGCTGATTTACCACGTGCTCGGCGGTGAAGGAAAACATCGTGAGGAAACCTGCATGTTTGAGAAATAAAAAAAAATTTCGATGACATGTGAAGTTCGCCAACACGTATTGGGGCAGCGCGGTGGACATTTCCTTGCCCTAAAACCCTCTCAGAAATGAGAGGAGGCCTGTGCCCAGCAGTGGGACGTAAATAGGCTGCAACTTTACTTTACTTTACTTAAAACTGAAAAAAAAGTTGTTTGGTATTAGAGGGATTCTGGGTATAAAACAATATCACTATCACGACATTTATTTGCAGTTTTGTTACTTTTGGTCGAGTTTTGTTGAATAATTTAAACATTTCAATACCTCTGTATATATACCTTACAGGCCTACAGCTTCGTCAGACTCGTCAGACTCACGGGCATAAATAATTTCAGTGAGTCTCAATACGATTCACCTGCGAAAAATCTTAACACCGCAATTCAGAAAAGGTTGTAATTTGTACAACGCCATCTATTACGTTCTTTGTGAGAAAACATCCTTTTTTAATTTAAGGAAAACATATTTTTACTGTGTTTTAAGTACTATAATAGAACGATACGAAATATATTATAATAGAACGTTTTTTTTTACACACGAATCTTTTTATTACTATTTCTGGGATTTTGTGGCGCCATTAAACAAATTCGAACCTACATTTCAAAATAATAATCATGACTTTCGATAGAATTAACCAATTTCAATAAAACAAAGATTAAATGAACTTGATAATACGCTTTATGATTTTCTTAAGGATTTCATTGAAAAAAAAAGATGTTTACTCAAAACGTCATGCGTCCATAAACAAACAGACAGACCGTCAGATAGTACAATTCTAAAAATTATAAAAATGTACTTATTTAATGATTTACAGTCCCCATAATGATTTTAGTCGCAAATTAATATACTATACAATATTCAGAAACAGACATAACATGTTATTACCATTTTTATTATATGTATAGATTTAAGAGAGATGGCGCTTTTAACATCAATTCTAAAAATAAGAGATTAATTCACACGATTGATACAATAAACACATAAAAGAACTTATAAATCAGTGCCTGCATAGTAAACAAAAAAGAAAGTTTGATCCTCGCCGAAAAACGAAATTGTTAATAGCTCTTAAAATTTGATTTACCACATAGAGTACTCGGCGGTAAAAAAATAAAAAATAAATGAGAATGTCAACACGCAGTAGGGCAGCGTGTCATTAATATAAAGGTTAGAAGCAAATATGAAACTCAACTACAGGAATAAATTTTAACCTGCCTTTTTGTATCACATTTATACCACACCACCATCTATCGATGAAATTGGTTAACTATTGTACTTTAATTTAGTTTAGATAATAAGGTTAATATATTTTGTATATATTTATTACGTTCTTTATGTAATACTTTTGTTTACTGCGTTTTAGATATAATTATATCATTATAGAACATTATTTTACATCATTTAATTATGATTTATAATATGATATTAATTTTAAAATGTACTTGATGACTCATCCAACGCCACTATTGAACAAATTCGTACCTATACTTAGTACCCATACTTCAGAATATATGTCATAACTTTTGATTGAATTAACCAATTTTAATGAAATAAAGACTAAATGTAACCTGAATATACACTTAATAATTTCCTTAACTATTCTTATGATATAAATTAGTACTTTATACGTGATACGTTAACAAACAAACAGACAGACAGACAGACAGACAGACAGACAGAAAAATCTAAAAATGGTAGAAATGTATTTAATTACTTATTTTTAGTACCTCTCAATCGCTTTTATTACAAAAATATAAAATGTACAGACATCTGCTATTTACATTTTTATTATATGTATAGATTACTGTAGCTGTAGTACGAATAGGTCGGCTCGACCGGGGAAGAACCACGCTCTCACAGAATACCAGCGTCAAATAGCAGCTTAACACTGCTATGTTTCGTATGGTGAGTGTAGAGAACCGGAGACCCATTTTTACTGGAAACGAGGCCTTCCATCTTTATCCTCATGGGTGGCAATGCATCTGAATTTTGATTCGCAAACGAGGATAAATGTAGATGTCTATGGGCCACAGCAACCACTTACCATCAGGTGGACTGTGTGCTCGTTTGTCACCCTGTACTATAATAAATGGAAGTTGTTTTTTTAGAAAGTATTTTCTCGCACATGCTGACCGTTACCGATATAGCCTATCAAAGGCTACAGCTGAACATAGGTCATATATTGCTACTAATTTTGCCACAGCTGCCACGCTTAGCAGGGGGATTGGTAACTGCAGTTATTTTTTTTTTCTTTTTATTATTAAGACGCCGCTTCCCATCTCTGTTTGTTTCCCTCTGTCGCCTCTTTCTACACCCACGGTATGAAATCGAGTAGTGGACATTTTTACACCGCCACTACACAGTACCATTCTCATCATAGACAGAGAAATAGTTTCAGCAAACTTATTTCGCAGATCTATTTAAGTGAAAAGTTCTTATTTCCCTTGTTTCCAAAATTTAAAAGCCATAGTTCATTAAGTATGTCCATCCTCTAAGTAAATACAAGTTTCCTGAATGTATTTGCTAGTACGCTTGTGCTTGGTTCCATTAATGTCGTACAGGATGGGGGCCAAGTACTATTTGCTAAATATTTATGTCGGAACTTGGGCGAGCTTCCATGTTTACCCTTCGGATTTAAACTCAATGCAAATGTTAAGATATTTTGGAGAATACTGTTTAAACTAAGGATGAGTTATATTTGCAAACTTCAATACCAGGGCTTCTAAGTACGAGTACGTAAAATACCAGGGTCGAAAACCAGGTTTTAAAATGATTGAAAGTCGCTGCTCGCGACATGTTCTCGGCGTCCAAAGTTAAAGTACTTGCGTAGGAAATCGATCCGTATTCCGTGTTATTCTATGAGGAATAAGGATCACAATTGTTTAAGTGAAAAAAAAAAGAACGATTGTTACTTATTCTTATAATGATGAAATGGACCGTTTTCGGTAGCGTAAATACGTCACATCTCTTGTTTAAAATATTTAGGTGATAGAGAACTGAAGTTTTTCCTATAAATAAAAAGCCAGCGCCAGTTTCCTGTGACCGCTTTTAGTCGAAAAATGCACGGACGTACGAGTGCATTCCAAAGAAGGAAATAATATATACTATTATTAAATGATATATATAATTTTTAGAATTATTTTTCTTCTTTAAAATCAAAAAGTTACCCCCACACTAGGATTTTCTCCTGTATCGTGGAGGCAGTGTATAAACATAGATTGCACGAGAACAAACATCCAAACCCGGAAAAATATTTCTAGGCCATACAAATGCTTGTTCCGTGCGGGATTTAAACCCGCGGCCCCCAACGCAACAACTCATTGCTAAGCCACTGCGCCATGGAGCCGTCAAAAATTAAATAAATTAATGGTTAATCAAAAAAATACGTACCGCTACCATTAAGGTACCTAACACTGCAGGAGAGATGATCTCTTTACGTATGTACAGTTACACATATTCTTAATTAATTTATATGCGGAAACTATTATTATTATTATTTACTACTTATTATATTTTATTAAACAGTTTTAAAGCTTAAATGAATTTCAATATGTATTATTGTAATATATATAAGATAAAAAATATTTTATTATATTCTATTCTATTTACAAAATATATGTACTTCACTATAGAGGTTTACTGTTAAACAAAAAGTTGTTGTTGTTCAAATATCAATGTGCTCTTAAATGGGGAAGAGTTGAGTCTTGTGGATATTACTGTTTTCCTTGGTATTACTATTGACGCAAAGCTTCAATGGGGATCCCACATATCTAAATAAGCTAATATAAAAATAAAAATAATATTTATGAAAATGTATGTACATAAAAACATAAATAGCTTTGATAAGAATAAAGATGTTTATACTTTAAACACTAGGAACAAACATAAGTTTACTAAACTCCACAGAATTAGTAATTCGTTTATGGGGGCAATGTATATGCTTTTAGAACAAAATCCCAGAAATTGAACAATGTTTGTCAATAAACAAGTTTAAACGTTTTATTAAAAAATTGTACAAAAACGGTTATTATAATATCGAAGAATACATAAATGAAAAAAAAACCCAGGGAATGAGGTGATCGCCACCATAGACTTAGAATGTACTACGTGTATGGCGTATAGACGATCTGACAGCCCGAAAATGTATAACCAATTTTGATTTGTCAATGTTTTGATGTGTGTGTCTGAAAACTTAGTACCTCAGATTACGCCTTATATTTTTAAGCTTGCTGACTCTCTCTCGGAAGCTAAGGAGAACATTGAACATCAACAGGATCTTCGGAAGCTCCAAGTCGTTTCCGATCGCCGTGATTCGGATCCATTAGGAGAAGGTAGTCTCGTACTCATGAAGTCACATGTTCTGAGTAATGCTTTTAAGGGCATTTCACATTTTTGCTCTTTACTATTGAGATAATATTTTTCGTTTCATTAACCAGTTTTTGCAAAGTACTTAATTGCGGGCAATAAGCCTAGGATGGCTAACGCATCGTCGTCCATCACTAGTGACGCCATAGTTTCAACTGATGCGGCATCATGAAAACTTGACGGCGAACTTGAACGTGTGTGGCCTATATGGATGTGTGGCGGTGCTGTCGTCGCGCCACAAGCGAAACACATCGAAGCCTAAATCGCGCTAACAAAGTTCCGAAATTAAAGCAATATATATAGAATAGCTCCGAACTACCAATCGGAGCGCTGGCCGCTCCCCGGGCAGAACACCTTGCCCGGCGGGAGATCTCCCCTTTTCCTTCCACCCGCTACAGTGGTGACCCCGACGTGATCTGGTCCACGCAACCAACAAACCTTCGGAAACTACACCTTCAAACCTTCATCATCCTCAAGTACCCCATTCATTCGCCCCCGAGCAGATATTGTCTGCAGTCTTCACATTCTGCAAGCCATCTAGCTTTAAAAAAGGTTCATCGCAGCACTGGAATAATAATGCTTCCTGTTCCTTCAAGCTACTCTCTGCGCTACAGTGTTCGGCACGGCTCTGAGCCTTACTGCTCGCCTCTGCTTCACGGCACTCTCGCAGATTACTTGCCTTCTTCTCGACTCACCGCAGACTACAAGGCAATCCCTGGCACTTGCTCCGGCTCATCGTTCTCACCGGTATCACTTGCAAGTGCGTAGTACGGCATGCATTACACACCGGCATATCATTCGCACCGGCTTCACTTGCCCTTACGCACACAGCATGCATTCCCCACCGGCATTTAAGGACGCACCGGCAATCGGACTGCACTATCGACCTCCGGTCTGAGCAGGGGGGTGATGTGGCGGCGCTGTCGTCGCGCCACAAGCGAAACACATCGAAGCCTAAATCGCGCTAACAAAGTTCCGAAATTAAAGCAATATATATAGAATAGCTCCGAATTACCAATTGGAGCGTTGGCCGCTCCCCGGGCAGAACACCTTGCCCGGCGGGAGATCTCCCCTTTTCCTTCCACCCGCTACAGATGCACTGCAAACTTGACGCCGCTTCAAGTACGCTGCAAACTTGATGGTAAACTTGATCGTGTATGGCATCCATTAGGTGACGTCAAAACTATTTTCAACTTTTTGTAAGAGCACGCACTCACAGATACATATTGATATGCATCTCAAATGATTTGAGAGAAATTTTAAGTGTCTCAACAGAAGTATTTGGATAACAACTAGTAAGGCAATAATACCACAAGAACCACATTAAAGCCATACATTCTGATATATATTCAAGTAACTTAAGTTCATCGTTGCGTCGCTTTGCTTATGTAAATGAGAATGTCACAATGTTGCGGCGAACCCAACATTAACAACAGGCTACGTACTCACGAGCTTGCGTAATGAACGCCGGTGCTGAGAGTTTTGTCAATCTCACTACTGTTGCATAGAAAGTAATTTTTTTTTCTTTTTTAAATTAAACATTTCCATAATCCTATAATGAGGACACTTATGAACTTCATATCGCCTAAATTCCAAAATGTATATAAAACTAGTTTTATGGTATTTAATGAACCGCGCACAACATCAAATGAATACATTAGATGTACGCTTTCCGATATATTTGAGAAAGATTGATGTTCTCAATACTTTGGCTATTATATATAGTTGAATATTAATGATCACTTTGGCTGTTTCAAAATATTTGAACACCATGACTGCTCCTTTATATCTAACGCTGACTGTAACTTGATTGTCTGATTCCTGGAAATGGCCGTCTGGCCAAGCTAGCAGGTAATAGTACTTACTAACAGTACTCTATCATACACATTTCATTCGTCAGAAAACAAGTGAACTCTAGTGGCCCTGTACATTTTATTGTAAATAAAGCTTCCCAGAAGCTATAAAAACGTTTAGCAAAGGCGGTGCGGCAACTACGGATTCGTTTAACACCATATCTTTTCTACGTCTTTTCAAACTTATCGAATCATAAATAATTTCACTATATATTTTTAAAACAGTAGCCAATACAAAAAAATTCTGACGCTTAGCACACGGTAATTACATATAGGTAAGGTTTGTTGTTGTTCCGTCGCCAAATTTGGCGGAAAATCTTTCAAAGCTTTTCGTTGTAACATGTCCCCGGCATGCTCGATAGAATTTAAGTCGAGTGACTGTGCAGGCCAATCCAAACAGGAGAATCCTGTCAAATCCTAAAATATTATACGTGGTAGAGCCATGCTGCAGCTATATTAGTAATATAGTTGTAGCACGGATGGGTCGGCTCGACCGGGGAAGGACCACGCTCTCACAGAATACTAGCGTAAAATAGCAGCTTAACGCTGCTGTGTTTCGTATGATGAGTATAGAGAACCGCAGACCCCTTTTACTGGATAAGAGGCATTCCATCTTCGTCCTCACGGGTGACAACGCATCTGCATTTTGAGTCTTTATTGAGGATAGATGTAGATGTCTGTGGGTCACAGTAACCACTTACCATCACGTGGACTGTGTGCTCGTTTGTCACCCGAACCTATAAAAAAAAATCCATGGCGCATTTTACTGACACATTCATTACATCAAGTATTGTATGTTAAATTACCAAAGCGAATTAGAATATAATATTATATTTAAATACTTATGCTTTCTCATCGTTCGCCGGAGCTAAAGTTCAGGCAATATAACATGAGTTTGCTCGTACTAATTAATATGTCGGATGCACGGATTAACATCGTAGCTTGTACAATATATTAATAATCAAATTCTTTTTAATATTTCTAACGTGTGTTTTATTATATTTTCATATTTTTTAAATTTATTTATTATAAATAATTTGCAATACAGTTTAACAATAATAACGAACCTGAAAAGAACCTCAACCTAAAAAGAGAACCTGTCTCTTTTTTAACGATAATTGATATATGTCAATTCATCATTAACTCATTTCATTTTAAAAAGGTTGTCATTTTTATCGATTAAAATTAAATAATAAATTCAACAATCATTTATCTTTCTGACAATGTGCTTTTTATATCAGTTATATGTTAAATATGATAGATACGATTTCATGCAACAAAACGTTGGAATCTTGATTTTTGAACTTTGTGCTTAGCCATGCAATGCTGTTTACTATCTCATTCACTCGCAGGCTAAATCCTATAGATCTATGAATTATTAGTCCTGTATTTATGTGTGTCCCTTTTTAGTGTCGCTCTTTCCTTTCATTGAATTTCAAATCACAACAATTCTAAAGAAGTTTTCACTTCAAAAGATAAATTGTAATATGTCTCCTGAATTATTGTGCTGATAAAGCTTTCTCTACCTAAGTAAGTGTAAGGGGCCAGAGAAGTCCGACTGACACAATCCATCAATCATCCCAGCTGTCCATAACTCACGCACCATTCGATTCAGTATCTCAATTGTATTTCTTCTTTCTTTGTAGGTATTCCACATTTCACCCCTCCAAAAAAAAATTCATGAAACAGATTTATTGTAGAACAATTTGGGATAAGATTTATTGTCAGGCACTGGCTCGACTTTTACGTAATATAAATTCTAGAACACCCATGCCACAAGGGTAATATGTATTGATTTAAATGTCAAATGTATATTATATACAATATATAAACTTAAAGTATTTTATATGCGTTTGTTATAGTCTCTTAACGCACATGCACTTGAAAAAATGCACATACACACGCACCAAATTAGTCGTAGCTTCTGAGGGTTAAGATGGAATGCCACATAGTTTGCAATTATACTGACTCTCTTACGCTCTTTAGACCGGGATAGTGCAGTGCACATACTGCTGCTTGGAAGAAAATTAGGTGAAACTGTGGTGTTCATTTAGTAGATACCCAGACGGATTCCTAGGCAGACAAGGGGTCCTACTACCTAGAAAAGGAGTTCTACCACCATTTATTCCTATTTCTGACGCAATTTTATTCCTGTGAATTTTTTATGACTAAAATTATTATGTGGTATCTGTAAAGTTTTCTCATCTGGTTGGGAAATATAAATGTATAATTGTAAATAATCATGGTAAACGTACATAAATATTAATAAAATAAAATAAATACATAAAAAATACATAGATATATAAAAACCCAACCAGATGGAAGCCCTCGGCAGGGGAGAACAAACGCCGAGGGTTAGGGGGAAAGGGAAAGAAACCGGCGGACGATGCGGGCGGTATCGAGGAGCACCGCCTTCTGCATTTGAGCTATTATATATTAGAATTCACAAGATGCCTTAGGTATTTTCTGTGACCTTACCAAGGCTTTCGATTGTGTTCATCATGATACATTAATCAGGAAACTACAACATTACGGTGTAAAAAATTTGGCGCTTAAACTTATTACTTCATATTTAAATAACAGAACTCAAAAAGTCGTCATTAATGGTAAATGTTCCTCCGGATCAGTAGTATCAATGGGCGTTCCTCAGGGCTCGATTCTTGGCCCATTCCTGTTCTTAATCTATATTAATGACTTACCTTATCTTGTAGGGGACAATCACGATATAGTATTATTTCCTGACGATACCTCTTTAATTTTCAAACTGAAACGGCAGTCAATTAAATATGACGATGTAAATAATGCTGTATCGAAACTAGTACATTGGTTTAACGCCAACAAGTTGCTCTTAAAGGGCAATAAGACAAAATGTATTAAATTTACAATACCTAATGTAAAACATTCGAAAACCAATGTGCTCTTAAATGGGGAGGAGTTGAGTCTTGTGGATACCACTGTTTTTCTCGGTATTACTATTGACGCGAAACTTCAATGGGGCCCCTATATATCTAAATTAGCAAGCAGACTTAGTTCTGCAGCATATGCTGTAAGAAAGATTAGAAGTCTCACAGATGTTGAGACAGCTAGGTTAGTGTATTTTAGTTACTTTCATAGCGTAATGTCTTATGGAATTTTGCTATGGGGTAATGCGACTGATATTGAAGCTATATTTGTTTTGCAAAAGAGAGCCGTACGGGCGATTTATAATCTAAATTGTAAAGAGTCCCTTAGAGAAAAATTTAAAGAAATAAACATATTAACTTTGGCATCGCAATATATTTATGAAAATGTAATGTATGTACATAAAAACATAAATAGCTTTAATAAGAATAAGGATGTTCATACCTTAAACACTAGGAACAAACATAAGCTTGTAATGCCACTTACAAGACTCCACAGAATTAGTAATTCATTTATGGGGCAATGTATACGCTTTTACAACAGAATCCCAGAACATGTTCAAAGTTTGTCAATAAACAAGTTTAAAAGTTTTATTAAAGAAAAACTGTACAAAAAGGGTTATTATAATATCAAGGAATACATGAATGAAAATAACCCCTAGGAATAAGGTGATCGCCACCATGCTGGTTCTATGAAAATTCATTTAAAATTGTATAAACAAATTTATTGTTAAGTGAAATTATGTTTAAAAAAAAAGTCCCGCTGGGTTTCTTGCTGGTTCTTCCCAGGACAGAGGTATTTTCCGAACCAGTGGTAAATAAAATAATGACTTTCAATAAGTATTATGTAATAATCCATATTGAATAAAAATCATTCTATTCTATTCTATTCTATTCTAGCTTGGAGTGGTCCGTCACGGTGTCCCAGTCGCCTCAGATGACCCGAGAGGCTGATTGGAATTAACCCATTCGCAGAGACGACTACAGGTATAATTTCGGCCGGCAGTCCACCCCACATGTCGGTCACCTCGTGAGCCAGGTCCAGATATTTTGTCAGCTTATCTGTTTCGGCTTTCACGATGTTCTCGTCATAAGGAATGGTAATTTCGACCAAAAATATCCTTGACTGTGCCCGGTCCATGAGCACAATATCAGGCTTATTCGCAAGAATAGTCCTGTCTGTGATGATGGTCCGGTCCCAGTAGACCCTGGCGCGGTCATTTTCGAGTACGGCTTCCGGCAAGTACTTATAATACGGCAGTTTCCGATCCACGAGACCGTATTTCAGAGCGAGCTTCTGGTGAAGAATCCTGGCTACTAAGATGTGCCTGTGCAAATACTCAGAGTTAGAAAGCGCCGAACAACCGGAGATGACATGCCTAAGTGACTCACCGGGATGGCGACAAGCTCGACAGACGTCGACGGTGCAATCCTTTAGGATGAATCTCCGATAATTGTTGGTCTTAATAACGTGGTCCTGTATCGCACAGACAATACCCTCGGTTTCCCCAAAGAGGTCACCGAAACGTAGCCAGTGGAGGGAGGCGACTGTTTCTACGAAAGGCTCGTGTAGAGCCTTGTAGAACCTCCCGTGGAGCTCCTTCTCCTTCCATACGGCCTCCCGGTCGGAAATGCTCTGTACTGCCGGGTCCTGCCATTGCTCATTGGCTAAGGATAGAGGGGTAAGTCCTTTATCATAAGAAATAACGTCCCTATAGTATGGATTATCCGCTCTCGTCAGAAAGTAATTACGGAGGCTGCACACTTCGCGATTATGCATGGTAAGCGCGCTTAAAAAGCCGCGCCCACGATGATTCCGCGGCAAGTACAGCCTCATTACTGACGATCTTGGATGATGCATCCTGTGGGACGTCATTATTGTGCGGACTTTCCTGTCCAGAGCGTTTAGTTCGGTCTGAGTCCACCTGAGTATGCAAAAGGTATACATGAGAACAGGCATGATCCAACCGTTATATGCGTGCGTTTTATTCACACCGGACAAAAGGCTGTTAAGCACTTTGGTCAAGCGTGCATAAAACACATCGCAAACTGACTGTTTCATACCCGCCTCATCTACACCGATGTTCTATACCCAGGTATCGGTATGTTTCAGCCTCGGAAAGGGTCCTTATGTTGATGAGCATAGATAAATCTATGCCCTCAGAGTTAGCAACCCTTCCCCTTTCAACATGGAGGACCGCACACTTATCCGTCCCCAGCTCCATTCTAATGGAATTGCTAAAATCACAAGTGATGTTTAGCAATTCTATAAGATGAGAGCGACTGGAGGCGAATAACTTGAGATCATCCATATAGAAAAGGTGGGTTACTTTTGTACCTCCCTTCCGAAGCTGAAATCCCCTCCCGGAGCCCTCCAGTAAGGTACTGAGAGGGTTCAGAGAGAGGCAGAACCAGATTGGACTCAAACAATCGCCCTGGAAGATACCCCTTCTTATCTTTATTTGGTTCTCCGCAGCCGTCATCCGCTCGCTTAGATGACAAAGGATCGTACTCAACTGCCCCATACACTGCCCGAGGAAGTCTCTAACTGTACAGTTTATCTTGTACAGCTCGAGGACCCTCTTAACCCATGCATGAGGCACCGAGTCGAATGCCTTTTTGTAGTCTATCCTGGCGGCGGAGAGGTTCCGACGGTTGCGTTTACCCACCTTGCCAATAACCGCGTCAATGAGGAGTGGTTCCTTGGTTCCACGACCACCACCCTTACATCCATTATGAGCGCGCGACGTCACCTGATTTGAGTACAGGTGACGACTGATTCTCGCGCTCAAAATGGATGTTAGTGTCTTGTATATCGTGGGTAGACACGTGATGGGGCGGAGGAACCAAATGAGTGATCCCAGTAGTGAAGAGGCTCGGGAGCGACTTCTGGTCGAGAGCCTCTTGAAACTGTAGGGCGAGCACAGCGTGACACACCACGAACCCCTTCAGCCAGTAGTGATGCAGCCCGTCGATCCCTGGACTTTTCCAGTTCGGGGCCCTACGGACCGCCTCAACTACGTCATCCGGCGTTTTGATGACGGGGTCCATGGGCGTAATATTCGCACACTGACTCGCCACAACTTCCGTCCAAGGGCTCTCGCTGTGGTTTACGAGCTCTGACCACAGGCCGTACTTACTTACTTACACGTACACGTAATGATTCATAGAGCCTCTTCTGATCACTCTGAAAGAGACGATTCTGGTTGAACCGAGTCGACCTCTCAGTATATTGCCGAATCTGCTTCCCCCAAGCAGCGATTCTCTGCTTCAGGTCGTCTATGCGCTCCGTCAGTTTTTGCGTTATATCCGGCTGGGACAAACTGATATTTGTCCCAGCAAACGCCATTCTGACGGTGCGCACAATTCTCGGCCTATTATTGCCCGACCTGAAGCTTATCAGCCTGCTGATGAGGGCCCTTGCCTTTACGATACGGTCCTCAATCCTTCTTCTCCAGGCTGGGATGGTGCTAATTTGTCTAGTAGCGCGTCCAGCCGTGGGAAGTTTGGCGCCAACAATACAGCAAACTGCCAGTGCGGCGCCAAAAAGAATTGAGTCCGTCTCGCTAAGGTCCCGGCGGGCTTCCAAATAGGTTACCAGCATTGGGTTGAGAGCCCTCACGACAGCCCGATTCCGCTTGCTTAGGGGTATGCGCGGGAGTCGCGGTCGATTTTCGAGAGGCATACTGCGCGTTTCCACAATCGCCTCTTCCAATTTAGTCCTCATCTGCTCTAGTTCTTCGGTGACCATTCCATCATCGCCTGAATCAACTAGAGCGGGGTGATCCATGGCGCCCTCTATATGTGGCTGCTGGTCTGTGGCCTGAGAAGCCGCATCCCCAGCTATAGCCGGTTCATTCGATGAGGGAATAGCCTCACGCCATAGTCGTTCGAGTTCGGCATCATCAAATATTTTCGAGCGTATGATGTACTGACGGCTCAAGCTCAGCAAAAAAGCGATGCATCCGAGCCCGATACGCTATCCCTCTAGTTTCATCCCCTTTCGCCCTATAGTACGCCCGCAATGCGTTAATGTTCATATTTTTTGTCCAACGCATGCGGCTTACTCCACCAAATTATTATTATTATTAAAGTATTGAAGTATTGAATAATATAAAAATTGAATAGAAATAAATTTACGTACAAAATTACGTACGATTTTTTACTAACAGTCAACTTACACAATGACATCTTAAAGAACAGAACATTTTTCCTAAGTGTTGTGGCTACTTGCAAGTAAACACAGCATGCACAGTAAAAATGACTTAATTAGGTTTTTAATTGGTTTAATAAAGTTATCATGTTTAATAGAACGTAGTTCTGCATGTGCATGGTAATAGAAAACACAAGCTGGTTGCACGATTTAGTATTGACCATACTCTCGAATATATTTTTACGAAAACTGTAAGCGGGTTTAAAGTTTACATCAACTAATAACTTTTAGACAAAAATCAAGACGCTGACGCGTGTTGTTATCCCTGAGTACTAAGAATGTCTGGTTTCTAGTAAAAAGGGTACCCGGTTCTCTACACTCGGCATGCGTGCTTCAGAAAGCACGTAAAACCGTTGGTCTTGCGCTGCTCCTAATCCCTTTCCGGTCGTGTTTACCGTCCCATCAGACTATGAGAGTGAGGGAATAGAGTGTGCACCTTTGCTTGCGCATATTCTTAGGCACTATAATCCTATCCTGCGCCGATGGCTAGTCTCCTTTGAAGCTGGCCGCCGTGACCGAAATACGTTCTGGAAGTCATTACTATTACTCTTTGGTCGGTGGCGGTTCGTGAGCTCAGGACATTCGGTTTTTTTTTGATAAGATAGGGTGCCAAACGAGCTGTGTGCTCGTCCACCTGATGGTAAGTGTTTGCTGTAACCCATAGATATCTACATCTATCCTCAATAAAGACTCAAGATGCAGATGCGTTGTCACCCGTGAGGACTAAGATGGAATGCCTCTTTGCCAGTAAAAAGGATCTCCGGTTCTCTACACTCACCATACGAAACACAGCAGCAGTAAGCTGCTATTTTACGCTGGTTTTCTGTGAGAGCGTGGTCCTTCCCCGGTCGAGCCGACCCATTCGTATTACAACTATACTACTAATATAGCTGCAGCATGGCTCTACCACGTAAATTCAGTTTCAATCGAACACAAATAAATTCTTTATTTTACATTGCATAGTGTTCTGAACTTTAATGTGTATAAAGGATGTAATATTTTGAATAAAATTTACTATCAATCATATGAAATGCTTTTGTATGTCATGTGTTCGAAAGATAAAAATTAGTTCTTTACAGTCACAAGTAGTTTCATGACTATCTCAAACTCAAACTTACACACAAACGTATAAAGATTGGTCAAAGCGATTATCACAATTATTTCGAATGATAAATAGCAAGGAGCCCAGTCGCGAAATACTTTAACATTCACAATTCATACAAACGAGCAATCATAGGTCACATGTATAAAGGTCCTGTCAATGGTTTAATTCGGAATGTTCATAAAACGTAATTGGAATCAATACTTTGATGCGAATCCTTACTAATGGTAATGTCGTGTTACAATTACATTTCTGGTTGTAATTTATTTATTTATTTATTTATTTGGTCTACCAACGACTGTTACATTACAGAAACTTAAAGTAGTTACATTATAATAAACTATTATGAGCTAAATGCACATTCAGTTACAGGTATAAACACAGCGTGCTATTTTAACATGTGATATAAGTACCTTTTACATTGGTATAAGATTAATTTTAAACTAGTTATAACAGATAAAATATAGTTGTAATTAATCTGGGATTTTTTTAAACAAATGTACACGAAACTGGTTAAGTTTAAGAGAGAAAACATCCTTGGGATCATTAATAAACCACGTATTTAATGCGTTACACAGACGAGGAACTGGTGAATGTTTTCCTAAAACAGTCCTGCGGAATGGCGGATAAAATAAAGAAACGGGTTTCCTTGGAGCCCTGAAGAGGATCCTGAAATTAAAAAGGTTAAGGAGCTGAGGGCAGTCAATTTCATTATTAAAAATTTTATAAATGAATATTAGGTCCGAAAGGGTCCTTCTTTTATTCAACGAGGACATTTTAAAGTGTTTGAGGTTTTCATGATAGAATAACTTTTTCTTTGAAACTTTGGAGATGTGAGATAAATTCCATAAAAAGCGTTTTTGGACCCGTTCTATTCTTAATATGTGCGTGGCATAGTGTGGCGTCCATACAACAGGGCAGTATTCAAGAAGACTGCGTACTAGTGCTTTGTACAAAGTGATACGTGTCTGTAAGTTTTTGAACACTTTACTGTTTCTAATAATAAAACCCAGCATATTAGATGAGCGCCTTACAATGCTTTCAATATGTGGTACGAAAGTTAATTTGTTACCTAGAATTATTCCCAGGTCCTTAATTCTATCAACTTCTTTGAATGGTTTACCATCAATATAATATTTGGATTTAATTTTACTATGTTTGCGTGTAAATTTAATAAAAAAGCATTTATCTATATTTAATTCCGTCCCATTTGTACAGCACCAATTGTATAACCTATTTAAATGATGTTGTAACATAAGAACATCAGCTTGGGACTTAATAGTTCTTGCAATTTTCAAATCATCTGCGAATAGATAGGGCGTCGATGAAAGGAAACTATTTGGCATATCGTTGATATATACGTTAAAAATAATTGGCCCCAAATGGGATCCTTGAGGAATTCTTGAGGTTATCTTGTGAGCTTCAGACTTATAGCTTTTAGCAACAACGAAGAAACGTATATTCGTTAGATATGAATTAATCCAGTTGGAAAAATTTCCTATAAAGCCATAGGCAGCAAGTTTGTTTATAAGAGGTAAGTGGGGTATTTTGTCGAAGGCCTTGCTGAAGTCTGTGTACACAAAGTCTACTTCCTCCTGTTTATCTACAGCTTTAACCATTCCTTCAACAAATGTGACTAAGTTTGTGCAAGTGGATTTCGATTTTAAAAAACATGCTGATGTACGCTGACGTATTGCTGAAAATGGCTTTGTATTGAGAGGCAAACAACAGATTCAAAAACTTTTGCCATTGTCGACAAAATTGAGATTGGTCGATAATTCGATACTAAGTTCTTGTCGCTAGATTTATGTATTGCAACTAGTTTGGCTATCTTCCAGACGTTTGGAAAGGCACCTGTCAATAAGGAGTAATTAAAAATGTATTTTAAAGGTACAGCCAGTGTTATAGCACAGTTTTTGACAAAAATAGGTGGGATTTCATCTAGACCTGCGCCTTTATTTGTATCGAGTGATTGTAGTTTTTTTATTATTGACTCCCGAAATATCGAAAGAGTCCCAAGGCTGACGCTATTTTGTGCTATAAAGTTGAGATAGGTAGAAGTAATCTAAAGGAAACCATTGCGAAAGTGTACCCTTTCTATAAAAACACTTAGTGATTGTGTTATATTTTGTTTTAAGTTTTTATTTTTAAACATATTATATACTAATGACCCACCCCGGCTTCGCCTAGATAGAATCTATTAATGTGGCGTTATTTGTAAGATAATAAAATATCATGTTATTTATCAATAGTTACATTTTTTTTAATTTTTCTTTTTATTTTTATTTTTCCGCAATGTTTCATTACAATCAAAACTTCAATTTTATTTATACATACAGATTTAAAAAACCAATATGTATACTTGTTTAGGCCTAATCTAAAACATTTTATAACTTGCATTCAAGACTCGCTTCTCGGCGTGTCCTTTCGATGAAATTTAAAGGTCATCGCCGGCCCCCTCTCCCGCGAGGCTCTCTCGGCTGAGCGCTCGATCGCCTGACGCGTGGGCGAAGTTAGTTACTAGCGACCTCGGTGTCGATGAGACGGCCTGGAAATTTGCGCTCGGAATAGCCTCTAATAGCGTTGTCTAATCTCGTACATTTTACGTGACAACGAGGCTAGTCTTGTTATAATTCTTGTTGTAATAGTTTTGAGTGATTATTTTAACTTCGATTGCTATTAATTTGCGTCGACCAGTTTGTGTGGCATTTTAATATCGTACGAAGGAAGTTTGCTTTGTCGGGCGGAACGCTAAAACTTTGTGACTCGAGAGGAGATCACGTATGGTCGATTATAATTTTGTGCTAAGTGAACATGGGACATTGAACTTTGACCGACCGTTCTTAAGTTGTGCAGCGTGTCACTTGTTTTAATTTCGATTAACGTTGATTTAGTTAAATTTGAAGTTTATTAAATGTACAATAAAGCTGATAAACTATTATAGTGAAATAAAAGCAGAAAGTCTAATTGGTGAACGCCATTGGAGTGATCGAAGTTGTGTAGCCGAGCAGCGCATGTGAGCTGCTGGCCGATTACATCGGTTAAGTCATGTTACACTTACACAGTAGTGTGTAAGTGTAACATGACATGATCGGTTAAGTCATGTTACACTTATGTAACATGACTTAACCGATGTACACACTACTACATTTACTCTTACATACCACCCACTTGTCCCTGACGGCGTCTTGTGGCCGACCCTACCTCCGGAACTCGGTAAGTTCATGTTTGTTTATCCAGCCAATAATTATCCATACATATAGGCCATTGGGTCCGAACTCTCTGGTTGCTCGTCGAGTGTATTACTGATAGGCCCTAATACAGTCGACTTCTGTCTGGGCAACTAAGAGCCGTAACATTTTATGGTAACAGAGCGTGGTTGATTGGTTTTCCAATCACGCCCGGCCGTAATATTAATAAAAATAGTAGGTAATAAATACGTACGTACGTAATAAAAATATTTTTTTCTTTTTGTTTGTTTTTTTTTTGTTTTGTTAGCGGATTGGTGTTTAGAACCACGCCGTTAGGCTGCGCAAGCAGGAGCGTGTTTAGGGTTAGGTACCTACGCGTCGGGTATTTCGGGTAGGTAGATTAAATAGCCGAAGGGTCGGTCGCTTCAGCGAGGCATCTTTGTTGACCGCCTTTGTAATTTGTATTTAACTTGATTTAATATTAATTGTATTTGTAATTTGTTAATTTGATTTGTATTTGTGCCGAGTAGTGTAATTTGTATTTAATTCAATTTAATAGTAATTTGTATTTAGTAGTGATGCCATCGCACAAGCCACCGGCGCTTCGCTTGCAGGCGGAGCTGCGCTGGGCCGCGAACGCCCATACCTTGATAGGGCGACCCGATCGGGTCCATAGTTTAGGGAAGCGGCTCAAGAAGGTCGTGGCCCGCAGGGCCGTAGTGAAGGAGGCTTGCACAAAGCTTTTGGCGTCGGATGCGGAACAGGGAGTCCTAGACTCCTGCTTCGCGGACTACGAGCAATTCTTTTCGCTCACGGACGATTTGATCGAGGCGGGGGCCAAGTATAATAATGAAGCGCGGGAAGCTCGACTGAGTAGCCCGCCCGAGTCCCCTTGGAAGCAGGCTACCCAGCCGGAGCTGTTGGGATGACTCCCAACTCTGGACCTGCCAAGGTTCTCCGGAGTCCTCTCCGACTGTCTGACCTTTGTTGGACTCTTTGATAGCCTAGTGGACGCCCGGAGGGACTTGACACCAAGCCAAAAGATGGCGTACCTCCTGACCTCACTGGAGGGGGAAGCCCTGAGCGTCGGCGGCCATTTGAAATTGTCGGACGACGCCTACCAGAATGCCCGAGACCTCCTCGCAGGAAGGTACGCCAACGTCCGGCGAATTGCGGACGAATACATTAGGCAGCTCCTAAACCTCCCGCTGCTTAAGGAGCGGGCGAGACTACGTTCGGACATCGTAAATCCAGTCTTGGTGGCCTGTAATTCGTTGAGGCGGCTGGATTTACCGGTGGACTAATGGTCCTTCTTGTTGCTCCACATCGTGCTGTCCCGCCTGCCTCTCAACCTTCGGATACATTTTGATACATTTTGAGGTACGGCAGGGACGGCGCCTTCTATATTCTGCCCTTCAGGGACCTGCTGTCTTTCTTGGAGGAGCAGTGCCGGCAGATTGAGAACGCAGCGAGCACCGTCGACAACCTACGGGTTGCCAACAGAGCCGTGCCCAGGGACAGGCGGAATCCACCGGGTAAGTCGTCGCCAACCCCCTAAGGCCGAGCGGAGCTCCCGCAGGAGGGCGCCGCCCTCTACCATCTTATAGCGGCCTAGTGGCCAGGGAGGTGCCCCCCTGCTCTTATTGTCGAGCATCCGATCACCGGGTGACGTTGTGCCAGAAGTTATTGGGTAAGCCGGTCCCGGCAAAGGGAAGCATCGCCAAGGAGCGCCGCTGGTGCTACTCGTGCTTGGAAAAGCATCTCCAACGAGACTGCCCGCACCAGCGGCCCTGTGCGCACTGCCAGGGCAACCACCATGCCGTGTTGTGCGTGGGTGCGAACGGCGCTTCCCCTCGGGGCTCTGCCGGGCCTTCAACTGCCACGGGCGGGGGCGCTCGGCCGCGCCCTCTGTCGGGCGACGCCCGGCGCTCCCCTGCCGGCCACCGTGCCCCTGGGTTTGAAGGGGTCCCTCCCCCGACCAGTCGGGGGATCGTTCCCCCCAAAGGCGGGGGGGTCTTCGCCCTCCCTCACCGTGTCGAGAGGAACTTCACGGCCAATCGGCGGTTAGCTAGACCCTTTTCACCCCCGTTAGCTGAGTGGCCGCGACTGGGGTACCGCCCACCCCCTTTGGTCGGTACCGGTACTACGGGGTTTCTGCGACCTTGAATCTGTCTCGGGCCGCCTCCACTGATCCTTTGAGCCGTCAACAGTCCTTTTGTCAAACTGTCCTATTGCCGACGGCCTCAGTGAAAATGTACAACCCGAGTGGCGACTGTTTAACGGTTCGCGCTCTGTTGGATTTGGGTTCACAGCTCAACACAACTCAGTCATTCTGGTCCCAGAATAAATACTCCGAACCGATTGAATTGCCTGGCCTACGAGCCCAAGTAGGAGTGGGCAAGGATAAGCCCACTCGGGATTTCTCGCTGCTAGAACGGTACAGCTTACTCGATAAGCTCTTAGGAGTGACTGCTTGGTTGCGTCGATTTGTCCGCAATTCGAGAGACCCGTCTAACCGAATCTCTGCTTCCGTTTTGTCCCATAGCGAGGGCCGCGAAGCTTGATGCATTGACACGTATGGTCCAAGCGGAGCATTTTGAGCCCGTGATTGAAAACTTGAAGCGGAGCATTTTGCATTTTTCATTTTCCCTTTGCATTTTCTTTCGCATCTACCATGGGGAGTGCTCTGAGGAATTGTTCGGATTAATCCCAGCCGCCAAATTTCACGAACGCACATCGCGGCAGAACTCCCGATACCATCCACACCATCTGGATGATTGGCGGTCCACCACTGTGCGATTTAGGAGATGTTTTCTTTCTCGCACGACCTCCTTGTGGAATCGATTACCATCAGCGATTTTTCCGGACCGATACGACTTAGGGACCTTCAAGAAAAGAGCGTACTCCTTTTTAAAAGGCCGGCAACGCATCTGCGATTCCCCTGGTGTTGCAGTTGTTTATGGGCGGCAGTAGTCACTTACCATCAGGTGAGCCGCATGCTCGTTTGCCCCCTCTCCTATAAAAAAAAAAGCTCCGTTGTCAAGGGCGCTCTGGCCCGTCTGAACCTCTTCCTGGACGATGCTGGGATACTGCGCGTTGGCGGACGTTTGAAAAATTCTCAACTGCCGTACGGGGCTCGACACCCGTTACTGCTCCCTAAGGACGGCGCTTTTGTTCGGTTGCTGGTAACTCAACATCATGTTAAGAATGCCCACGCTGGGTGTTGCGCTCTTTCGGCTATTTTGCAGCGGGAGTTTTTGATTTTGGCTGGCCGACGCACTATTCAAAGCATCCTCTTTAAGTAAGTGCATACCTTGTTATAAACTGAAGGCCACCATATCGCAGCCTATGATGGGTGACTTACCACCCGACCGCGTCAGGGCCATCCGACCATTCGCTGGAGTCGGCACAGACTTTGCTGGCCCCTTCCTCGTCAAGTCCTCCAACCTTCGTAACACGCGTTCACATAAGGCCTATCTGTGCATTTTCGTGTGCCTCTCCACTAAGCCCGTTCACTTAGAACTTGTAAGTGCCCTCAGCACTGAAGCCTTTGTGGGCACGCTGGGCCGCTATGTATCGCGTCGCGGTTTGCCGGACCTGATCCGGTCTGATTGCGGAACGAATTATAAGGGCACGGATAGATATTTGAAAGAGATATTCGTTGAATTTCTGTCCAGCAACAGGACTTATTTAGGTAACGCGATGTCCAAGAAGGGCATTCAGTGGAAATTCGACCCTCCGGCTTGCCCACAATGGGCATTAATTTTGAGGCGGTGGTTAAGGTTGCAAAACGCATCTCCGTCGCGTTATTGGCGAAACTATTTTGACATTTGAGGAGCTTGCCACTGTATTCTGTAAAATTGAGGCGGTACTCAACTCTCGGCCCCTCTGTCCTCTCTCGTCCGATCCGAATGATTTGGAGGTTCTAACCCCGGGCCACTTCCTGATTGGCCAGCTTCTTAACGCCCTGCCCGAGCACCCCTTCAGGGAAATAAACTCTTTGCGGTTGAGCAGATTTAACCTGCTGCAACTGATGACTCAGAGTTTTTGGCACCGATGGTCTCTGGAGTTCCTACATCTTTTGCAGCAGCGCGTTAAGTGGTCTGACAAGACGGATCCTCCTCGGGTGGGAAACCTCGTGTTAGTTAAAGAAGCCAATGCTTTACCTTTGTATTGGCGCCGTGGGCGCATTGTTAAGTTGTCATATGGATCGGATGGGGTGCCTAGGGTGGCCGAGGTTTTGTTTGGATATTCGGTCTTGCAACGTGCCATCGCGACCCTATCCCGTTTGCCAATTTACTTGCGGACATAAGTCCTTATGTCCGGGACGGGGGTTTGTTTAGGCCTAATCTAAAACATTTTAAAAACTTGCATTCAAGACTCGCTTCTCGGCGTGTCCTTTCGATGAAATTTAAAGGTCATCGCCGGCCCCCTCTCCCGCGAGGCTCTCTCGGCTGAGCGCTCGATCGCCTGACGCGTGGGCGAAGTTAGTTACTAGCGACCTCGGTGTCGATGAGACGGCCTGGAAATTTGCGCTCGGAATAGCCTCTAATAGCGTTGTCTAATCTCGTACATTTTACGTGGCAACGAGGCTAGTCTTGTTATAATTCTTGTTGTAATAGTTTTGAGTGATTAATTTAACTTCGATTGCCATTAATTTGGGTCGATCGAGTTTGTGTGGCATTTTAATATCGTACGGAGGAATTTTGCTTTGGGCGGAACGCCAAAACTTTGTGACTCGAGAGGAGATCGCGTGTACTCTATTATAATTTTGTGCTAAGTGATCATGGGACATTGAACTTTGACTGACCGTTCTTAAGTTGTGCAGCGTGTCACTTGTTTTAATTTCGATTAACGTTGATTTAGTTAAATTTGAAGTTTATTAAATGTACAATAAAGTAGATAAACTATTATAGTGAAATAGAAGCAGAAAGTCTAATTGGTGAACGCCATTGAAGTGATCGAAGTTCTGTAGCCGAGCAGCGCATGTGGGCTGCTGGCTGATTACATCGGTTAAGTTAGGTTACACTTACACACTACTACATTTACCCTACATACCGCCCACTTGCTCCTGACGGCGCCTTGTGGCCGACTCTACCTCCGGAACTCGGTAAGTTCATGTTTGTTTATCCAGCCAATAATTATCCATAGGCCATCTGGTTTCTCGTCGAGTGTATTACTGATGGGCCCTAATACAGTCGACTTCTCACTGGGCAACTGAGAGCCGTAACAATACTAAATATCCTCCATTTTAAGTTTGTATTATTTTAAAAATGCTAAATCTGAAATGATATAATTCAAGAAATTGACTATTGTAATTGTCTGAATTATATTGACAAACCTTCTGTTAGTTATAACCTCAAAGGGTTAATTGATTCTTTTTATAAAGGGCAGTATTTTTTAAAGAAAATACAGCATTATAAACAAGTTGAACTGCTTCAGTAAGAGCACACTTTAATCAACTAAGGTAATTGTGCTGCTTGTATAATCTGTGTTAAGCAGCTGCATCTTGATCTGCGGCAGACGATAACGAACAAGCAACATTTCTTGTTTTTCTTGTGTTGTGTATTTTGTGTTTAACAATTTTTTTATTCATTAAGAAATATATCGACCACTGGCTCCACTGAAGTCGTTAATTAATTATTCTTCACTATCACCACATCGATCGTGAGGGAAACTGCATACTCTAGAAGTATGAAATATTTTTTTTATATAATAAGGATGACTAACGAGCACACTGTCCACATGAAGGTAGATGGGTGCTGTGGCCCGTAGACAAATACGTCTCAGGATAGCGTTAATTGTTAAAAATAGTAAAAGTGTGAGAGCGGATGTTCAACTTGCTCTCTTGCTTACGCAGTTAATCATTATCAGTAATAAGACAACGTAACGTACTATACATTTAGTATAGTGAAATTACAGTTCGACCACACCGTAACACGTCTCCGCCACAATCACACACCAGTGTAACATGAGGTACGTAATTACATTATAACACGAAAATGTGTAAACCAACAGCAACACTACTTCTCTCAATGTAACACAGGGCAGCCACTCAGCCACACCAATCCTCTTTGCCTGAACTATAAGAATTACAACAACGAACAGAACCACAACACAGTCTTAGCATTAGTAGAATGACCACACTCGTTTAATAATTTAAGCAGAATCTCTTGCACACGGCACCTACAGTGAACTTTATACTGCACAAACAAGCGGGGGTTCTCGATATACCCTCCATTCCACCTCGATCCAACCGGGTATTTTATAGACGTTCCGACACGGTCATCCTGACGTACGACCGTCCCCGGGCGTGTATTTTCATGCATTCCTGTAACAAACACTATTTAGTCACCAATTCGTCCGCTCGTCCGCCCTGACATGACAGGTACATATTAATAGTTTGCAAAACTAATTGTTAGATGGCGCTGCTTGTTGCACTATGGCGCAGTCAATTCACGACACGACCATCCCTGACTAGCATTCGTCCTCGTTTGCAGTGCCTGTAGACAAAATATGCTCAGAGATTAATATAGCTCGGCTATTTTGCTAATAGAAACAAGGTTGATTCCAAATGGTACTTTACTTCTCCTTAGTCTAAGTACAATAATCAACTGTCATAATTGACAATGCCTTGTCATTAAGGCTTCGTACACAGTGCTTCCTTCACAACATGATTTATTGTGAAAGGTCCGATCAACAAGTTACAACACAGTAATTTTAACAATTTTGTTACTCTTTACCATTATTCATAAGCGAGTTGAATATAATATGCATTATATTCAGAGTTGAATATAATATGCATTATATTCAACTCGAGAAACATTCATTGAAATCTGTGCACCAACACAGGCCAGAATCGCACCAACGATTCTTTACATATCTGCTGCCACATATGCCAGAATCGCACCAACTATTCTCTACATATTCGAAGCCAAATATGCTACAACACATGAGGGGCTCTGTGCACCAACACAGACAAAAATTGCACCAGCGATTTCCTACAGATGTAGCCAACCTTGTCTGTGACTCCTCTGACATAGGGTAGTACAGCAGGCACACGCTCGACTGTGGCTGGCTTCACTCGGTCAGACAACAAGCTTCGGGTCCCGCGCCTACGTCACAGTGACCGAGTGAAGCCAGCCACAGTCGAGCGTGTGCCTGCTGTACTACCCTATGTCAGAGGAGTCATAGACAAGGTTGGCTACATCTTGTAGCGAGCTTCCATTAAAACATACTTCAAGCCGCTGAAGAAGATTGGTCAATTTTTACCATCCGTCAAGTGTCATATCCCTCTACAAGATACAGAAGTGTACAAGCTGGATTGTGAATGTGATCTCTCGTATATAGGACAAACAAAAATATCTATTAAAACCCGCGTTAAAGAACATATAGCTGACGTGAAGCACCGACGTACCGGGAAGTCTGCAGTTTGTGAACATGTTCAAGATCGTTCCCGCCATTACTTTAGATTTGATAGACCACAAATCCTCGCAAAAGAACACCGATTCCTCCCAAGGATGATTCGCGAGGCTATTGAAATTAAAAAACATGCTAATTTCAACAGAAAAGATGGATGGGTGCTGCCATCTGCTTGGGATCCCATAATTAATAAAAATCAAATCCAAACCCAAGTATACCACTTCTAGACTTCAAGATACTGTAAGCTCATTCTGCGTAAATCGAACCAAAAATTAATATTAAAAAACTGAAGGTAGCCGGGCTAACTATGACAGCAGTACGTCAAACACTTCAGTCCCCCGTGACCACGGGTGCTGGAAAGCACCCGAAACGTCGGGAATATAAAATTAAGTTAATATACTCGATAAAATCCGTAAAATTAGTTTTATTTAAAAATGTATAGTGTTCGCGTAAATATAAGAAATCATTACATTCTTACAAATTATTTTTTAAGTCAATGTTTAGGATAAATATACTTTCCTCATGTATCAAACGGTGATCTGTAGCAGTGGCAAATAATGTGTCCGCAGCGTCATAAAGCGACATCATACTTCCACTCAAGAGCATGCGCCACAGCACCACCCATTCCAATAAACCCTCAACATTAAATCTCAATTTTATCGACTAGATAATATTTGGAGTAAACTGTAACAGTTATCAACACATTAGAACACAAAAATAATACTTAGAGTTTTAATTCATAGCACGTTTAATAAAACATTTTTTTTCGGTACATCGCTTAAACATTTTGTACTTTAAAACTAGCCCATGTAAATCACACCTCGTATATCAAATTATAAAATAACTCAGACAAGGTAAATTTCTACTGAATGCAAACTATAACTCATTTAGAATACCTCCAACATTTCTTTCGTCATTTGTTATCATATTTTGGTAAGGTTATGAAATAATGAAAGTACTTGCGGGTACTTTTTATTTTAAATCGAACAATAAGATTTAAATTTTGGCTTAAAACATTTCACTTTAAACTTTTACTCTACACTTTAGTGGTACGTCAAAGTCGTAAATAGGACAAAAAAACTTCATTACGACATTTAACATCAAAACATAAGCGAGGCGCGTCATTAGTCTTTCACCAACGTAATAACCCTCACACTATTCGAAGGTTATATGTGGACAATAACAGGGAATTTATCCCACTTCTGATCTCGGAGTATTACGGAGTTTTCAATATAATAATGCTTTCAGAATGTTGTTGGGACTGCCTCGATACTGTAGTGCGTCGGAGATGTTTGCGCAAGCTCGCACGGACGGTTTTCATGCGATAATACGTAAGAAAACAGCTTCGCTGCTTAGAAGGGTGAGAGATAGTCACAACAGCATTTTGAAAGCAGTAGCGGAGAACTATAATTCTCCGATTTTGAAAAAGTTTGTCCACACATTAATGTTTACTAACACTAGTTTATAAGTCAATTGTTACTAACACTACTATGGATTAATTTTGGTCCGAATACAGTATAGTGAAATTACAGTACGACCACACCGTAAAACGTTTCCGCCACAATCACACACCAGTGTAACATGAGGTACGTAATTACATGATAACACCAAAATATGTAAACCAACAGCAACACTACTTCTCTCAATGTAACACAGGGCAGCCACTCAGCCACACCAATCCTCCTTGCCTGCACTAGAAGAATTACAACAAGGAACAGAACCACAACACTGTCTTAGCACTAGTAGAATGACCACACTCGTTGAATGACTTAAGCAGAATCTCTCGCTCACGGCACCTACAGTGAACTGTATACTGCAAAAACAAGCGGGGGGTTCTTGATATACCCTCCATTCCACCTCGATCCAACCGGGTATTTTATAGACGCTCCGACATATATATATTTTATTCGCTGGTATTTTGTAAAAATTCCTGTACGCAGTGGCCCAAGGTGGGCACTACAGGCCATTGCCATTGTGTACAGGGCAAAATGACGTATGATACGTATGATAGCCGACAATTGACAATGGGCATAGATCGTAGCGAGCAATGGCGATGTTGTCGGTTTTTTCGACACACTTCAAAGGAATCGTGACGTAGCGTGGCCGGTGGTGTTCACACAGTGGCCCAATGTTTAGTTAGTCACTGACCAGAAGCTAGTGTTCTATATTTACTAAACAAAAAACACCTAAGATCGTAGTAATAGACTCAACTTAAAATTTAAATTGCTCTTAAGTTTACATTTTAGTATACGGACTATCACGCATAATCCTGATTTTGAGTTATTAACAAGAGCCTCAAAATATAGGATTAGTATAGCAATAAAGAAACTCTTATGTACCTTGTCCTATTAAGGTGGATTTTCAGCATCCAATATCTTTAATAACTCTGTTGTGTTACACACTTCTTTAATACTTGTATGCAGTATACAAATAAATAGCCGAGGCTGAGATGGATTTTACGTCCATTGAGTTTGTTTTCCCAGGCAGGTATGAGTCATGAACCATCGTGTGAACACCTGTCGCTGAATGAGCGATGCTAGCTTATCGTGGCGCATGGCCTGCACTTAAGAACGTGATCCATCCCCGGTCGAGTCGACCCATTCGTGCTACAGCCCTATTATAGCTTCAGAATGGCTCTACCATATTATATTTTGAAGACGTATAAAGTCTAGTACCCAACTATTTAGTTTATATCAAACTTAATTATACTTGGTCTCGTAGTTTGATGCCCTGTGGAAATGTGTTCTGCATTATATCTACAGACTTTGACAGTGAAACTTGTAATAGAGGCAAGGAATTATTTTATTATATAAAATCATGTTGTTTGGTCAAGTAGTGTAAATGGCAGGTGTTATTTACTATTACCTATATTTTGTATTTGCGGCCTAAAAGATTCCACTACCCCGTATCAACTTGAAGGTGCCGTAAGAGGCAACAGATGAAAACGAAACCGGAGATGAACAGCAGCATCTTCCTGATTACCGTTACTGGGATAATCGTTATTTGTAAGACGCTGGCGCCCATTTCCTGGTTTGTTTCCCTCTGCCGTTTCTTTTGATAACTCCTCGTCTGTTTTCCTGGTCTGTTTTTAATAAACATTACATCAACACTAGGATTTTCTCCTGTGATCTTCCTTTATTCTTTCTTGATAGCAACTAAAAATAATAAGAAGCTGTTGTTGCAGCGGTGGACTTTTGACGGTCTAAGTTAATAATATACCTTACTTATTTATTTTTTACTAAATAATCTAATTATATTGCAAAGTTTAAAAATAGTTGCTTTTAAAAATACACACCAGTACATTAACATACATACATTCTGGTAAGCATGTCGGGAACATAAAACAGGTATATTAAGAGATGAGCAAGTGCTGAATAAATTCATGTATTTGTTCATCAAATTACACTCATAAAGAAAACAAAATAGTACATCAATATTCCAGAGATAAAAATAAATAAGAGAACACAGACATAAAATATTCTGGTTGCGTGTGTGACATGATGCTGAAAAAAAATACACTGCACACCTTTAATACCCATAACGATAACAAGCGAGTACACAGTCCACTACGTAAATGGATCTATTTATGTACTGCGTCCTATACATGTGTATAGGATATACACTTCATTTAACCCTGGAGGACTGAGATGGGATGACACGTTACCATTTAAAATTATCTACGTTTTATAAAAAGTAAAATTATCTACGTATGTAATATCTCTTCACTCGCTAAATAAAATACAGCATTATTGCTACTTTCTGGCATTATGCAAGAATAATAATAATTAAAAGAATTCCAAAATTAAAACACAAACCACGAAACTAACTTTGTCTGGGTGGATAATGTAGGCAATGTTTGGGCGAAATATTGTAACATTGTATATGCGGGCTGCGAGTTAGGGCGCTCAATTAGATGCGTACTAAGTTAAAGTTATGAAAGCCGTTTGCTTGTTACTTCTACAATACTGGTAACAGCTACAAATTTATTTTGCACTTTAATTAATTCTTTATTTGGAAGTTGTCGTACGATTACAGACCCATGTCCGATTTTACAATATCCAAAAATCATTGAGTAATCATTATTCATTCATTATCAAAAACGAACCGCACTCACGCCCTTATTTTTACTCTATGACTAAATTATTGTAATATTTCGTGATTGTATAATCCATATTTATCTTCATTTTAAATAAATTTGAGTAAAAGAAAATAATACATATAATAATATGATCGCCCCATAGGTAGATATAGACAGTAGGTCTCTACCAGTCTTAGATGAGAGTGGAACGGGATGAGACCGGAACGCAGAAGCCTCGACTTCAAAGAGTCAGTGATTTCTTCATGGGACAATGTAAGTTTACAACTTAGGCTCATAAAATATGCGGGATAATTGTAAAAAATATTACATAGTAAATGACATACATACACACTCCTACATAAACACTCACGCCTGTCACCCAGAGGGATAGGCAGAGACTACGGACTTCCATCGAGCACGATCCTGGCACACCTCTCTCGCCTCCTTTTCATCCATATATCTACGCATACACGCTCGTCGGTTAAGGGTCGGTTAAAATATGGCCAATTTGGTCGATGAAATTTCGTTTATCTTCGTCCCTTCCCGACTCTGCCGTCACTCTTTCCTCGTTCATTCTTTCTACATGACCGAACCACTGAAGCATTCCTTTCTTAATCCTGGTCACAACGTCATATTGCAAACCACAATTTTCTCTTACTCATATCACATAATTTCTCACCCTGTCATTCAGATTCAGCCCTAGCATACTCCTCATTGACTGCATTTTTATTATTTTATTATTATTCTACTCTCGTGCTTCCTCTGCTACATCCAACATTTAATGCCATACATAATGTAGAGGCTAACACAGCATTATGAATTGCCTTAATTGTTTTTTTGACACATTATGACTTTCCACAATAGAGTGTACAGCCCCATTTACTCTATTCCCTGTGTTCACTCGTTGTTATATATCCTTGTCATATCTACCATCTCTGCCAAATTAATTTAAATAAATTAATATTGAATGTAATTATTATTCTGTTCTCTTCTGTTTAGAATCGTTACCGTTATAACATTGAATCTTAAACAGAAGTGTGTTTTTCTGTTCTGTAATTCGAAATGTACTTATAGTTCCTCTAAAATAATTATTAAATAAAAATGCAATATCATGATTTTAGCTTAAGATATTACATAAGTATATCTACAGGTAGTAAATGACTGCGTAAAATAACAATTGACCTTTTCATTCGTGACGACATTACTGGAAATCAAAGTTGGGTTACTCACTTACTACACTTAAAGAGAGATTTAGGCAAAGTTCCTTTGGAGTTGACTTGAAACGCATTAGTATGCCGTATGTGATCATCTTATAATCTTACGAAATTACATACGCCCTTTACATTTATATAATGTCTGCTTCTGGAGTTCACGAGTTTAGGTTTATAACTAATATCTTAATTTAATAAATGAGACTAATGTTTTCACGATCAGAGCACACTTCAGCGTTATTGAGAGCATAAAGTGAAGCGCTTAGAGAAGTACGTTGTTTGAATACAGAGCGCTACATAGAGGCAGTAACCAAAACAAAAGCTAAAGAATCAACATTGCGAAAAATACTCAAGACACCAAAACTTAATTTAAGAAATAAGTATCACAGGAGTCGCAGACAGGAATAATAATACGCCTGATTGTTAGTTGTTTCCTTTACTAATTTTACAGCACGAAAAGCCCCTCAATCATTATAGCAATCGTTTAAATAATATCGCACAATGGTGGTAAGTTATCCCTACTACCTATCAAAACTTAAGCTAGCAACAGTTTGAATGTGTAAGAATGATACAATCCAAATACTTTTATAATATGAAAATAACTTAAACACTATTGTAAATATTACTAATGAGTGAATTAATAACGAATGTTTAGAAGATGAAATTATTTTTATAACATTCTTAGTAAACATCTCAAATTCGAAATTAGAAATAAACAGAAAATTATCAATGATAATTATTATGAAAATACAGTGACTTTTAATCTTTTTTATATTTGATAATTAAAAAATAATAACAAAACGATAATTATACAAATATTATTTATAACGATTTATGATAGAAAAGATGTAACAATCACTGATAACATAAATATATCTTATGTTACCAGGTAAATACCTGACATTTTGAGTAAGGTGACGACAACACAATTGACGTGGGTTACAAATCCATACATACGATTTGATCGCCTATAGATTTTTATCGTTAAAACAAAATAGGTACGTTGGAAAGGCCAGACTGAAAAAGGGTATGAAAATCTAAAAAGGGTTTGAAAAGGTATGAAAATCTTATCTGAAAGACCAACAACTATTAGTACATTGAGATGTAGTGCTAATGCTAAGTCTATTTATAACAAAAATAAAATGCATTTTTAAATCTTTTCTATTTATTTATATCAATCAGTCCTATACTTATAAGTTACTCCTAAAATTGTTTAAATTAAAATATTATATTTTTCGTAACAACTGAATGTTGTAAAACATACATGAAACAAACACAGAAAGCACTTAAAATAAATACAAGATAACACCAAAATGGAGGAGCATAACTAGCAGTCACAAGATAACATAATTAATATATAATATTATTTAGAACAGTAACAATAGTTACAAGAACGCCCAATTTGACTAATAATAATAATAATAATTTACTTCGGACCTAAGTTCGGTGACGGCGCGGCGGCCAGTTTCAACGGAAGCTATTTTTCTGGATATAATAGGATTAAAGTATGCCTGAGTGTATTTTTTATAGGACAGGGTGACAAACGAGCACACAGTCCACCTGATGGTAAGTGGTTACTGTGACGCATAGACATCTACATCTATCCTCAATAAAGACTCAAAATGCAGATGCGTTGTCACCCGTGGGCTAAGATGGAATGCCTCTTTTCCAGTAAAAATGGTCTATCCGCAAACGTCTCCAGTAAAAATGGTGTATGCGCAAACGTCTCGGCGACAGACATCAGGCGCACTATCTACGACGTAAATCCGTCAACTTCCTGACCCCGGGCTACTACTGAGAATTTCTTGAGATATAAACCCAATAACTGAGATTAGTTCGACCCAGGATTTGAACTTGGAACCTCAAGATTAGCAATCGCGTTTACGACTTCTAGACCAACGAGGCAGCCAATATAACTATGAACTTCACTGCTATTTATATTGGTTTCAACTACAATATTAAAGTTGGTGACTACTGTGAACTCAATCATGAACATTTTATACTTGTATTTCGAATAACTATAACAAATTAGATATCAAGAGATGATCGGATTAAGTGCTCTAAATATGCAACAAACACGACCCTTTCATTCTTCACAAGGATAATAGACGCAGACGACGATTATTACATTTCAAGAGAACTCTCCCTTTAACTATTTGCTACCCTCTGAATAGAATTGCCATATTAAATAACGCAAATATTTTAAAAGTAAACCTTGATAACCTTGGTAAATTATCACTGTAGAGCTTACGTTTATAATAATCTACTTCTACATCTACATCTACACTATATACTATTATAAAGAGGAAAGATTTGTTTGTTTGTTTGTTTGAATCGAATAGGCTCCGAAACTGCTGGACCGATTTGAAAAATTCTTTCACCATTAGAATCCTACATTATCTCTGATGAACATAGGCTATATAATATTTTCAAGAAAGTTAGGGATCCGTATGAAAATTCGTTAATGTAACCCAAGGTGTGAAAAAAATACCAAAAAGAATCCATATATCGCGTACGCTGCGGAAACTATTGATAATAGAGCAAAGTAATGTACTTCAGTTTAATAGAGGATATCAATATCTACAAAAAAGTCTGTGATACCATATGTTTTTTAACAATTACAGTTATGTCACAATAACTACTTTTTCATGTTAAAATGTGAAATAGTAACGCCGGTACAAACTAGGCCACATTATTCGTATCAGTACCTGTATCATGCATAACCACCAATTACATTAACCATGTAATTTTTGTAACATTTCACTTTTTAAATCTTTGTTAATTCAGCAACCGTCCGTCGTGATGTCTCTTTCGAAGTTCGCATGTCGCAAGGCGCAGACGCGTGATCTACACGGGTGAAACCGCGGGGCACAGCTAGTCAATACATATTTACGTGGTGTAGGCATGCTATATAATAGTTGTAGCATGAATGGTTCGGCTCGATCAGGGTGGGACCACGTTCTCACATAATACTAACGTAAGATAGCACACGCTTTCACAGAATACCAACGTAAACTAGCAGCTTAATGCTGCTGTATTTCGTATATTGACTGTATGGAACCGATTTTTTTGCTGCAAACGAGGCATTCTGTCTTAGTGCTTAAGAATAACAACGCATCTGTCAACAATTGCAACTGATAATGCTTAATCAAATACTTAATATTATAGTCCAGGAGGAATCCGCGCATAAGTACCGAAAACTATATAATTTTTTTCATGAGTCAAAAGAATTATTACGTGTACATCAAGGTATTTCCTCCCTTTTTATGTTTGTATTCCTATGGACGCTACCGGAACCTGATACCCCATTATGGGGGAGACCTGTGTTCAGCAGTGGGCTTGTGATAGGTTGTAATGGTATCCTCATTGGATATTATAGCATTCCGTGCAAGTTTAATTCTGTAGTACACCAGATAATGGCTCGTCAGTTACGTTAATTCCACTCTATATCGATAACTCTCAAAGTTAACGTAGGGGTCAATCTGAAAATTTTAGAAATTAAAATTTCGTAGTATGCATAACAACGCCCTGCAATAGCTTCGCGTAAGATAAAGCACTTGTCTCTGACAGTTCAGTTATTACATCTAACTTACTTAAGCACTTCTTTCTGTTAATTATAAAACTCGCATAAATAACTTCTTGGAGTTTTCAGACTTTTACTTCAAATATTTTCATTTACTGAGTGGAAAAAAAACTGGTTTATAACTTCGTTAATTTACGAAATCATCGAGCTTCAGGCCGTAGTCTTTAATTAATAACTTTATTCTTCCTGTCAAAGGTCAGTTTATATTTTTTTAAATATTTGTGCAGGTTAGGTTGACAGTAAAGTTAGCTCTCTTTCTTGTTTCCTTAACTTAGCAATTTTGGATCAATAATTCCTAAAGACTAACATGATTAACGCAGTGTTTCCCAATCAATTATACGCGTACACTCGAGAGGTACGTGAGGTTGCCTGATCCTCTTTTCTTAAGTTAAAACTACGCAGAAATTACACAAATCAACAAGAATTTTTAAGATTTGTAGAGAATAATATGCACAATTTTGTCCTAATAAAGTCAAGTGATGTAATTTTCATATCTGGTTTATTTATAAAGTTTTCTCATCTGGTTGGGCTGTTTAAATATATAATTGTAAATTAAAGATATAAATATACATAAATATCAATAAAATAAAATATATACATAAGAATACATAAATAAATAAAAACCCAACCAGATGGCAGCCCTCGGCAGAGAAGACCAAACAGCTGAGGGTTAGGGGGAAAGGGAAAGAATCCGGCGGACGATGCAGGCGGTATCGAGGAGCACCGCCTTCTGCATTTGAGTCTAGAGCGGTCCCTCACGGAGTTCCAGTCGCATCAGATGACACGAAAGGCTGACTAAGATTAACCCGTTCGCAGAAACGACCACAGGAATAATTTCGGTTGGTCGACCACCCCACATGTCGGTAACCTCGTGAGCAAAGTCCAGATATTTTGTGAGCTTATCTGTTTCGGCTTTTACGAGGTTCTCGTCATAAGAAGTAGTAATGTCGACCAAAAATATCCTTGACTGTGCCCGATCCATCAGCACAATATCAGGCTTATTCGCAAGAATAGTCCTGTCTATGATGATGCCCGGTCCCAGTAGAGCCTGGCGCGGTCATTTTCGAGCACGTACTTATAATTTGACAGTTTCCGATCCACGAGACCGTATTTCAGAGCAAGCTCCTGGTGTAGAGTCATGGCTACTAGGTTGTTTCTATGCAAAAGCGCCCAACAACCGGAGATGACAGGCCAGGGATGTCGGCGGTGTAGTCCTTTAGGATGTATTTCGGATGTTTGTTGCTCTTAATAACCTGATCTTGTATCGCACAGACAAAACCCTCGGTTTGCCCAAAGAGGTCACCAAAACGTAGCCGGTGGAGGGAGGCAGCTGTGTCTACGAAAGGCTCATGTAGAGCCTTGTAGAACCTCCCGTGGAGCTCCTTCTCCTTCCATATAGTCTCGGTAATGCTCTGTACTGCTGGGTCTTGCCATTGCTCGTTGTCTAAGTATAGAGGAGTAAGCCCTTTATCACACGAAATGACGACTCTGTAGAATGGATCATCCGATCTCGCCAAAAAATAATTACGGGGGCTGCACACTTCGCGATTATGCATGGTGAGAGCGCTTAAAAATTTGCGCCCACCATTTTTCCGCGACAAGTACAGCCTCATTACTGACGGTTTCGGGTGATGCATCCTGTGGGACGTCATAACAGCGTGGACTTTTCTATCCAGAGCATTCAGTTCGGTCTGAGTCCACCTGAGTACGCCGAAGGTATATATGAGGACAGGCATGACCCAACCATTATATGCGTGTGTTTTATCCACGCCCGACAAAAGACTGCTGAGCTCTTTTGTCAAGCGTGCATAAAACATATCGCAAATTGACTGTTTCATCGATACCTTTGTTCTGTGACATACCCAGGTATCGGTATGTTTCAGCCTCGTATAGGGTCCTTATGTTGATGGGTATAGACTTATCTATGCCCATCACAGAGTTAGCGACCCCACCTCTTTCGACTTATCCGTTTTCAGCTCCATTCTAATAGAATTGCTAAAATCACAAGTGATTTTTAGCAATTCTACACGATGTGAGCGACTGAAGGCGAATAACTTGTATTCATCCATATAGAAAAGTTGGGTCACTTTTGTACCTCCTCTCCGAAGCTGAAATCCTCTACCGAAACCCTCCAGTAAGGTACTGAGAGGGTTCAGAGAGAGACAGAACCATATTGGACTCAGACAGTCGTCCTAGAAGTTACCCCTTCTTATCCTTATGTGGTTTTCCGCAGCCGTCATCCGCTCACCTAGATGACAAAGTATCGTACTTCACTGCCCCATATACTGCCCGAGGAAGTCTCTAAGTGTACAGTCAACCTTGTACAGCTCGAGGACCCTCCGCAGCCATGTATGAGGCACCGAGTCGAATGCCTTTTTGTAGTCTATCCAGGCGGCGTAGAGGTTCCAACGGTTGCGCTTAACTACCTTGCCAATGACCGTGTCAATGAAAAGTGGTTCCTTCATTCCACGACCACCACCCCGACATCCATTTTGAGGGCGCGACATCACCTGATTTGAGTTCAGGTGACGAGTGATCGCGCTCAAAATGGATGTTAGTGTCTTGTCTATCGTGGGTAGACACGTGATGGGGAGGTGTTTGCTCGGGTCTGTGGTATCTCGTTCTTTACGAACCAAATGAGTGATTCCAGTAGTGAAGAGGCTTGGGAGCGACCTCTGGTCGAGAGCCTCTTGAAACTGTTGGGCGAGCACAGCGTGACACACCACGAACCCCTTCAGCCAGTAGTGATGCCGTCCGTCGAGCCCCGGACTTTTCCAGTTCGGGGCTCTTCGGACCGCCTCAGTTGCGTCGTCCGCCGTTATAATGATGGTGTTCATGGGCGTAATATTCGCACACTGACTTGCCACAACTTTCGTCCAAGGGCCCTCGCTGTGGTTTACGGGCTCTGACCACAGGTCTCGTCAGAATGCGACAGTGCCGGCCTGATTCGGTACTTTGCCCGTTCCACGTACCATTGGTCGCTCCAATGATTCATAGAGCCTCTTCTTATCACTCTGGAAGGGACGGTTCTGGTTGAACCGTGTTGACCTCTCAATATATCACCGAATCCGCTTTCCCTAAGCAGCGATTCTCTGCTTCAGGTCGTTTATACGCTCTGTCAGGTTATGCGTAATATCCGACTGGGCAAACGCCATCATGACGGTGCGCACAGATCTCGGTCTATTATTACCCGACCTGAAGCTTGTCACTCTGCCGAGTAGGGCTCTTGTCTTTGCGATACGGTCCTCAATTATTTTTCTCCAGGCTGGTATGGGGCTACTTTGTGTAGTAGCACATCCAGCCATGGGAAGCTTGGCGCCAATAATACGGCATACTACCAGTGCGGCACCAAAAAGAATTGAGTCCGTATTGCAAAGGTCCCGGCTGGTTTCCAAATAAATCACTAGCATTTTGTTTATACGGAGAAGTCGCGGTCGATTCCCGAGAGGCGTACGGCACGTTTCCTTAATCGCCTCTTCCAATATGCTCCTCATTTGCTTTTGTTTCTGGGCGACTATTCCATCGTCTTCTGAGTCAAATACAAGAGAGATCTACGGCGGCATATAGGTGTGCGGGTTGCTATGCAACTCGTAGAGCTGCATCTCCTGGCGTAGTATTTTCATGCAACGAAGGAATAACCTCACGTCATAGCCGTTCGAGTTTGGCGTCATCAAATATTTTTGAGCGCATGATGTACCGAACTCTGTCTGCCAGGTTTTGCTCGGTGACGGTAATAGACGGCTTCAGCTCAGCGAAAAGTTGATGCATCCTAGCCCGGTACGCAAAACCTTCGCCCTAAAATACACCCGCAACACGTTTATATTCATTTCCTTCGTCCAACCAATGCGGCGTACTCCACCAGCAGCGGGTGCCGCTTGCCGAGTCCGAGAGGACCCTGCCGACACCGTGCCATCTGGTGGGGATGATGGATGCGAGGGGCTGCTAGGTGGTCGTGCAGCACCTCACGCTCAGCTGGCGACCCGCATGCTTTCGCGTCCAGCACGAGCTCCAGACCTGCCCCGGCGACCCCCAACCAGCGGCCTCCAATACGCGGCCTATCTGTTCCCATCATCCATAAATTGGGCGTCAATTAACGGGAGACGCCCAGGTCCGGCACCGTTTCATGATTTGGCCGTAAGCACAAACGGGCCCAAATTAGCACCCTTAATTCTGCCGAGGCAGCGATGGGGTCGTCACTTCCCTATGCCTACTAATTTTAATTTTTATTATTATTAAAATTGTTTATTGTTAATAAATGACCAAAATTTTATTTTCTACATTTTAAACACTGCACTAATAGTATCGGGCAACACAAAATCCAGCCGCCAAATTTCATCATTGCACAACGCGACAAAATTCGCAATTTCATCCATATAATCTGGTTGATTGTGTTTTACAGTAACTGTTACATAAATAGAAAGGGCTTTTTTATTAGCGAACTCTGAATATCCCCGCTGTAGATCTAATAGTATAGAATACAACTTTTTACGATATTAATTATATATAGCGATAAATATATAATTAATATCGTAAAAAGTTGTTTTTTCCGACTGAAAGTTATATATTTAATTAGGCCGTTTATCACTGTAAACTTACGCGTTAAATTATGTGAAACTTTAGTTCTGTCTAAACTAAATTATTGTATAACTTTGTATGGACCTTGTCTATTTAAAAAATCAAAAAAATTAATTCAAAGGGTACAAAATGCTTGCGCTCGTTACTGTTTTTACATCCCAAGATGAACACATGTTACACCTTACCTTAATGCCTCTAATATGCTTAAAATGCAGGAACGTCTCAAATTATTTCATGCCTCCCTGCAGTATTAGGAGTAGTAAAAACTAAGAAAAGCAAGCTTATATGAAAAACTTCAGTGGAGACAAAATCAACATATGTATAGTATTCGAATGTGTGCAAAAGTACTTCATATAACATATATAACTTTTAAATAATTTTTTACTTTTGGTCAATGAATAAATATTTTATTATTATTATTATTTTCGGAAAGTGTTTTTCACTTCTCAGTCCTTGGACTGGAATTGAACTACATTTACGGGCCGAAACCAAAGCAAATGCAGCGTGAGGTGTGTATACTCGTATTTATGTATTTTCATGAGGTCCTATTTCGTTTACTTCTGTTTGCATGAATTAAGTGTCAAGCTATGGAGGAGATGATTTGGTATTACGCCTGTTGTGGAGAGGACTATAGGAACCACATATACTTTTTCTTGTCGCCAGATTCTAGTCACTTCATCTTTGAGCTCCGCGTACTTACAATTTTTTTCTGTGATTGTCTTCTGTATGTTGTGTGTGTTGGGAACTGCAATGTCTATCAGGTACGTAATTTTATTTATGTTGTTTTGTAGGATTATATCTGGTCTGTTATAATGGATTATCTTGTCAGTAAAACCTCAATAGTGTTTCCCAACGGATAGGTCTTAAGATGAACATGGACAAAACTAAGATCATGTTTAATGTCCATGTCACATCTATGCCGATAGTTGTTGGGACACTAAGCTCGAAGTTGTTGACGAGTATGTTTACCTGGGACAAATAGTCCGACTGGGTAAGTCCAACTTCGACCGAGAGGTCAATCGACGGATTCAACTCGGCTGGGCAGCGTTCGGGAAGCTACGACACATCTTCTCGTCAGACATACCTCAAAACCTTAAAACGAAATTGTACAACCAGTGCGTGTTGCCAGTGATGACTTACGGAACTGAGACGTGGTCCTTCACTGCTGGCCGTATGAGGAAGCTCAAGGTCGCTCAGCGAGCTATGGAGAGGGCTATGCTCGGAGTTTCTCTGCGTGATAAACTTAGGAATGAGGATATCCGCAGTAGAACCAGAGTGACCGACATAGCCCAACGGATTAGTAAGCTGAAGTGGCAGTGGGCCGGCCATATAGCTCGAAGAACCGACAACCGATGGGGAAGAAAGGTTCTCGAGTGGCAGCCTCGTACCGGTAGGCGAAGTGTAGGGCGTCCCCCCACGAGATGGAGTGACGACCTGGTAAGACATGCAGGAAGTCGATGGATGCAGGTGGCTCAGGACCGTGTTTTGTGGCATTCTTTGGGGGAGGCCTATGTTCAGCAGTGGACTTGTGAAGGGCTGTAATGATGATGATGATGATGAAGAATGGCGCGGTCGTACAAGAGTTTATGTGTAGTATTTTCTAGGGTAATTTTTGGTGTATAATTGTAGTAAGGAGTGTTGGTATTTTTAATGAGTGCGTGTTTGAGTGCTAGTTTTTGGTGAATGATATTGGTCACCTGGTTGTGCCTGTGGGTGTAGTTGGTCTGCGTCAGAGTTGTGCATGCGCCTGTTATGTGTTGGATGGTTTCTGGGTGGATGTGGCATTTGCGACATTTGTCATTAATTACTGTAGGATCTTTTATTATGTATTTCCTGTAGATTTTGTGTTTATGATTTGGTCTTGAATAGCTATTATAAATCCTTCGGTTTCCGGTAATAAGTTGCCTATTTTCAGCCATTTATTTGAAGCTAACTTATTTATGTGTGGTTGCTCCAAGTCATGAGGGTGCCGTCCGTGGAGTAGTTTCCTCTTCCAATCCTCATTTTTTGTGTCTGCTGGTTATCAATGGTAGTGTTTTGGGTTTCTATTTGATTGCTAAGGTTAAGTGGAGTGTAGTTAATATCATTTGTTACTATGGCTTTATGTATATTACTAGTGTGGGACTTTGTGTAGAAGAACGATTTTAGTCGTTCAACTTGTTTCTGCCTTAGGTGCTGAATATCTATTAGACCTCTCCCTCCAAGTTCCCGTTTTATGGTTGATCTTTCTATGGCGGACTTAGGGTGCAGGTTGTTATATTTCGTAAGCGTTGTTCGTGTAGTACGTTCTAATTGTTCTGTGTCAGTTTTGGACCATTTTATAACCCCGAATGAGTGCGTTAATACGGGAATGGCGAAGGTGTTTATGGCTTTGATGAGATGTTTACCTGAAAGCTGATTTTTACAAACGGCGTTAAGTCTTCTCTTATATTCCGTAGTTAGTGTACTTTTTATTCGTACGTGGTCAAGACCTTTAAGTTGCACATACCCTAAATATTTATACAAGTCAGTCGGTTCCATTGCTGTAATAACATCCGTGTCATTCACTACATAGTCGCCGGGCCTTACTTTGCCTCTTACGGTGTGAAGTGTTTTACATTTATCCAAACCAAATTGCATATTAATATTGTTACTAAATTTTGCTGTAATATCTACTAATTTCTTCATATCTTTTTCTGTTTTCGCGTATAATTTGATGTCGTCCATGTATATTAGATGCGATATTGTTGTTTCGTCTATATTATTTTTTAGACTATATCCTGCCTTAAAGCTCTGCAGCAAATGAGACAGAGGATTTAGGGCGAGACAGAACCACAGTGGGCTTAGAGAGTCGCCTTGGTAGATGCCTTTTTTGATGGAAATATGTCGTGTTGTGATAGTATTTTTGTCACAATTTATTTGTAGTGTTGTTTTCCATTGTAACATTATACGGCGTAAGAAATCTATTATTTTCGGGTTTATTCTATAAATCTCTAATATTTGTAACAACCAAGAATGAGGAACACTGTCAAAAGCTTTTTTATAATCAATATAGGTGCAATGCAAATTTCTGTTTTTGGAGGTGGAATGATTATGAATAGTGGAATCAATAATCAGCTGTTCTTTGCACCCCATGTGGCCCTGTCTACATCCTTTCTGTTCTTCCGCTATTATATTATGATGTTCGATGTGTGAGTGAATTTTTTTTGTAATTGCTGATGTCAATATTTTGTAAATTGTGGGTAGACATGTAATTGGTCGGTATTGGGAAGGCTGAGGTGAATTTTTGGTTTTAGGTAGCATGTAAGTAATTCCTGTTGCAATAAATTCGGGCACATTCTGTTGTCCTACTATAATATCTGTTAAATTTTTTGCTTTAGATTTGTGTAATGAGGTTAACTTTTTGTACCAGAAATTATATAATTTGTCTATACCAGGCGATTTCCAATTATGTAATCTAGCTGTAATATGTGTAATGTCTGACTCTGTTACCTCTGCGAATTCCATCTCGTCAATATCTCTCAATTTTGCTTCTTCTTCCGATATCCAAGATGCTTTGTCGTTGTGTTGTTTTTGTTCTTCCCAAATACTAGCCCAATATGCTTCTAGTTCTTCTTTTGTAGGTAGGTTGGATGTGTTTGTGGTATTTTCATCAATTGTGTCTGTTTGTGGTTTTTGTAGGTTCCTATAAAACATTTTTTCGTTTGTTGCAAATGTGGTGTTATCTCTTTTGCGTTGTAGTGCCTTTTTGTACCTTTTGAGCCTGTGAACTTTGAGTGCTAGTTTTTGTTTTAAGGTGTCTAAAAATTCTTCGGGTCTTCTGTTACTTTTTTCGTGTCTGGTGTGCGTGGAATTGTTCCTAAATATGACCTCAACTTTTTTTACTAGTTTATTAGATCTACAACCGTTAATATATTGAGTGAGTCTGCCTATGTTTGCCCGTATTTTTTCAATGTCTTTTTCTAGTCTCTGTTGCCACGCTGGTTCTATATTTTGTCTTGTTCTTGTCATTCTTATGTGGTCTGTGATTTTAAAGTTCATTTCTTCAGATATTACTACCGCTGTGCAATATATAAGTAAATGTATGTCTATGAGTTGTGTGTCATCAGATATATATCGTGTGAGTATAGTTTCATTAAATAAATTTATTAGACGAAATAGTTTAGGCGTGTATTTAAGTTTGGGTAATCTTGGTCGCACTCCTGGGTCCATCCCAGAGTATTGTGTTATTGTTGTTCTAAATTTCTCATTAATTTCTTGAATATATGTATCTGTTGTTAAGTGTTGATCTGGAACAACTATGGTCTCAATGTCATTTTCTAGTGTTAGTATTATCGATTCGGTTTGTGTGGATGTATGTGATCTTTGTATATAGGCTTGTGAATGGTTGTATGGCTGAGGTTGTGTATAAATGAGTTGTGATTGATTAAGCGATTGTGGTTGTACATGATGACTATTTTCATTTGTGCTTTGTTTGGTATTATTAGTATCTCCATAATTATTAACCACTTCTTCTTCCAGTAATTATATTCGTACTTCTTCTTTTAATTGATGTATTTCTTCTTGAGATAGAAGTTTATTCCTAACTATGGTTCTTCTTCTTCTTCGGTAATTTCCTAACTTCGGTAATTTCTGGATATTGTCGATTGAAAAGTGCATGTAATTGTTGTCTATAGGCGGTCATATCGGTCTCTAATTTAGTAATATATAGATAAGTTCGCATGATAAATTGATTTAATTCTTTACTCCATTTCATGCGAACTCTTGCTTTTCCAGCCTTGGTGGACGCAGGTAAGAAGGTAGATACCCCCCGCGCAGCATTCAAAGTGGAAGTGGGTGGAACTGTATTTAAACTAATGATGGGGGGTGATGAAAGTATTGGTGACGATGGTATGGATGGTCTTGAGGGTGTGTATGATACTGTGCTAGGTCTATACTGTTCTACAGGGGTGTCCGTCCTGTCCGTCAGTCGATCACCATCGTCAATGATTTCGGCTGTAGCATCTTTGTCGGTGGGAGCCCGCCTGTTCAGCTTCTCACCGCTGACGGTTCGCATGCTGAGACACCCAGCGTCAGCTCCAGGTGCGCCCCGGCGATCGCCCCCGGGCAGCGGCCCTATACGTTTACTTTTAGAACGAGTCTCCATTTTTATGGGTTTCCAGAGCCACGTTAGCCACGCCAGTAATTTCTCATTCGTGTGTCCGCCCCCCACGTGAATAGATGGTCAATCAGGCCGTGTGGTTGTTTAGGGGGCACGTGTGGTTATTTAGGGGGCACGTGTGGTTGTTTAGGGGGCTATTATTATTATTATAAAACTTCAGATTATCATTAGCTGTTTATGGTGTGCGTGCTAATGCTTTACATTAAGTATTTTAAGGATATGGAGTGTGGTTTATTAATTTTGCATTTCAGCGGATCCCACCGGACAAAGAAATTACAAATGAATTGATTACAAGCTTTTGTATATTGTGGCGCCGCATTGGGGATGTTAATTTTTGAATTAATATATTTACAATAGTGCCTTTAAAAATATACAATACAAAACATAAACTGTATTAAACATAAAACTTGATGTAATCGTAGTTATATTACTAGACAAAACATGTTATTTTTCTAATTACATTAGATTGGGTCCATTAATAGACTCTCCCGTCAGCAAACTTCATGGTAAAAACAGTAATAAAAAACACAAATGCTAAAAAATTTATTGAAAAAAACCTTTCACTTACTTTTTTGTATATAAGATGCAATATAACAATATTACGAAGTCTATGTAACACCCACAATTAAAACAAATCTATCGCCACCTCATATTTTAAAATATATCAAGTCGCTTAGGCTACAGAGCGTGCCAAACAAAGAGATTTAAATATATAGGTATACTATAGAGCGGACATTGGGAACATATAGATACCCTCTAGCTAAAAATAGCAAAACAATGCTAAGCATTTATTAAGACAACATTTTAGCTATTCCCCAGTAGGTGACGCTAATAAATATAACCTCGTTTTAGGAATGTTCCCGTTTCGATATCAAGGTATCGATAATGCTGTTGAAGATTACTAAGTTTGAAATGCTTTTCGATATAATAATAGGGAATATACATGATTGTTTTATTGTATAAATCTATTTATCATGACTTCCATCACATGAAAAAACTTTTTACGCCCCTTTAGTGTCATGAAATAAAATATTTAATTTCCAATAACTAAGAATCAATTCAAACAGCAGTCACTTTGGTTGCCACCTTGGTGGCATCTTGGATGACGTCACTCGGTTCATTAGCTGCTATAATAATAGCATATGATTGATCGGTCGGCGTTAAAGACACATCGAGAAACGCCTAATCCAATAAGAGAACGCCTCTATGTATTTAAATTCATTTCTATTAAAAAATACACTTCAAATCCAAAATATTTTAGGAAAACACTGAACTTAAAAGGCGTTTCACGTTTCATCAGCTACAGTACTTAAAGACACTACCCACATCAATAAAAATTGTTATTTTATGTTTTTACCTTATTTTCTAACTCATTTCATACTTAACCTACAACTTCTTGCATCCAATATCTTTAACAGTACAAATTGTTTTTAATGTAAGAAATCTATTGCCCTGTCCTATCACTGTAAGCGAAGATCTATAATGGCTTACTCCTTGAAAACCACCAGACAATGAAGCCCGGTGTAAAACCACCAGACAATAAAGCCTGGTATTTAAAAGAGAAGGCTTAACAACATAGAAAATCTCATCAGCATGCCTAAAAAATTTTCACCCTTGCTCTACATAAAGTAGGGTACTTAGCATAATTGGTACATGCCTCTCATTTTTGTTAGTATGGGTACAGTATTGTTGATTGTTTTACCTTCTTAAATATTACAAAGGATTAAATAGGCATCCTGTAATTTTTAATCGATAATGCCAATCGATAAACGTCGTCAATCACTAACTTTAAAATTGGTAACTAAATAGTGACGTATACTGGATAACAGAGGGCGCTTATTACAATAAAAATAAATGTTCTAGAACAATGTACTAGAAATAATAAAATTTAAAGATTATTCGGTAAATATATTATATTTACGATAGTAAACCGAAATCACGTTCATGTTTTGCTCCATATCGTGACTTACAATATCTTAATGCGAAAGCGGGCATATTTTCTTTAAAAATATTTTATAAAATATATGAAACGAATAAATCTTGACTTTTTGACGATGTCACTAAGACTGAATGACAAAAATCGGAGATATATCCTATAGGACATAAGTTACAGACGATAATTTTGCTACTGATGTCCGGTCTATTACTACTACTACTTAAATGTCTTTGGTGCCAAAGAAATAGACATTTTACATGTATACGTACATACTTTCGAAGAATATTACCCTCCGTCTGAGGCAGTTGGCTAAAAAGAGATTTTATTATCATTATCGTACTTTGCAGGTATTCACAGATTGATTGGCATTGACAGAGCTAATCACTTGCTGGTAATATTGCTGTTATTACAAAATTATTATTAAGTTGTGTGTGCTGGTCTTGTATGTTTTTGTTGTATCTTTTTTACAGAAATCGTATAGACAACATGACAAGAAGGGATCCCTGTAACTGATTATTATAAAAGTACGCTGGACTGTCTATATACCGTGACATAATGAGGCGATTTGATTTTCGCCATTTTGGCGCTGATAGCAAAGTAAGCGTCCACGTAACTAATAATAGTGATTGGACAGCGTGACAAAATATATCGATAAAAATTCTATATTCAAGCCTACGATTCTATTTATGTATCATTTTAATATAGTGCTATACAATAATTAAATGTATCAGTTAATACTTTGTCTTAGACACAAACTTTATCTATACACACAAATAAAACATTGAAGTGTCTGTTTGTAAAGACAATATATACGATACTTATAATATAAAAGAGCTTTTAAATTTTTTGTCTGTCTTTCGGTCTGTCTGTCTGTCTGTTTGTTCCGGCTAATCTCCTAAACTTACGATATTGACGGGCCTTTCACTGACAGATAGCTAATGTTGCAAGGAGTAACTTAGCCTACTTTTATTTTTGAAAAAGAATTAAGGTTCCGCGTAAAAAAATAAACCTCATTAAAACCAATCAAATAAAAATAAAATGTAACATGGTTCTATAACGTACATATTCCGATAGATAAAAGTACTCTATTAATTTTGTCCATTTTTTAGCTAAAATAGAAATATTTATATTTCGCTGAATGGTAGTATCAATTATATTTTCCAAATAGCATGGCAACATGAAATAAAAGAGCTTAGAAATAAATTGTACCTCTTTTTTAAAAACATATTTCTTTAATTATTTTTGTCATACATATCTTGGTGGTAAAGTGGGAAATATTTGATAGGCTATGCGTCACTTTAAACTTTTGCTCTACACTTTAATGGTACGTCAATGTCGTAAATAGGACAGCAAATTTAATTTCAACATTTAATAAAACCAATGTCATCAACGCGAAGTTTTTCACAAAGGTAATAACCATCACACTATTCGAAGACTATATGTGGGTAATAACAGGGACTTTATCCCACTTCTGATGTCGGAACTTACGACAAGAGATCCCACTTCTGATGTCAGAGAATTCAATAGAGGATTCCACTTGTGATCTCGGAAATACATCAGGATAGCGTTAAAATAAAATAATAAAAGTGTGATAGCGGATTTTCAGCTTGCACTCGTGCTTACGCAAATAATCATTATGGGTAATAAGACAACGTAACGCACTATACATTCAGTATAGTGAAATTACAGTTCGACCACACCGTAACACGTCTCCGCCACAATCACACACCAGTGTGAGGTGAGGTACGTAATTATATGATAACACCAATATACGTAAACCAACAGCAACACTACTTATCTCAATTTATCACAGGACAGCCTCTCAGCATCACCAATCTTCCTTGCCTGCACTAGAATAATTACAATAACGAACAGAACCACGACATATATTAATTTCAGGAGCGCTTATTTTTCTGACTTGCTTAACATAAATCAATATTTTAGGCTAGCTGAGAGGTGTAGCCTAATTCTAGAGAGTCTATACTATTTCCCATGAATCTGGCTATAATATACAAAAATAAATTTTCAAATCTATTTCGTAGTTCCAGGATGTATTTTCATTGGTTTATCAGGAACCCTGTTCATTTATCATTGGGTATCTAATTTTAATAACGAATTTTAAGTCTACCTGACGTTAAGTGGCTACTGCTGACTACAGTCCATAGACACACAAGGAAGGCTACATGTGCAATATCAACTGTAAGGGTTAAGATGGAATGCCTCACAGCTTGTAATTATTTCAGACTGAAACAGAGCACTGCTACTTAATGGGAGAAATTGGTAAGAGGAAATCATTTACCCAGACTGATTTTTAGGCAGAAAAGAGTACCACTACCTAGTAACATCTAGTTGAAGTTTTATTTTATTTTTTATTTATTTACACACACATACAACATACACAATCATTACAGGGTGAGTACCCTAATTCGACAGTGTAGCCAACGATACAGTATGATATGCCATTTTACTGAGCTCACTCAGCGAACATGAAAATAAATCAGTTCGCTCCGACATGGTGTTGATCACACGCAGCGCGCGCTTGAACGGTGCTTGATGCATCAGTGCAGTACGCGCGTGTGGCACTGCCAGTAACGACGGCCGCCGCCAACGCCCCGCGCTTCCGTCAGGCGCATTCAGTCGCACCATCTCCAACACTCTCGGGCTGTGTATCCTACCCCTGATCACCTTCAACACGTACACAGCGAGAGTGACTTCTCTTCTGACTTCGAGCTTGTAGTACCCTACCATACCGAGTAAAAAAAGAGTAGGATACAACAAGGGATATCCCGGGTACACTCCGAATTGCTTTAAGTATAAGAATCTAATAAATTTATTTTGGATCCGCTCTAACATATATTTGTATTTGGCTTCATGAGGAGCCAACACTCTAAGTGGCTCCTTACGAGTGTATCGTATAGCGCTCTCAGAGCCCCGACATTAGTGAAATTATTTGCAAGGCGCATTATCAATCCGAGATTACGGTATGCCTTTATACATACATTATTTACATGTGATCTAAAGTTTAATTCTGCAGTGAAATGTACACCTAAATCTCTAACCTCCGTTACTCTATGAAGCATGTTCCCGTCCATCATGTATGGGTAATGAATTGGGGCGCGTGAGCGGCAAAAGGACAGCACTGAGCATTTAGAGATATTAAAAAAAAGTTTATTATCTATGCTCCATTTTAAAACTTTATCAATATCATGCTGTAAAGAGTCACAATCATATTTATCTCTAACTTTTAAAACTAATTTTAAATCATCAGCAAACAGTAATGAAGTACAAAAATTTACTACATTGGGCAAATCATTTATCATTAAAATAAACAGAAAAGGTCCTAGATTGCTGCCTTGACTAACACCAGATCTAGTAGGGTAGGGTCGAGAAAAGTGCCCATTGCAATCAACAAACTGATGCCGGTCTCGCAGGTAACTGGTGAAAAATGATAGCGTGCGAGGTGTGCAGCCCACACAAGCCAACTTACAAAGTAAAACATCATTGTCGACCGTATCGAAAGCCTTTCTAAAGTCAAAGTAGGCTACGTCTACTTGAAGGCCAGCATCAACCGCGGGTACTAGATGCGTCATCAGCTCCATTAAGTTCCCAGTTGTCCCCCGCCCAGGGCGGAAGCCGTGCTGCGCGTCGGACAACTGTGCACTAATCTGTGGGTACAGGCAGTTGTAAATGGCCGTCTCGAACACTTTCGCTGGAGTGCTTAAGACTGCCACGGGTCTGAAGTCACTTGGTGTCGATCCTCCACTACCTTTCGGTACAGGCAAAACTCTAGTGAGTTTCCATTGATCAGGAAACGTAGCGCTTTCAATACACACATTGAAAATGCGTAACAATGGTTTCACTAGTACTGTCCTACAATCCCTAAATACGAAGGATGGTATGCCATCTGGTCCTACGGAACGCTTCGAAGGAAGGTGCGCCAGCGCATGCAGAACATCAACTGGTCGCAGAGGCTCGAGCTGTGCCCATGCGCCCGCAGCTGCTCCCGCCGCCGCAGCACTAGCCACCGTCGCGCTTAACAAAGGTGGCTCTTGGCTGTATACTGACTGGAAAAAATTTGCGAATTCTCTAGCACATTCACTATCTGATAAAACCTTTTTATCCTTCAATAGTTTTCTACTTCCCGATGTACCTTTTCGCAATCTTATATACTCCCAAAAGGCTTTAGGCTCCGATGCTAAATGTCCTTGCACACGGTCTCGATATAGGTTATGCGCCCTCTCAGTTTCAGTTTTAACTATAGCCCTATATCGCGAGAACTCTTCGTAATCACTGCGCAAATTGCTCGATTTGAATCGCTTGTGAAATTTGTGCTTTAGTTTTATGAACCTAATGATGTCAGCAGTGTACCAAATCGGGTATACGTATCTGCTGATTGTCAGACTACTCATTTTTAGTGGGACACATTTATCAAAGCATTCGTAAATTTTATTGTAAAATAAATGTAATAATTCGTCCAAGTTATCCGAGGTGTTCATTTCACTCCAGTCTATCATAGTCAACAAGTGATACAATTGGTTAAAATCAGCTTTACTAAAATTCCATCGCTTACTATTTATCGAGGCTTGTCCCTTGCACCCAAGAAAATTATATCATTACACGCAAATTGCAAATTGCAACATTGCAAATTGAAGTAATTTTTTTTGTATTTCGTAAAAGGGAATTATGACATATATATATATATATATATCATTCGAAAGGTATCGTGCCATAGATAAGCATGATAAAAATAATCATGTGCGAATATACACATGCACATAATTATTCATAAAAAAGGCTTTAACCATAATGATATCTTATATTTACGCGAACACTACACATTGAATAAAACTACTTTTACGGATTCTATCGCGTTTATTTAACTTATTTTTATTAAATTCTAAAAGTCATGGTCACGGGGGACTGAGGTGAGGGTCGTCAATCACCTCAGTCCCCGTGACCATGGATGCTGTAAAGCACCCGAAACGTCAGAAATTTAATAAATATAAGTTAATTAAACGCGATAGAACCCGTAAAAGTAGTTTTATTCAACGCTTTAACTAATTAAATGAAAGCATTATGATTCTCATCTTCTTGGATGTATAAGCTAAAATCCTTTTACCTATTGCGGTTGGGAAGAAATGGTATTAAAAAGTCATGCAAGCAAACACATCAACGTTGTTATCTATTGACAACAACTTAAAATAATAAAAAAAACTGCAGTTGCCAACCCGCCTACTATGATAGAAATAGAAACTGTTTTATTCAATATAGATTATAAATAATACTCGTACTTATTGAAAGTCACTCGTTTGTTTAATTACCACTGGTTCGAAAAAAAAACCTCCGTCCTGGGAAAATCAGCAATAAACCCAGCGGGACTTTTTCTTAATTAACAGCTTACAATCATGTATGTTTCAAAATTAACCACTCAAAACAAATTAGAAATAGCTTGGTAGCTATCACCTCATATCCAGAGGTTATTATCATCCATAAATTCCTTAATATTATAATAACCCTTTTTATATAAATTTTGTTTAATAAAGTTTTTGAACGTTGAACAGGTCAAATTTTGTATATTTTCTGGGATTTTGTTGTAAAAGCGTACACATCCATAGTTAATATATTAATTTCTTTAAATTTTTGTCGGATCGAATCTTTAGGTATTAAATCATAGATTCCTCTTATGGCCTTCTTCTGTAAAACAAATATAATTTCATTGTCAGTCGCGTGACCCCATAGCAAAATGTCGTATGGTTTTAAATAGCTAAAGTTAACAAGTCCAGCTGTTTCAACACTAAGGTAAGATTTCAAGTCTGCTTGCTAATTTTGATTTATATGGATTGAAGCTTCGCGTCTAGTGTTATTCCAAGAAATATGGTGGTATCGATAAGACTCAGTTCCTCTCTATTTAATAATACATTACTATTTAAAAGTGTGGCATTTGGAGTCACGCATTTCATACATAACGTTTTAGTGCCATTAAATACAAGTTATTAGCATTAAGCCAATTTACTAATTTAGATATAGCATTATTTACTTCGTCATATTTTAATAATTATCGTTTTAATTTGAAAATTAACTATATTATGGTTAATCCCTACTATGTAATGTAATTCATTAATATATACAAGAAACAGAAAGGGATCGAGAATTGAGCCTTGAAGCACGCCTATGTACTATTGACCCGGAAGAGCTCATACTATTAATGAAAACTTTTGGCGTTCTGTTACTTAAATATGAAATAATTAATTTAAGAGCATTACTTCTTACACTGTAGTGTTGTAGTTTCCTGATTAATGTTTCATGGTGAACACAATCGAAAACTTTGGATAGGTCACTGAATATACCTAAAGCATCCTGTGAATTCTCCCATGCACTGAAGACATACTTAATCAGCTCAACACCACTATTTGTTGTCGGGCGACCCTTTGTGAAACCGAATTGAGTTTTATGAAGTAAATTAATCACATTAAAAAAATAGCATATACAATTTTAGACCAATACAGAAATTGGTCTAAAATTGGCGGGGTCTAGTGTACTAATAGATTTAAATGAAGCTATTACTTTACTTTTTTATAGGATAAGGGTAACAAAGGAGCACAAAGTCTACCTGAGTGGCCCATAGATATCTACATCCATCTTCAATTACGAATCAAAATGCAGATGCGTTTACTATGCTTCATTAAATCAGGAAACACACCATATTCGATACTAGTATTAAAAATAATAGCTAGTTGAGGCGGCATTATATTTATTATAGACGTAATAACTTTAACAAAAATCCCTCACAGATATTTTTCAATACAATATGATAATATAAAATTGTTTTTACACACATTTACATTTTGTTTAAGTAATGATTCGGTGACAGCAAAAGAAGAATTCAGTGACTTAGTGGTTAAGATCGGAATATCACTAAAATATTTCTCAAAAACCAATGTAACATCCTGATCTGATTCAGTTAAGTGTTTACCTTACTATATAACTACCTTACTATAACTATCACAAATCCTTCCTATGAGTCAATTTAAGAAGTATATGCTTAGCAATGGACTTTTATGGACTGTAATCGATGGATGAAACAAATGCTGAACGTTATAATTTCTTATATTTACGCGAATACTAGACATTAAATGAAACTGATTTTACGGATTTTATTGCCTTTAATTCTAAACTTTTAATTCCCGACATTTCGGGTGCTTTATAGCACCATCGTCACGGAGGAATTGAGGTGAGTAAGCCCGGCTTACTATGGCATCAGGACGAAATAAAACGCGAATAAATCTGTAAAATTATTTTCATAAAAACAACTTTAAGTATTAATTTATCATCGGAATTCAATAGTTAACTATTAACTTAGTATCTTACTCTAAGTATTAACTTAGCGTTGTTTTAACACAATTGATTGAATTTCGACTATAGGTGGTAATAATACATAATTGTAAAATGATGAAACAATATTGATATAATTGAAGGGAAATTGTTTCTAATGTGTACACTATTCAACATTATGCTAACGATCCGCTCTAAATACCATCAGGAGTTGCATCGTCTACTCGCATATTCATCGCGCATAATAGTGCTTTACAATTTCCAGAAAATCAACATTAATATGTCAGCTATAGAAATGCTCGTTTTTAAATACATAATGCAGGTAAAAGTAAATTTACAAGCTATATAGTCTACGTAAACAGTATAAGCCTATATAGTGTATACAGTGTGTATGTTGAGATATTATGGAAATAATTTCGCCGCTCCGCTCCATTTCGCGTGCAAGAAACATTTTATTTATTACACATGCAAGTTTCCTCACTAAATTGTCCTTCACCGCCGAGCACGTGTAAAAATTAGAACTTAAAATTGCAATTATTAATTTCATTGTTGCCAGCTGGTATTCTCGGCTGCAATAAGTCTACCAGATTCGCACTAAAGGTACATAATCTTACTCTTGATCTAGTGCCTTGTAATGTGATAAAATTATTTAAAGAAGAAGATGGTCCTACGGGTGTGTAAAATAGAACACAGTCCCACGGACGTGTAAAATTCACCTTACGTAGCAATCCTCGCACGGCGTGTGAACTGTATATTTTCCCGTTTCTCTGACCTTATACCTTTTTTGTCTTACGTAAAACATGTCTTTAATTATAAACACCCTAAAACAATAAAATACCTCACGGCAACCCTGCCAACTAATACAGTGGTTTAATACTTTCTATTCATCAGTTGACTGTCAGCTAAACCAACACGAAATTGTTGTTGCCAAAATAACCGAAATAACCAAAAGTGAAAAAAGTTATTCCAAAGATGAAGTCGTCATCGCTCAAAATGCGAACGCAGCTGCTTCACTAACTACAGAAATAGCAGAGGGCGAAAACTCAAACAACACCACCCAATATCTGCTGATAACTACCAGCGTTATCATCGTTGCGCCGTTGGTCTACTATCTCCTGAAAAGATGCCGGAGAAGTGCCATCAAAATCCTAAGGCGTGAGTTGAATGCCGCCTCAATAGATAATCATTTAACTTCCAGATGTGTGGAGTCCAGGAACAACTGGTGAGGTACCCAGGCATCCCGGCTACGTCACTGTTGCCACCAACCGTCATAGCATCCGTAAAGTGTCCGTGTTATTTTTTGTGTGTTATTTTACGACCTATTATGTACACCGAAATTAATTGAATGCGTTCTAAGAGTAGTCTAAATACGTAAGTCCATTATATTATTTTTAATTAAGTGTTCCTCGTACCTTTTCCAACTTAATATGTAGGTTTAACATTATTTAGCTACATAAGAATTGCATTTTATGTGTTACGTCCTTATCTGATTTAAAATAATTGTTAAAAAATATTAAAAATTGTTTGGTGAAAATAGGATTAAAGCGAGGGGAAAGTTCTCCCAGTGATAAACAAAAATTTATTTTGGCACAGAAGATGTATAACCGTCTAGAGAATATTTCATGTTTAATCATAAAAACTGTAGAGAATTCTGAAATAACAGGCGAAAGTTTTCAACATTTATTTAAATATATACAAGACATACATAATTTAATATATATATATATATATATATATATATATATATATATATATATATATATATATATATATATATATAAGAATTTCTTATTTAATGACTAGTGTAAGTTCAGATGAGACATCCGACTCGAATGCAAACTCAGAATCAGACAAATCTGTAATCATGATGTAAACGATATCTTCGACATGAAAACAGTTTTAGCCTTGTTGCGTATAATAATGAAGAACAAGGAAGAACTCTCCAATTAATAGAAACCATTTCATTATATAGCGATATACTTAATTATACCTATATATATAAACTTTTTTTTTTATAGGAGAGGGGGCAAACGAGCATGTGGCTCACCTGATGGTAAGTGACTACCGCCGCCCATGAACAACTGCAACACCAGGGAGGGAATTGCAGATGCGTTGCCGGCCTTTTAAAAAGGAGTACGCTCTTTTCTTGAAGGTCTCTAAGTCGTATCGGTCCGGAAAAATCGCTGATAGTAATCGATTCCACAAGGAAGTCGTGCGAGGAAGAAAACATCTTCTAAATCGCACAGTTGTGGACCGCCAATCATCCAGATGGTGTGGATGGTATCGGGAGTTCTGCCGCGATGTGCGTTCGTGAAATTTGGCGGCTGGGATTAATCCGAACAATTCCTCAGAGCACTCCCCATGGTAGATGCGAAAGAAAATGCAAAGGGATGCAACATCTCTTCGCAGTGCCAATAAATCGAGCCGATCGGAAAGGGCTCGGTCGTCGACGATTCGAGCCGCTCTGCGCCGGATGCAGTCAAGTGGAAGGAGCTGGCACTGGGGAGCCCCTGCCCAGAGATGGGAACAGTATTCCATGTGAGGCCGAACCTGCGCCTTGTAAAGTTGCCGGCGGTTTGCCGGCATGAAATACTGTCCCGCTCTGCTGAGCACGCCAATCTCTTTAGAGGCCAATTTGGCCTTCTCTTACAAGTGACCACGAAACTGCACGTCACTCGATATGTCGACTCCGAGGATACCGATACTGGCTGTGGCAAGAAAGGGAGTGCCTTGAAACTGAGGAGATACGACAAAGGGGTTCTTTTTAGCGGTAAAAGCGCAAACTTGTGTCTTCTGAGGATTAAACAGGACTAGATTTAGTCGCCCCAATCCGAGACTTTGTTCAGCAAAGACTCGACTTCAGACACAAGTTTGTTCCGGTACTCGGCGACGTTTTCCCGAGAAATATTGGCACGGCCGGTGTATAAAGCATCACCAGTGCTGTCATCCGCATAGCAATGAATGTTACCAGTTAGCAACATATCATTGATATTGTAACGAAACCCCCCCCCCCATCTTTTTTCTTTTCTACTATATATCCACTTATACTTATATTTCTTAAGAATCTATATCTGTAAGATATATAAATATATCTAATTTACGTGACCAGTATAACTTGATCTTTCTAAAGGTTTAAATATAGGCCGTTTAATAAATTTATGGCGTGATGGTCTTAGTTAGGACCCTTTTTGACGTTGTGTTTGTATAGTAACTTAGTTCTTTTAGGTGTATCTTGGAAGAATGAATATTCACGAGAGCAATCGAAAGTTGTTGGTAGAGTCTTATAAGCTAAAGAACCCCGTTCACGAAGACAGAGCTCAAAAAGGTTAAGAACAATAAATTGTCCCTATTCCACTTGTATCTGGTTCACAACAGTCAATTCCTTAATAATTAATCCCTTCCCGCTTGGAAAAGGCTCACAATATTTATATCAAATACCAGTTACAAGGGCTTCGCTCTCCCACATTTTAAAAAAAAATGTGGAGGAGGTACACGGCCCCATACACGCCGCGCACGGTGAGCGCCAACCATTTTAATGCGCTCCCCCCGAAGGGTACGCAAAGTTGGGAACTGGACCGTAGTCCACAGCAAAATAACTGGCGAAACAGTAAAAGAGGACTTGGCCCCTTGATAGTGCGTAAGCACAAACATCGACCGAAGTCGCGCATGTCAATGCATGTAAACGCCATACAGAATACGATCAAATCCAGCCACAGTGAAATGTACGTCACACGGGTTAGGCAACAATCGGCACACTGACCATAAAAAGCCCTCCGTGAGCGCCACCACCTGCCAGACCGCCGTTTCTGCAGACGTGATGTAAGTTGTAAGGCATCACCACCAATTGCATGGTCAGCACGGCCAATTGGCCGCAGAGCATGTCATGAGTCTACCGCTCACCTCAAGGGAATGGGGTCCCACGTTGCATGGCTTTCGGCCGCCGCCTTGAGAGCCTCCTCAGATTCTCCCTCCAGCTACCACCCGTATGAGGTCAAAACATATGCTCCACCAACCAATACAATGGCAGATATAGCCAATAGGCAGTTATAAGATACTATTAATATTTCGCCGTTGACGTATATAGACGTTGAGTATATGCATTTTTCGATCTTGTTTGTCTCACCCACCAACAAGTTGCCTTCAATCTCTCAAAGGTGGGAACTTTATAGAGATATATTATTAAGTTGTTATATAAAACATCATGGAGGGCAGACAGTCTGCAGCCCCGCAATGAAGGGACCCGACTTGGGCAAAGCTACTTAGGTTGTGAGTCAAACCAAGACGCAGAGAGCGCCATTGAGAATAGCGACGCGCCAAACAACCATCGTAGAGACGCAATGCTACAGAATGCAACAAGCATCAATACGACTATCGTCGGGCTTACACCATCCCAAGGTCCCCCATACAGTCCTAGCAGACATCACCACCCGCATAACTCCATCGACCAGAACCACAAGATGCATCGAATCAGGTGCAGCACACCCGCAGATCCATTACAAGACACAATACTGCAAGTAGCAGTAAGCATCAATGCAACTATCATACGGATGGCGCCCCCTCACAACACACCCACATGATCCCTATCGACTTTGGTAACAAAATTTGATAATGTTGTTAACTAAAAATACCACCAACGTATCATAGTAGCACGGTACTAAGACGTCAGTAGCCAATACTCCACGTATCATAGCGCTATTGCACTAAGACATGAAGTTGAGTATGCTTGCTGCACTTAAAAGTACTACCAAACACACTCACCCTAATCCGAAAGATAGCCGACGTATCATAACGCTATACGCTAAGACGCCGCCCATAACCGGTAGGGGTGTGCGATGTCCACAGGCAAGTCGTATTGCTACAACAAATCCGCTTACCACCGGCACTAAGATGATATGTCTAGGACACATCGGTTAGTGAGTCCAAGTTTACCTCGGTCTAAGAGGCTGCGAAGCAACCTACATGCCACTATAATAATCCTTTTCAAGTCCCATTTCTGACCTGATATTTGAGACCTTCCACATATTTGCTTTATTTCATAGACCATACGTCTTATTCATATGGGACTTCAAGTCATATCTCTGCTATCATAATGCTTATGCATCATAGAGACCGTCTATATTAATGCTTTGGTTCGTCAGACCTTACTATGTTAAGTCTCTAATATAGGACTAGTCATTGTGCAACCTTAGTACTAGCAGTCGGTCAGCCGACCACTCCATATATATGTACAACCTTGGGTATGTGTCTCCGACAACGCCCCAATATAAGGGAACATTACAAGAACACGTTCAACAACTTAGAAATTTTCCAATTATTAAAAGAACACCGTCATCAACTTTTTTTCTATTATATTACAAATGTTATTTATCTTTGTTATTGCAATATAATCGCCTTGTATTTATATGATTTGATACATTTTTAACATTTTAAGCAGGTTTTTAATAAATTTAGAGATTTTTAGAGATATTTTATGCGTTTACTAATATATATAATATTCAATATTCCAAATGGATATTTTTGAGCTCTATGCTTATTATTTGCATTTTATTGTTTAAATTAAAATTTCTTACACATTTTTAAATGTCTGTATAATGAATTTAATTATTATTTATTAATAATAATTATGAGGCGTCACAATATGCAAAAGAAACAGCGTTGGTGATAGCACACAGCCTTGTGGAACACCAGCGTTAATAGGCTTGTAGTCGGAGCATGCACCGTCTACAACGACCTTGATGCTCTTATCTGCAAGGAAGCTGGTGATCCAATTGCACAATTTCTCGGGAAGCCCATAGGAAGGGAGCTTCGAAAGAAGCGCTTTGCGCCAAACCCGATCGGAGGCCTTCGCAATGTCCAGACTAACGGCCAACGCCTACCCCTTGGACTCTACTGCCTCCGCCCATCTATGGGTCAGGTAGACCAGAAGATCGCCAGCTGATCTACCCCGACGAAAACCGTATTGGCGGTCACTAATCAGCTGGTGATCCTCAAGGTACCGGATGAGCTGGCAGTTAATAATGGATTCCATTAATTTGGAGAACAAGGAGGTGATCGCGATAGGTCTATAGTTGGACGGGTCTGAGCGGTCGCCTTTTTTAGGGATCGGGTGGACAAAAGCTGTCTTCCATGAATTCGGGACTACGCCTTGGGAGTAGGAGTACCGGAAAAGACGCGTTAGGACCGGTGCCAACTCCGGAGCACACGTCCTCAGCACAATTGGGGGGATTCCGTCAGGCCCACTCGACTTCTGGATGTCCAGGGAGAGAAGTGCTTTGCGAAATGAGCGCTGTGAGAACAGCACATCCGGCATGGAGCACTCACATCGCGGGATGGTCGGCGGTGTTTTCCCCCCGTCATCAAGAGTCGAGTTGGATGCAAAAAGGAAGCCTAAAAGGTCGGCTTTTTCTTTTGCGTCTTGGGAAAGTGAGTCGTCCTCCCTGTGCAGAGATGGTAGTGATGGCTTACAGAAATTCCCTTGGACAGCCTTGGCGAGAGACCAGAATGCACGGGTTCCCCAAGGAAGGCGAACTAGTTTCTCGCCAATTCTGCCTATGTGCTCTGATTTTGCCTTGGCAATAACTCTTTTGAAAGACCTGGAGGCGAAGTTATACTTCTTTTTAAGTATGCTGGTGTTTACATCCCGAGTCGCCGAAGCCGCACCCCAGGCTTGATAACACTCCTGCTTACTGCGTAATGCAGTCTTACAGGAGCGACCAAACCAAGGCTGAGATCTGCCTCCGATGGGTACCACAGATGATGGAATAAATAGTTCTATTCCCTGTAGCACCACATCAGTGACAGAGTTAGCAACAGCGCTGGGATCATCCGGCGAGAAGAGAACCTGCGCCCATGGGTAGGATGCAAAAAAAGATCGCATTCCGTCGCAATCCGCCGTCCTGTAATGCCAAACACGGCGGCAACCTGCAGAACGCAACCGCGAAGGGAGCGTGAGTGGCACCATACTCTGGATCAGACAATGGTCCGAAGAGCCGAGAGGGACATCGACGGAAACCTGATATTCGTCCAGATGAGAGGTCAGCAGAAGGTCCAGCAGGGAAGGTGTATGATCCTCTACATCTGGGATCCGCGTAGTAACCAGTTGTGTCAGACCATATGCCAAGGCAAAGTCATAAACAGATCTCCCCGCATGATCGGTTGAGCGTGAACCGAGCCATTCGGCGTGGTGGTCGTTAAAATCACCAAGGATCACGATCTCTGCGGATGGGACCTGTTGTAGCAAGGAATCTGTAGCCAGTTGGACGTGGTCGATGAGTCGGTCTGTTTCGGCATTACCACTATGGGACCTATAGAGGCACCCGTAGACGCGCGGATGGTCGTCGCTGTCTACGCGTAACCAAAAGATGTACAGGTCCGAACCTTCAAGACTGCCGAGGCGTCGAGAACAGATGTCCTCTCTGACATACACGCAAACTCCAGCCCGAGGCACAAAGGAGTGCTCCAATTTGTACCGCGGATAAGAGAGATACGAAATATCAGCCGTAGAGGAAACCTGCGTCTCGGTCAGAAAGAGCAAGGCCGGCTTCGCCATCTCGAGTGGTAGTGGACGGCGTTTAGGTTAGCGTGAAGTCCCCTGATGTTGCAGAAATTCACGGATAGCGTGGCAGGGGTCGCCTTGGTATTGTTGCTCAGTTTGACCCGAGCAGTTATATTTTTGAGTGGAATTTCGCCCCCCCCCCCCCCCCAGAATACTCGGGGCAGCCTGAGCACCCACGCTCAGGATTGGAATAACATGGTCGTGGATGCTCAGCGAGGGATTCTCCAGGGGTACTGGTACCCTCCTGGGGTAGTTAATGACCTAATTCCGCTACCATGTTGATGGGGGGGGGGGGGGGGGGGAATTGGGCCTCCGGCCACCTGTACTCACCAGACGAAACGCAGAAGCAGAGCCTCTACTTCACGCCGGTATTCTGTGAGGTCGTGGTACCAACCCGGCTCGAGCCTGCCCATACGTGCAACAGCAAAAACTGCTGCGTGGCTCTACCACCGTTAACTTTGTCCTAAAATTTAGTCTTTCTAAAAGCGCCAAGTAAAGATTGAAAAATGATTACACTTCTATTGAATATTCTATTTTGGACATGCGTAGATACCTTATTGAGAAAAATCGGCCGTAGCAAATCAGTCGCAATTATTTAGCGTCAAAGGTAGGAGTATCCAAAAATTCCGGTCCGATTTAAAGGAACTTTTCTTTAACCTTTCTATATTGCAAGCCGATCGCAACGCGAAAAACCACGATACATTATGTACAATCAACGAAAAGACCGGGATCGAGCGGTTCGCCAAAGGTATGTCCGATCCGCGGTAAGCACGATTATAGCTTCCCGCAAATTTAATGCCCTTTCGGAAGCAATCCAAACGGCCTTGGATAAGAAGGTATCTTCATCGGCTACCGAAGAAGGAGTTATTAATTTCAGCTTAGTAAGAAATGAACTAATGGCAGGTATTGTTAGCGCCAATATGAAGAAAATAATTTTGTATGTATGACAGTATAGTACTCGTCAGTTCTATAATAGAGGACCAGGTCCACTTCCTGTGGGGACGCTTCTGGAAGAAAGAGTCCATCATAAAGAGTCCCTCTTTCTCCATGAAGTCTTCCATCTGCTGGCCCCTTGGGTTCCGTTGTCTTATTCCGAATTTCCCTAATTTCAGCTCACCGTTCTGTCTTGTGCCTAGTATTGCGTTGAAGTCTCCCATCAACGCCGTATAATGGGTTTTGGAGGAATTCATGGCTCTAGAAATATCCTCATACATTTTCTCCACCTCCTCATGGGGATTTTCCGAGGTTGATGTGTAAACCTTTATGACCTTCAGCGAATAACGTTTGGTGATTCTGAGTACGAGGTACGCAACCCTTGTCGACACACTCTCAATCTTTACAACGTTGTTAGACTTGTGGACAATAAATCCGACACCTCCTTGAGACAGATGGTCGCCTTCCAGGTGATAGAACAAGTTGACGGATTTGAGAATTACCGTGTCCACCTCCTCTCTGTGGACCTTTGGTAATCCTATAATATTCAAGCGCAACTCGTCTATCTGTTCTTCCAGCTCTAGGATCTTCACGTTAATCCTCAGGGTACCTGCGTAATAAGTTGCCAGGTCAAGTTTTCGTAGATGCCAACCAAACTTCCACCGGAGATTCTTAGCACCCCCTGCCCTGCCGTTACCATGGTCGCCACCGTAGCCAGGAATAGTGACTGGGGGCCTTCTCTTCGTAACTTTATTCATTGGGGGGTATATTGCCATAGCTGCCACGCTTGGTGAGCGGGTTGAAAGCCGTAGTTTTTTTGCTTTTTGCCGTTATCAGAAAGTTGCTGCTGCCCATCTTCTGCCTCAGTTTCCCTCTGTCGCCTTTTACGACACCCACGGGAAGATATGGGGTAGTAATGTCTACTGTCAAATAAATACAATCACGTTTTCAAGATTGCATCTAATTAGAGTGCGAATAAAAGAGCACGATGAAAACATAAACTCCAGGTAATAACAATACAGGAAGTTTAACTTATTCTACTTCGCGGCTTATCCTTTATAAATTATTTCAGAGAAATAAACACTTTTTTTTTGTACAATTAACCTAACCTAAACTATTGTATTGTTTTCTATAATAAGGAATTTTAAATACGGCGAAATATTTTCACTTCAGTGATTTTATTGTCATAAATTTATAAGTAAACTTCACTTCAATAAATATACAAATGCTTAATTTAATATGTAATAATAATTTAAGTTTGACATATAATTGTAATGAAAATAATCATAAATTTCAAGTAATTGACATAAATAATTTAATAACAAAGTTTTGGACAAAAGATAGGTATTACCTTTCCAAATAAAATTTAAGACTGATAGCAAATGTGCTATCTTATTATTTCCTTTTTAACTCAGCCAAGTTTTTGGCTACCAAGACTGTTTTTATTGAGCATAATCATTTGACATTTAATTTGGAATCATCATCATCATCATTACAGCCCTTCACAAGTCCACTGCTGAACATAGGCCTCCCCCAAAGAATGCCACAAAGCACGGTCCTGAGCCACCTGCATCCATCGACGTCCTGCATATCTTACCAGGTCGTCACTCCATCTAGTGGGGGGACGCCCTACACTTCGCCTGCCGGTACGAGGCTGCCAATCGAGAACCTTTCTTCCCCATCGGTTGTCGGTTCTTCGAGCTATATGGCCGGCCCATTGCCACTTCAGCTTACTAATCCGTTGGGCTATGTCGGTCACTCTAGTTCTACTGCGGATATCCTCATTTCTGAGTTTATCACGCAGAGAAACTCCGAGCATAGCCCTCTCCATAGCTCGCTGAGCGACCTTGAGCTTCCTCATCCGGCCAGCAGTGAAGGACCACGTCTCAGTTCCGTATGTCATCACTGGCAACACGCACTGGGTGTACAGTCTCGTTAATTTTTTTTACTAATATTATATATTAGTAAAAAAAATTAACGAGATATATTAATACCCCCCATGAGCAATGACAATAATAAATTTGGAATCAGTTCCAACTAAATTAAATTAGTGAATGTGACAATAGAGGCAATCTCTAGCAATAATAAGAGTTTAATTAATTTTGAATACAGCCCACAAATAAGTAATAAAAATTGTTTACACCTGGTGCATCAAAATATACAAGGCATGTTGGGCAAAGAATTGGAAGTTGAATTGTTTTTAAATAGTAACAATATACATATCCTTTGTATTACTGAACATTGGCTAAAAGATTATAATTTCATGTTTAATTTCAGAAATCACCGGGTGGTCAGTTCCTTCAATAGAGTTTACGTGGTGGCTCCTTAATATTTTTTTATTTTTTTTTTCCCACAGACATTTTATATTGGTCGCACAATTTTATAAATTTTTACACACTGAGCGTGGAGAAACAATTTACGCTCTTTGATACGTAATTGTCTTCCACTCTCTATTACTTCCTATAAACTTTAGTGGCACGTAAAGCATATACAAAATCAACAACAATAAAAACTAATAGCAGTTGCAACTGCGTACTACAATTAACATAGTAACAATATAGAAATTTTACATCGGTGATTAACAATAGATACAGTAATAAAAGATAACAAAATGGCACATACATATTCTTAGTCTATAATTATAAAACAATAATAACGAAAACAAAAAGACCTTGTAAAATATTACATCTTCTTAGTCTAACTATAAAAACTATAAAAAACTAGCAGATAAATTACAAAAAAAAATACAGTAATGAAAAAGAACAGAAAGACAAACCTCAGCGTGGTTCGATTGTCTTCGGGTAACCGCAACATATATTTTGCATCAGTATACGTAGAACCTGATGGTGACAAGCTGAACACTCTCAATCGCTTAGATGCTTTCCTTAAAGCAACCGGTAACTCTCTCAAGGTGGTTGGGGGCGATTTCAATGGGTGGCACCCAATATGGGGAAGTGACAAATCCAACTCTCGAGGCAACGAAATAGTTGACCTAATATATTGTAATGATATGTATGTTTGTAATACAGGGAAAATTCCTACTTTCGAAACGGTCACCCACGGGCGAATTCGCTCCTCTATAATAGATCTCACATTAGCCTCTGGACAAATTTACGATCATTTATCTGACTGGCGAGTTAACTTGGACATTTGCCCAAGCTCGCAACATAACGCTATCGAATTTAATATTAATTTTATTTCATCCACAACTGAACATGCTAGTAATACATCTACTTTTTTATACAGAACCAACAAGGCATGTTGGCCAGTTTTCAAGGACTCACTTCACACTCATATGACCCTTTCAGACATTCTTGACAGAGACATACACACACTAAGCATAGAAGAATTGGACCGGGTCATTGAAGACGTTACCAGCATTATACACTGAGCTTGTCGTGATAGCATGTACACTTATGGTAAGAAACATAAACAGAAAGCCCCCTGGTGGACGGAGGAGCTGGAGCTCATGAAGCGGGAAGTGATTGACATCCATCACCAACTTCATGCCGCCAAACATCACAACTTACCCCTTGACGATTTAATTCAGGCACAAGCTGCTAAGAAAGCGGCCTATGCTCAGACGTTGCGGAATGAGTCGACCAAACATTTTCGTCAATTTTGTGACCTACAGACTAAGGAAAATGTTTGGTCTTTAACCAACAGACTGATACGCACCACTGCACCCCGACGATCACCAGTCACTCTTAACATAGGCAACAAATACACCACAAGTAGTGAAGAAACCGCTAGAGCCCTCCTCAATCATTTTTACCCCGACGACCAACCTGACACTGAACCTCGCCATCACCTACTTCGATCCCAACTGACTGACTCTCCACATTCTAACGACGATTCTCCCTTCACTGAGGATGAAGTGCTGGAGTGTTTTAAATACATGAACCCCAACAAGGCACCGGGACTGGACAATCTGACTTCTGACATCTGCTTTCAATTCGCTAAAGACTACCCGAAACTACTGACAGACATACTCAACAGATGCCTCACACTTCAGCACTTCCCCGACCAGTGGAAGATAGCTTACGTTAAGATCATCCCCAAGCCTGGAAAGTCTGATTACACAGCCTTGGAATCGTTTCGACCTATAGGACTTCTGCCTGTATTTGGCAAGCTGCTGGAGAAACCGTTCATTAGGAGAGTGACATACTGGGCCCAAAAGCAAAACATGATGAACAAATACCAGTTTGACTTCAGAGAGCAAACTAATACTTGTGAAGCGATCAATACTGCCTTAAATATTATTAAACAAGCGAAGAACAACAAACGCCTCAGTATTTCCATCTCACTAGATATCAAAGCCGCCTTTGACAACGCTTGGTGGCCGGCGCTTTTTCACCGGTTGCGACACATTGGCTGTCCCAGTAACATCTTCGGACTAATCCAAGACTATGTCCACAATCGTGAAATCATTTTAGACCATGCCGGGAGGCGGGCCACGAAGACGATGTCGAAGGGCTGTATTCAGGGCTCCGCGTGTGGTCCCCTCATATGGAATATCTTACTTGATGAACTCCTAGACATGAGGCTACCAGCAGGTTGCCATCTACAGGCATTTGCGGATGATGTCCTCCTAGTAGTCACTGCTGCAATCGTATGTGATTTAGAGAACACTATCAATCTGGCACTCTCCCAAATTGTTCAGTGGGGAGCGAGTGTCAAATTAATATTCGGACCTACCAAGACAAAACTTATTGCTTTTACACCCAAAGCAAAATCGGCCAACATTTACATCAATGGACACCTTCTCACTTTCGAACCTGAATTAAAACTGCTGGGGGTTATACTGGACGAAAAGCTGCTCTTCGGGCATCATGTCCGATATGTTATAAACAAGGCCATGCGAATCTTTAACACGCTTTGCATGTACTCGAGGCCCACCTGGGGTGCTCACCCAGAAAACGTTAGTACAATTTATCATCAGGTGATTGTACCCACGATCACATATGCTGCGGGAATATGGGGACATATTGTACACAAAAAGTGGATCAGGAGGAGCCTCGAGAGTACGCAACGCGGGTTTGCCGTCAAGGCCATACGAGCATTTCGCACTACATCAACGACTGCCGCCATTGCACTCGCCCAGTTTATGCCCCTAGACCTTAAAATCAAAGAGATCCATCACATTGAAAAGACTAAGCTGCTGGGGATGTCTGACTTAATTCCGCGCGACATTTCCTTGGAAAAACCCACTCCTATACATGAGTTGCTTCATCCCGCTGACCGAATCACTTTACACCCATATAACACACCCAATCACCAATGTACTGACGAAGAGACAGCACATTATACATTTTACACGGATGGTAGCAAACAGGAGGATGGAGCCGTGGGAGCCGCCTTTATATGCTACAGTCAACACAACCCTCACTCCATAGTGACAACCAAAAAGTTTAAGCTTCATGACAGCTGTACAGTGTTCCAGGCGGAATTGTTCGCAATTTGAGAAGCATGCAAATGGGCTACCTCACACAAGTACACACGCGCAATTATATACACCGACTCACTCTCATCCATTCATGCAATTCAGAACAGAAGTAACACACACCCTATAGTCACACACATACACAAATACTTACATGAACACAAATCTATAGGCACCATACACATCGACTGGGTTAAGGGACACTCAGGTATATCGGGTAACGAAGCCGCCGATGAGGCCGCCAAGGCGGGCTCTAGACTCCACAAGTCGCCTGATTACTCTGAGTTCCCTATTACACACATCAAGCACATAATTAGAACAAACAATCGCTTCACCTGGCAAACTAGGTACCTCAGTGCATCACAGGGTAAACGCACAAGAAACATTCTTCCCACACTGAATGATGTTGAAAGGCTACGAACACTGACTCCAACTAACTTCTACCTTACACAATTTCTCACCGGACACGGTTATCACAAAACATATCTGCACCGTTTTAAAATCATTAAAAACGATAAATGTCCGTGCGACAACCGCACAGTTCAGACGTTGGAACATCTATTGGAGAACTGCCCCGCCTTCTGCCGATGCAGAATACACCATGAATTACTGTGCAATAACTTAAGAGTGTCGCCATACAAACTCACAGTACCGATGAGGAAGGAATCGGCTCTGCATTCCTTCATAAAATTTAATGAAAATGTACTTAAGAACCTAAAGAACTTTAATAAGATTGTAAATAGCGGTACGAGTAACAATGATTAAAGTAGTAAGTAGTAAATAGTTAGTAAGTAGGTATAAAAATAATTATAAACCAAAGAATATATAAGGCTCCTTAATATTATCAGATAAATCATTATTGTATAAAGAACGTAAGGATATTGTGAGCCTCTCTGTTGAACGAACTGTAGAAATGCCTTGTGTCGAGCTTGAGCACCTCATTGTTGTAAGTGTTTACAGACCCCCATGTGCTACATATGACCATTTTGAAAGGATTGTGGAAGAAGTTTTACTCAAACTTAGTAAACAGAACAAGTCTGTTGTAATGTGTGGAGACTTTAATATCAATCTCCTTGAAACTTCTTCCATTAGTATTAAGTTTTGCTCATTGTTTAAATCGTATAATCTTGTAAATTTATTCTTAGAACCAACACGTTATGCTGGGCCTAGTGCGAACTGTATAGATAACATTTTTACAGATGTTAAGCCCTTGCATAAATCAGTTATTCAAAATTTAAGTTCAGATCACTGTGGACAGTTAGTATCACTACCTTACATACACAAAAAACAGAAAAATAAGAAAGTTGTGTTTGTTCCAATAAATGAACATCGCTTGGAGAGGTTTAGAAGTAATATAATAAATAGAATTCCATCACTTTCGTTTAAAAATAGTGCTAATTATTTGTATGCTACATTATTTGAAACTATAAGTTGTGAATTTAGTAGAATATTTACTTCTAAAACTTTCTCTTTTAACAGTCGCAAATCATTTAATGAATGGGCGACAGTAGGAATTTATAAAAGTAGGCGAAGGTTATACGAGCTTTATGATGAAAAATCATAAAATAGTAGTGTTATATTTAGAGATTATGTAAAAACATATTCTAAAATATTTAAAAAAAAGTGTTCTCCACTGTTAAGGCTTTACATTTAAGCAACAAAATTAAAATTGCATCCGAAAAAATTAAAATGACCTGGAGAATAATAAATAGTGACACGTGCAAGGTCAAACTGCGCAACTCGGATTTTCAATTGAATATTAACAATAATTTAACGCGATCTGATCAAGAAGTTGCTATGACTTTTGAGAAACATTTTACTGACGTTCCTTTTTGACAACAAATTCATTAAATTATTCTCCTACTGTCGCCGAATCATTGCTCAAACAAAATGTAAAGGCTTGTTCAAATACTTTTAAATTCCATAGAGTACTGCCAAAAGATATCGTTAAATATTTTAAAACTATTGATGTTAAGAAAACGGCAGACTTATGGGGGATTTCCGTTAAAGTTATTTTATCTATAATAGATATATTAGCACCTTATCTAGTTACTTTATTTAATATAAGCGTCGAATCTGGTGTGTTTCCTGATTTAATGAAATATAGTAAAGTCATACCTATATTTAAATCTGGTAGTACATTAGACCCCGCCAATTATAGACCAATTTCTGTACTACCAACATTAAGTAAAATTTAAAATGAAATATTTTAGATCAGATGTTAAATTTCTTTAATATTAATAAATTGCTACATAAAAATGAATTCGGTTTTATAAGGGGTCGCTCGACAACTGACGCTGGAGTTGAGCTTATTAAACATATTTTTGTGCATGAGAGAATTCAGAGGATGCTTTGGGTATATTTTGTGACCTATCCAAGGCCTTCGACTGTGTTCACCATGAGACATTAATCAGTAAGCTACAGTACTATGAACACGGTGCTTAAACTTATTATTTCAAATTTAAGTAATTGAAAATAGAAGGTTATTATCAATGGCAAACGTTTTCCGGGTCACCTGTACTAATGGGTGTTCCTCAGGGCTCGATTCTCGGCCCATTCCTGTTTCTGGTGTATATTAATGACTTTTTTTCTCACCTTGTAGGGGATAGTCATGATATAGTATTATTTGCTGATGATACTTCCTTGATTTTTAAACTTAAACGTCAATCATTTAAATGTGACAAAGTAAATAATGCTATATCAAAATTAGTGCATTGGTTTAACCTTAATAATCTGCAATTGAACGGAAATAAAACTAATTGTGTTAAATTTACAACAACGAATGTTAAAAATCTGAATACCAATGTGTTTTTAAATGGGGAGGAATTGAACCCTGTAGTATCCACTGTTTTTCTTGGCATCACTCTTGACGCAAAGCTCCAGTGGGGCCACCATATGTCCAAATTAGCAAGCAGACCAAGTTCTGCAGTCTATGCTGTAAAAAAGATTGGAGGTCTCACTAGTGTCGAGACAGCTAGATTAGTTTATTTTAGTTATATCCATAGCATAATTTCTTATGGGATTTTGCTATGGGGAAATGCGGCTGATTCAGAAACTATTTTTGTTTTACAGAAGAGGGCCATTAGAGCTATTTACAATCTAAAACCGAGAGAGTCTCTTAGAGATAAATTCAAAGAAATTAATATATTAACTTTGGCCTCTCAGTATATTTACGAAAATTTAATGTATGTTCACAAAAACAAAGATAGTTTTAGTAAAAAAAGTGATATACATTCTGTAAACACTAGGAACAAACACAAGCTAGTGATGCCAGTTTCTCGACTCCACAGAGTCAGTAATTCATTCTTGGGGCAATGTATACGCTATTACAACAAGGTCCCGGAAAGTGTACAGGTTCTCTCTATTAACAAGTTTAAATGTTTTGTTAAGCTGAAACTGTATAAAAAGGGTTATTATAGTATAAATGAATGCATGGTTGATAATAACCCCTGGGAATGAGGTGGTAGCTTCCAAGCAGTTTCTAAAATAAATTTTGTAAATAGTTCGTAATCATTTATATTGTACAATTTATTTAAAAAAAAAGTCTAGCTGGGTTTCTTGCTGGTTCTTGCCAAGACAGAGGGTTTTTTCCGAACCAGTGGTAAAGTAAAAAATGACTTTCAATAAGAATTACACATGTAATGTATATTGAATAAAAAATATTCTATTCTATTCTATTCTATTTTATTCATAGTATGTGAGCAACCCGGGTTCGATCGCCGGTACCAATGAAATTTGTAGTAACAATTTTAAGTGTTGATTTACCAAGTTCTCGACAGTAAAGTAAATCATGGTGAGAAAACCCGTTTGTGCAAATAATAAAATATATCGAAATGAAGTCCGCAAACAGGTACTGAAAAAGAGCGGCGGACATATTGCTCCATAGCCTTGAATGTAATAAAGCCTTCGTCCGGCAGTGACACGTATATTAAAGGTTGGTTGTAATTTTACTTTTAAAACAAACTATAATTCGTTATTGGATTTGTAACGTAGCACAAACTATGTTTTTGGAGCAACTGATGTTATTGGAGTTTATTTTGTGAGGGTAAAATTGGTTTTCAAGGCATCGCAGACTAACTTTTGTGGGGGTTGATAGTTTCAAGAACTTATTTTGTGTCATTATCATCATTACAGCCTTTCATAAAGTCCACTGCTGAACATAGGCCTCCCCCAAGGAATGCCACAAAGAACGGCCCTGAGCCACCTGCATCCATCAACTTCCTGCATGTCTTACCATCTCGTGGGGGGTCGCTCTACACTTCGCCTACGATACAAGGGATACCCCACGGTACGAGGCTGCCACTCAAGAACCTTTTTTCCCATCGGTTGTCGGTTCTTTTTTTTTATAGGATAGGGTGACAAACGAGCACACAGTTCACCTGATGGTAAGTGGTTGCTGCGGCCCATAGACATCTACATCTATCCTCTGTTACAAATCAAAATGTAGATGCGTTGTCACCCGTGAGGACTAAGATAGAATGCCTCATTTCCAGTAAAAAGGGCCTCGGGCCACCTGCACTCACCAAGCGAAACGCAGAGGTAAATCTCTACTTCACGCTGGTTTTCTGTGAGATCGTGGTACTACCCCGGTTCGAGCCAGCCCATCCGTGCGACAGCAAAAACTGCCGCGTGCCTCTACCACTGTTCTTCGAGTTATATGGCCGGTCCACTGCCACTTCAGCTTACTAATCCGTTGGGCTATGTCGGTTACTCTAGTTCTACTGCGGATATCCTCATTCCTAAGTTTATCACGCAGAGAAACTCCGAGCATAGCCCTCTCCATAGCTCGCTGAGCGACCTTGAGCTTCCTCATACGGCCAGCAGTGAAGGACCACGTCTCAGTTCCGTAAGTCATCACTGGCAACACGCACTGGTTGTACAATTTCCTTTTAAGGTTTTGAAGTATTCCTGATAAGAAGATGTGTCGTAGCTTCCCGAACGCTGCCCAGCCGAGTTGAATCCGTCAATACACCTCTCGGTCGAAGTTGGACTTACCTAGTCGGACTATTTGTCCCAGGTAAACATACTCGTCAACAACTTCGAGCTTAGTGATTCCAATAACTACCAGCATAGGTGTGACATGGACATTAAACATAATCTATGTTTTGTCCATGTTCATCTTAAGACCTATCCATTGGGAGACACTATTGAGGTCATTGAGCATAGTGCTTAGGTCCTCCAGCGATTCTGCCATAAGGACTATATCGTCGGCAAATCGAAGGTGAGTGATGTACTCGCCATTGATATTAATACCGTATCCTTTCCAGTCCAGAAGCTTGAAAACGTCTTCCAATGCAGCGGTGAAGAGTTTCGGGTATATAACATCACCCTGTCTTACACCTCTCTGCAATTGGATAGGTTTCATACTCTTGTTCTGTACTCGGATAGCCATCGCTGCTCTACTGTACAAACACTTCAGCACTTCGATATACCGACAATCAACTTGGCACCGCTGAAGGGACTGCAGCACCGCCCAAATTTCGACGGAATCAAAGGCTTTCTCATAGTCCACATACGCCAGACATCGTGGCAAATTGCACTCTTCGGACTTCTGTACAATTTGCCGAAGGGTATGTATGTGGTCTATGGTGCTAAAGCCTTTTCGGAAACCGGCTTGTTACCGGGAGGCTGGAAGTCGTCAAGTCTGCGCGCGAGACGATTCGTAATGACTCTCGAAAACAGCACGTAGACGCGGCTCAGAAGGGAAATCGGTGTGTAGTTCTTCAAGAGAGCGTTTTCACCTTTCTTGAAGAACAAGACCAACGCACTTCTGCTCCACGTCTCCAGTGTAATGCCACTATGGAGTACGGAATTAAAGAGCTTCTGAAGGACTTCAAGTACCGGTCTTCCACCCGCTTTCAGAAGCTCCGCTGTAATTCCATCCTCGCCTGGGGCCTTGCCGTTTTTAAGGTGCAGGAGAGCCATTCTAATCTCGCTCAGACTGACGTCCGTGATATCTTCGGAATAGTGTCGGATAAGACTCGCTCTTGGATCGTTACTCACACTTGCGTGTGGCTCCAACGATGACTTGTACAGCTGCCCATAGAACCTCTCAATTTCACTGAAAATCTCAGGTGTCCCGAAAACGATGCTGCTACATTCGGTCTTCAGCTTTGACAGTTGGCTCTTTCTGGCACACAGATATCTAGCAAAGACATTGGAGCCTTGGTTCCGCTCGATCGCTTCTTCAATACAAGCTGTATTGAAGTTGCGTAAGTCCCGCCGCATGCATTTGGAGATCTGTCTGTTCAGTTGCCTGAATGCTGTCAAATCTGTTGAAGAATGTAAATTAATCTCCCGTCTAACAGCCATGAGATTAAGAGTGTGATCGGAGAGTTTTTGTGTTCTTCTGCGGCGGGTCTTGCAGAACTTAGCTCCGACCGCATGGACAGTTTCCACGAGCTTGTCATTCATATCGTCCACTTGATTGCAGTCTTCTAGGCACTGCAAACGGTTTTGTAACTCGAGCTGAAAGGTTTCGGGACTTTGGAACAGAGCACGAGGGGGACGGAGCATTGACTTCATTAGACGAGACCTCTCCAACTTAACGTTTAGGTTCAGTGTGCCTCTAACCATTCGGTGATCGCTACCAGTTTTCACCCTCGCGATCACGGAGACATCACTGAACAGTTGTCGTCTGGTCGTCATAATGAAGTCAATCTTATTTTTTGTCGAACCGTCGGGGCTCGACCAGGTCCATTTCCTGTGGGGCCGCTTCTGGAAGAAAGAGTTCATCATAAAGAGTTCCTCTTTCTCCATGAAGTCGGCCAGCTGCTGGCCTCTTGGGTTCCGTTGCCCTATTCCAAATTTCCCTACTTTTAGCTCACCGTTTTCTCTTGTGCCTAGTTTTGCATTGAAGTCTCCCATTATTCGTATTGTATTTTATTTGTATTTAAATTGGGTCTTGGAGGAATGCATGGCTCTAGAGATATCCTCATACATTTCCTCCACCTCCATCTGTATGACCTTCAGCGAATACCGTTTGGTGATTCTGAGTATAAGGTACGCAACCCTCGTCGAAAAACCCCCGATCTTTACAACGTTGTTAACGAGAGACCTGTGGACGATAAATCCGACACCTGGGACAGATGGTCGCTCCCGGTGATGGAGCAAATTGCCTGATTCGAGAAGTGGGTGCGTTGTACGTTGCCAGGTCGAGTTGTCTAAGTTGGCAACCGAACCTCCACCGGAGATTCTTAGCACCCCCTGCCACGCCGTTACCATGGTCGCCACCGTAGCCAGGAATAGCGGGGCCGCCGGGGACTGGGGGCCGTCTGTCTGTGTCTAATCAATGGCTTGCTCTAAATCGCCAAGCGTGGCAACTATTTGCCATAGTTGCCACGCTTGGCGAGCGGGTTGGCAACCGCAGTTTCTTTATTGTAATTTTGACTATTATCAGGAAGATGCTGCTGCCCATCTCCTGCCTGTTTCCCTTTGTCGCCTTTTACGACACCCACGGGAGGATATGGGGTAGTAGATATTCTTGACCGCCACTACACGGCAGATTATTTTGTGTGGATGGAATTAATTCGCATCCCTGTGTATATGTAAAGTGAATATCTGGTTTCAATTAAAGAGAATCGCACGCGGAGCGTACTCTGGACCCATTAATATATTATAAAATTGGTGATAGCGCTGTCTAGGTGGATTTTAATCAGGATAAGTAATTGAAAAACAACATTGAACGCTGACTTGAAGTAAAGATATTAAGTCTTCCCTAGCCCTTCTTTCCGTTAGATGTGTTTATGTTTCAAAATAGTTTCAGCGATTATCTCTCACAGCTTTCAAATATTATTGAAGCACAATCAATTTACAGGAATATTTATTAACCACTTCTTACTATTCTTAGGCATTTTAAGTTATGAAGAAGTTATGCGTACTAGAACAGACACCGCGCATAAAATCTGTGCGGTAGTGCAGGGGCGGTAGAATGCCTCTTCCACGGATTTAGCCTATGCCTCAGTGAGTACCTTTTTATGGTACAGACTCAGTAAGTGGGCTCTAATGCATGTTACAATCAACCAAGTATTGGTGTCTCCTCTAGTACGTAGTATATACTATTACTTCAATGTTAGTCCTCAAAAGTTGTCACCTCAGAGGACTAAGATGGAATGCCTTAAAGTCTGTCAACGTGTAGTCAGCCAGACAACGCATCCGTAGCCTTTTTTGTAGTTATTTTCAGGTGTTCATATATTTCAGTTGGAGTTTACCATCAGGTGAATGGTAAGTTCTTTTAAAAAAATAATTCACAGTACAGTATTCAATAAAAGGTATAATTTAATTTCAGTAACAAAAACAAAAATGTTTCGTTTATTTGTGTTCTAGTCCTCAGTCAGCAATGTATTGTTATAGAGGGGACGCAATCAGCCACCAGCGAGCACTGTGCTTTAAGTAAATAAAAATTATTTTCGTTTCCCTGTCGCGACCTCGAGGATACGACAGACTTGATTTTTTACAATTCTAATTTTCAAGGAACGAATACATAAGAAATAATTTTGTGAGCATCATAATATGTTCAACTGCTACTCAATTTTAAGATGTCGTTAAGTATCGTGGTGCCTCTGTCAATTCGGCTTAAGTTACTGTATTTGGTATTACTAATTTAATAATGAGAATATTTTAGTTAAAACCAATTAAATTAAAAATGCAATTGCACAACTTTCCTAATATTTAATCCATTCACCATCTCGTAGCCCGGCCACAAGTAATCGATTCACTATTGTGGTTAAGGTCCGTATAAGTTTATTAAACTTTCCTCAGCTCAAGCGCACGCACTTGGGTACAATCTTATTAATAGGCTGTAATGATGATGATGATGATGATGAAACAAAACTCGACTCTCAAGGTGCGTGCACTTCAGATGCTATAATTAAAAATTAAAAATATTGTATAACCGATTTCAATGTAAATTATTAAGAATAACTTAAAAACTATTGATCAGACCTTGATCAAATTTACATGATAAGCACCAGCTATCAAATAAAGAAGAATCATTGAAAACGGTTCACCCAGACAAAGTTATGAGGTACAATTACAAATAACATACAGTCGAATTGAGTACCTCCTCCTTTTTGAAGTCGGTAGAGAATCTGAGTGCAGGCGGTCCGTGGCTTGAAATCGTAATTGTAGTAGCGCGAATCATGGAGTTTGAAAATATTTTAAGTGAAATTATTTATGAAGATGAAATAGAGTATATTTGAAGGACCTCGCGAAATCTGTTACTAAATATTTATATAAGGGATGCCTCGAATGATTTTGAATTGCGCCATCGGTCTCCTTATTTTCCATCACAGTCCTATATTTTTTCATAATACCGAGAAAGCGTTTTTTCTCAATCCTTTTGTTATTTTTTTTTGTGTAAAATAAGCTATGACGCAAGATCAGTGATCTTATAAGTAAACAAGCAAAAAGCTTAAAATCACTACTCACTACCACTTCTACTCTCTTTTTTGACACTGACGATGTTGCTTTAATGCGTTAGGTTATTTATACATATATATTATTATGATTTCTTGTATTTACGCGAACACTACACATTTAAATAAAACTAGTTTTACAGATTGTATCGCGTATATTAAAAAATGTAATCGTTTAAGCCGTGTTTAACTATGACATTGGGACGTCAAACACCTCAGTTCCCCCCCCGTGACCATGGGTGCTACAAAGTACGCGAAACGTCGGGAATATAAAATATATTAATATACGTGATAAAATCCGTAAAACTAGTTTCATTTAAACATATAAATTATGTTTAGTAGTAAACATTTAAGTCGTATTTAGAAATCCATAGAGTTTTAACAATTTAGGGCTTTTTAATTATACTTGATTATAATTATTTATTTGCTTAGAATGTAGGTAGATGTTACAAAAGTATTATTAAAGCAAGTATTATTTAAGTAGAAAATAACTTTATACCGTGAAATTTTAAACTTTCGTCCATGTTACGTGGTGCTTAGGCGACTTCGTGGCGCAGTGACTTAGCAATGACTTGCTGCGCTAAGGGCCGCGGGCTCGAATCCCGCACGGAACAAATATTTGTATTGCCTACAAATAATTATTCCGGGTCTGGATGTTGTGAAATTTATGTATATAAACTGCCTTCACCATACAGGAGAAACTCCTAGTGTTGAGGTAACGTTTTTTAAAAAGAAAAAAATCTTTCACTAGATCAAGCCCTTAAGTCACAGGAGACACATCCCAAGTACAGCGTCTTGAGGAGCTGATCTTGGTAACTAAGATACTGTTTTTATTTGTTTATTAGTTAGCAACAATCTAAGGATGCTGATATCTTAATGAGGGCGTATCAAATGACTACGCACTTGAGTTCGTCGTTGAGGAACCTTTATTAATATTATGGACCTCAGAATCGTAGACAACTTGTTAATTTTAAATAGAACTAAAATTATTAATACAACTAGATGACCCGAAAGATCTTTAAATGACGTGTTTTTCTATGACCTAGGCAAATAATCAATCGATGTATAAACGCACACCACCTCCGGTACCAGAACGGATTAGAGAGGATCAACGCACAGCGCAACAACATGAGTAGAGAAACGGGAATCCGTACAGGATCGGGATAGTTGGCTTTCACTCGCGACGGAAATTAAAACCGCTTCCGTTATGATACATACTTTTTTGTTTTCTGTAGGTAATTCTTTAATATAACATATTGTAGTTTCAATAAGGTATTTGTTTTATCTTAAACATTCACAGTTCAGAAAAATATTATGCCACTTTAGTGTTGTTACGGTACTTCGGTACCCGTGGAGACTTCCACAATATTGCGGTGAGCTTAACATTAACAACGTCGCTACGTGCTCGATTGCGGAGCTCTACCATGAATGTTTGGGCACAGACTACTGCTCACGCTTCTATCAAATGAATACAAATGAAGTGCTTACACTGCATTGACATTAGCTCCCTCGAAATACCGCTTAATTGCTTGACAACAGTTATTACTTAGAATACAGTGAAAAGTACTGTAAAGTTACAGCCTATATATGCCCCATTGACGCCTGCCTCATTATCTGCGAGGGGTTTGAGGTTATAAAATGTTCACTTGAAATTATTTTTTTTTTTGATTTTTACACATGCAGGTTTCAGAATTATATCCTTCACCATCGAGAACGTGGTAAATACCATTGTATACAATAAAAATTCAATTTATACATGTCGGGCCAAAGGCTTTGTTTCTAGGAAATTTTAAAGCAGATAAAAGTCTAATCCGTGCTTCCCCGATGCAACGGACTTTACGTGCCATCGATTGTTTTTTTAATTTCTCAGTAAAACAGATTTTCTAACGCTATTTCATTTCGCATCTGAGCACGAAATAAATCAGCAGCTGAAATTTCGAATAACAACGTCAGTAATGCCTATGGGGATAGATCTTGAATTTCAAACGTGCTGCAATTAAAACATTTTAAACAAGATGTTCTCATTTCCATCTGTGTAATAATTACATCAATTTCGTCTAATCCAGCAGAGATTGATGCAGAGGATCTTAAGATAGAGTTTTTAAAGTTTGAAGTGTAACATATTTTATAGAAAACGCAATAAGCAATGAAATCGATACATTACATTATTTGGCAAATTGAAAATAATATATTTAAAACAATATTTTTTGTACCTGATCAATAACAATGAACATGTTTTACCAATCCAAATTCATATCAATGTTGTCCAATAGTCTACTGTTAAACATCCCCTCCACTATTTTTTAAAGAATGCTAGTAACACTATTAACGTTACTGATATTCCCATTACATAACTATTTTCATCATCATCATTACAGCCCTTCACAAGTCCACTGCTGAACATAGGCCTCCCCCAAGGAATGCCGCAAAGCACGGTCCTGAGCTACCTGCATCCATCGACTTGCTGCATATCTTACCAGGTTGTCACTCCACCTAGTGGGGGGACGCCCTACACTTCGCCTGCCGGTACGAGGCTGCCACTCGAGTACCTTTTTCCCCATCTGTTGTCGGTTCTTCGAGCTATATGGCAGGCCCATTGCTACTTCAGCTTACTACTCCGTTAATCAGCTAACTATTTTGAATAAACTTAAAATGCTTGTGATAAGGGTGGTTCACGACAGCAGTCGAATGGCGGATTCGAACCCATAAATTTCCGAGTTTGCGGTCCGCACTACGTTTCTGATTGGCACACAGCAGAACTTTTTTTCTTTCAAGTCATTATTCAAAAGACGACTTCTTATAAGCAAAATTGGGTGGCATGTCTTTTTGCATCCTATAATTGAAAGATTAATTGGCGAAATAAATTTGTATTGCAAGAAACAAAATGTTTCAGACCGATATAAAAGTCAAGGACGTTGTTAAAATATTAGTGAAGCTATTGTATGTGACAGACGCCGTGGGTAAAGTAAGACTAATTTTTTTCTTGGGAGTGAATATTTTTACAATTTGTTTGACTCATTTGCATATATATGGAATTCTGTGCCCTTAATGAAACCAATCTAGAAATAATTAAAACTTATAACAAGTGATAAATTTCTTGTCTAACACTATTTTGAAACGTAAAAATATTTTTTTACATTTCTTTCTTTAGAGCATATCAAAGTCCACTGCTGAACATAGGCCTCCCCATAGATTGTCTCATCAGTAGGATATTTTCAATAGCTACCATGTTGATCAGGCAGGTTAGTCATTCAGTTGTTAGGCTACGGTCTCGTATTAAATGCTATACGCGACGTCCGACTTCAGCGTAAACGTTCCGATCGACGTCTGAACGCCAGGCATGGCGTCAGCGGTCAATACATGTCTTAGCAGCGGACGACGTCTCGACTTTCGATCACACAACAGTTAATTAGCAGACAGTGCTCGCGTGTGTTTGTATGTGATATTTGTATATAAAATGGATATGAATTCAATACTTTTGGCTTGTGTTACTTGAAGAAGAGGCACAAGACGACCGTATACGCAGAAAAATAAAGGCAACAAGGCACCGATTATTTATGAAGAGAAATGAACAAGGATGTTTCCAGCTATTGGTAATGAAATATATACAATTTTTATGTTCCTTGTCAATTGTATTGTATCTTGCTGTATAACATTTAATAATTGACTCAATCAATAACTCGTTTTTTTCTTTATTAAATTTTGCCATTTTGTACTGACGCTAGACATGACGTTCACGCTACAATGGTTCGAAATAACTAGAGACGCAGCGCAAAGCATCTGAACGCCCCCTACGACGTCCATACGCCGACATCAGCGTGTGAAAGAGACCACAACAGTACATTTACATAGTAAGCATCGTAACGCGGCTTACGGCGTGACGCTGTAAGCGGCCGATGGCGTTTATAGGAGAGCCTTATATATAATTTTTATTAAGAAAAAAATTAAGATTAGGACGCAGAAATCTTTTTTTATTTCTATAGAATAAGTTTGTAATCCAAACGAGCATAGAGTTTACCTGATAGCAAGTGGATGCTGTAGCCCATAGAGGTCTATATTTATCCTCGATTAAGAATCAATATGCAGATTCATTGTCACCCCTGATAACTAAGATGGAATGCCCCATATCCAGTAAAAAGGAGTTCCGGTTCCGATTCTCTACATTCACCATACGAAACACAGCAGTATTATGCAGCTATTTTACTATGGTATTTAATATTCTATTTATTATTTATTTTAATATGTGAGAAAGGTATTCTGTGAGAACGTGATCCTTCCCCGGTCTAGCGGACCTATTCGTGCTACAACTACAACTACAACTAGTGTAATATAGCTGCAACATTTCTCTACCAAGTTTAAAATGTTAAAATTCTTTATTGCTATTTTACGAAGCTTAATAACAGCTTTTTTCAAATCATTTGTGTAATTAATTATTTGATTTATTTTGAGCTTGATGAAATTGATAATTCAGATTTTTATGTTTTGAGTAACTTCTTCAGATCAGCTTTGTAATGTCATATTGACTACGTCGACAACTTATGCACAAAGAAAAACTGCCAACTGCACAGCAGGTATTATTGCTACATGCTACACTTAGCACACTATCAGAAGGCAAACATAAATCTCTCAATATACCTAATATTTTCATACATGCATGAGGTTATGAAATATTATTATAAAACAACCAGACCCAAAATCATACAATTTTTTTTTTATGAAAAATCTTGATAAAGATGCCTCACAAAATCTATATCTATACAAATAAATAAAATTGAAGTGTGTGTTTGTAAAGTCAAAATTACAGCTTTTTACTAAATGCATATGAAAATATATACGGTACTAATAACAAAAATACAATATTTAAAGTTTTTGTCTGTCTGTCTGTCTGTCCGTCTGTCTGTCTGTCTGTTTGATCCGGCTCACTCCGAAACGGCTCGACCGATTTTGACGGGATATTTCAATGACCTCTGCTTTCTCAAAATCCCTGGCTGTAAGATTATCTCCTTTGCAGACGATACCGCGCTAATTTTCTCAGCCTGCTCCTGGAAAGATACCTTCCAACTTGCCCAATCCAGTTTAGACTTAGTCTCCCTCTGGCTCCTTACAAATCTACTCACTCTCAATTCCAAAAAAACTCAGTATATTACCTTCTCCCTTCGCAGCATTCCACTCAATGCATTTGACAATTTTCGCTTAATTGCTCATTCCCATTCTGACCTCCCCTCCTTCTCATGTAACTGTCTACCTCTTACCTCTACCGATTCCACAAAATATTTAGGTATTATTTTAGACAGTAAACTGACCTTCCAGCTCCACATCAACCTCACTGCTTGTAGACTCCGAAAACTCATGTTTGTTTTTAAAAATCTTCGCCAAGTCGCAGATCTGTTTCTGGTCAGATCAGTCTATTTAGCACTTTGTCAGTCACTTATAGTTTACTGTTTAACAACCTGGGGTGGCTCGAGTAAGTCAATACTAATTAAGTTGGAAAGAGCCCAAAGAGCGGTCCTCAAAGTCTGTACGTTTAAGCCCCTGTTATCACCAACCTTCGATCTTTACCAGTATTGTGAGGTTCTTTCCGTGCGCCAAGTCTTTATTTTATTAATTGTCCTCAAACAACATAGTAGTTGCAGCTATGATCCCTCTTTACTGTCTTCCCAGAGAAATCACCTGGTAGTACGTTCAACCTCGTTCAAAACCTTGACCTCACAACGATTTTTCTGTTTCTTGGGCCCCTTCCTTTATAAAAGACTACATCGTGAGCTCAACATCTTTCCTCTTACAAAACTGTTATGCAAATCTAAAGTCTCTAATTATTTGCAGACTATGAACTATGAGGAGACTGAATCTCTCCTTCATCCTATCAGGTAGGAAATATACTACCCCACACCCACTCCGACACACACACCCACCCACACACATACACCATTCACGCACACACCCACCCTCTCTCTCTCTCTCACACACACACACACACACACACACACACACACACACACACACACACACACACACACAACATTTCCTTCTTTTTTTTCTTTTTTTTGTTACATTATTCTGTACCAATATGACCTACATCCTGTGAGGAGAGACCTGGTGCTCCGGAACACAGGCTTTCAGCCTAGCTCAGACGCCAGTCTTTCACAATCTAAATAATTTTGTTCCTTGGTGTTAACCCCAGTTCATTACTATATTAGTTTTTAGATTGTGGAGAAAATAAAGAATTTTTATTATTATTATTATTATATTCACTGGCAGATAGCTGATATCACAAGGAGTAAATTAAGCTAGTTTAATTTTAGAAAAAGAATAAGCGTTCTGCATAAAAATATTTAAACCCCAAATAACACGCTGGCGAAGTCGCTGGGAACAGCTAGTATGTACATAATAAATGTATCTTTTAACTTAAATCAATCTTTATACTTAAATTTATGACAGGAATATTAATAATACTCAATATTATCAACAATAGGTAACTGATATTTTATTTAGAATAAAATCACGAATAAATTTATGCGTAGGGCGATTTAACTTCTCACAAAACGGATGAGCTTTTTGTTTCTTCGTTTGAATTGAAGCGACTTTTTTTACAAACGAGCACGGAGTCCACCTGATGGTAAGTGGTTGCTGTGGCCCATAGACATCTACATTTATCCTCGTTTGTGAATCAAAATGCAGATGCGTGTCCACCCGTGAGGAAAAAGATGGAATGCCTCGTTTCCAGTAAAAAGGGTCTCCGGTTCTCTACACTCACCATACGAAACACAGCATTGTCAAGCTGCTATTTGACGCTGGTATTCTGTGAGAGCGTGGTCTTTCCCCGGTCGAGCCGACCCATTGGAGCTACAACTATACTACTAATATAGCTGCAGCATGGCTCTACCACGTATAAAAATGAATATAGTGAATCATGAATAGTTAAACGGGTAAAGCGCAGACGCCACCAGCCTCCTGTTAATATATATGCTAATATATATTATGCAAAGTGAACCTGCCCAGCGTGCAGATATAAGCCTTACAGAATCCTATCAATATGAATATTTAAATTTAATGAGACTTTGATTATTTTATTCAGTTTAACAGGAGCTGTGGTAACACAGGTGCTAAACGTACGCCCAATAAATTTTTGACGTCTTTAAATTTGCTTTCAGAGTGGGAGCCAATTCAGAAAACCGGTGATAACAAAATCAGGGGATACAGTTTGGTGTTGTAGATAGTACATATCTATCATCTATATTCAAAATTTATTTACACCACTCGATTGCGAAAGGAATTCCTTATGTTGAGTGAGGACCGTGGCGAAGGAGGGTGCGCCGCCATTTTGAGATTGTTTCGTTACGTACACGTACTCAAAAAACACATGGTTATATCCATGAGAGAGCCACATCACTATTTTTATATCCATTTTAAGTGAGGACTTACTACGCTCTCAGGGATGAAGGAAAACATTGTAAGCAAATCTACATGTCTGTGTAACAAAAATATTTCTAAAACATGTGAAGTGTGTCTCCAATGCGCAATGAAGCAGCGCGGCAGACTTAGCACTTCATAACTGTCTCTGTGACTTTAACAGTGGTAGAGCCACGCGGCAGCTTTTGCTGTCACACGGATGGGCCGGCTCGAACCGGGGTGGTACACCTCACAGAATACCAGCGTGAAGTAGAGGTTTACCTCTGCGTTTCGTTTGGTGAGTGGCCACCTGCCGGAGGCCCTTTTTACTGGAAATGAGGCATTCCATCTTAGTCCTCACGGGTGACAACGCATCTGCATTTTGATTCGCAAACGAGGATAGATATAGATGTCTATGGGCCGCAGCAACCACTTACCATCAGGTGGACTGTGTGCTCGTTTGTCACCATTATACTATAAAAAAAAAACTGTCATAAATGAGAGGAAGATAATTCTCAACAGCGGGACGTATAAGGCTGTAAGTTTTACTTTTTTTTTAATTTTCAAATTATAAAACACTCATCGCTCACAACAAGCAGTATCTAAGGCACGACGCGACTATAGTCCCTGATTAGCAATCTGTACGCTGAGTGTGGAGATTACCGAGTAGTTGTGTGTATTGTTGCTGTTCATCCTATACCAAAACAATAATGTACTCTTAAGCGGAACAATATAGAATATTTGTTTCTTTTGCAGTTGCTATACGGAACAAGCTAGGAAAACAAGTAACAAAGTGATATTTTTATTAGATCATTACACTGGAGTTTAAAACGAACCTTTATAATTCAAAGCCTATCAAGCAATTTAGATGACAACAAAGAAACAGGAAAGCATAAATATATACAAACCAGCAGCAAGAATATTATACAAGTCCGTTGAGAGAATATCGGGCGGCATAACATTTGAAGAATAGATTTTTAACAGATCTATTGCCGTCGTGTGTTGCCTAAAGCCCAAAGGTCAGAGTTAGATAACCAAGAGAAACTATTGCAGCTCGAACTGATTACACCAGAGAAATTTGACGAAATTCCCCTGACGTAGTCACGTGTTTTCCCCCAACAAAACTGAAAAGATTAATTTTTTTTTGAAAACAACATAAACAGAACTGTAGCTATGCCTTGTCTTTATAATAAAATTATGAAAAAAAAAAAAGAATAGGAACGGACGGTAGAAATTTTTTTTTTATAAGAGAGGGGGCAAACGAGCATGCGGCTCACCTGATGGTAAGTGACTACCGCCGCCCATGAACAACTGCAACACCAGGGGAATCGCAGATGCGTTGCCGGCCTTTTAAAAAGGAGTACGCTCTTTTCTTGAAGGTCCCTAAGTCGTATCGGTCCGGAAAAATCGCTGATGGTAATCGATTCCACAAGGAGGTCGTGCGAGGAAGAAAACATCTTCTAAATCGCACAGTGGTCGACCGCCAATCATCCAGATGGTGTGGATGGTATCGGGAGTTCTGCCGTGATGTGCGTTCGTGAAATTTGGCGGCTGGGATTAATCCGAACAATTCCTCAGAGCACTCCCCATGGTAGATGCGAAAGAAAATGCAAAGGGATGCAACATCTCTTCGCAGTGCCAATGAATCGAGCCGATCGGAAAGGGCTCGGTCGTCGACAATTCGAGCCGCTCTGCGTTGGATGCGGTCAAGTGGAAGGAGCTGGCACTGGGGAGCCACTGCCCAGAGATGGGAACAGTATTCCATGTGAGGCCGAACTTTCGCCTTGTAAAGTTGCAGGCGGTGTGCCGGCATGAAATACTGTCCCGCCCCGCTGAGCACGCCAAGCTTTTTAGAGGCCAATTTGGCCTTCCCTTCCAAGTGACCACGAAACTGCACGTCACTCGATATGTCGACTCCGAGGATACCGATACTGGCTGAGGCAAGAAGGGGAGTGCCTTGAAACTGAGGAGATACGATAAAGGGGTTCTTTTTAGCGGTAAACGCGCAAACTTGTGTCTTCTGAGGATTAAATTGGACTAGATTTAGTCGCCCCCAATCCGAGACTTTGTTCAGCAAAGACTCGACTTCAGACACAAGTTTGTTCCGGTACTCAGCGACGTTTTCCCGAGAAATATTGGCACGGCCGGTGTATAGAGCATCACCAGTGCTGTCATCCGCATAGCAATGAATGTTACCAGTTAGCAACATATCATTGATATGCAGAAGAAACAGCGTTGGTGATAGCACACAGCCTTGTGGAACACCAGCGTTAATAGGCTTGTAGTCAGAGCATGCACCGTCTACAACGACCTTGATGCTCCGATCTACAAGGAAGCTGGTGATCCAATTGCACAATTTCTCGGGAAGCCCATAGGAAGGGAGCTTCGAAAGAAGCGCTTTGTGCCAAACCCGATCGAAGGCCTTCGCAATGTCCAGACTAACGGCCAACGCCTCCCCCTTGGACTCTACTGCCTCCGCCCATCTATGGGTCAGGTAGACCAGAAGATCACCAGCTGATCGACCCCGACGAAAACCGTATTGGCGGTCACTAATCAGCTAGTGATCCTCAAGGTACCGGAGGTGCTGGCAGTTATAATGGATTCCATTATTTTGGAGAACAAGGAGGTGATCGCGATAGGCCTATAGTTGGATGGGTCTGAGCGGTCGCCTTTTTTAGGGATCGGGTGGACAAAAGCTGTCTTCCATGAATTCGGGACTACGCCTTGGGAGTAGGAGTACCGGAAAAGACGCGTTAGGACCGGTGCCAACTCCGGAGCACACGTCCTCAGCACAATTGGGGGGATTCCGTCAGGCCCACTCGACTTTTGGATGTCCAGGGAGAGCAGTGCTTTGCGAACCGAGCGCTGTGAGAACAGCACATCCGGCATGGAGCACTCACACCGCGGGATGGTCGGCGGTGTTTTCCCCCCGTCATCAAGAGTCGAGTTGGACGCAAAAAGGGAGCCTAAAAGGCCGGCTTTGTCTTTTGCGTCATGGGCCAGTGAGTCATCCTCCCTGTGCAGAGATGGTAGTGATGGCTTACAGAAATTCCCTTGGACAGCCTTGGCGAGAGACCAGAATGCACGGGTTCCCGAAGGAAGGCGAACTAGTTTCTCGCCAATTCTGCCTATGTGCTCTGACTTTGCCTTGGCAATAACTCTTTTGAAGGACCTGGAGGCGAAGTTATACTTCTTTTTAAGTGTGCTGGTATTTACATCCCGAGTCGCCGAAGCCGCAGCCCAGGCTTGATAACACTCCTGCTTACTGCGTAATGCAGTCTTACAGGAGCGACCAAACCAAGGCTGAGATCTGCCTCCGATGGGTACCACAGATGATGGAATAAATAGTTCCATTCCCTGTAGCACCACATCAGTGACAGAGTCAGCAACAGCGCTGGGATCATCTGGCGAGAAGCAAACCCGCCCCCATGGGTAGGATGCAAAGAAGGACCGCATTCCGTCCCAATCCGCCGACCTGTAATGCCAAACACGGCGGCAACCTGCAGAACGCAACCGCGAATGGAGCGTGAGTGGCACCACACTCCGGATCAGACAATGGTCCGAAGAGCCGAGAGGGGCATCGACGGAAACCTGATATCCGTCCGGATGAGAGGTCAGCAGAAGGTCCAACAGGGAAGGTGTATGATCCTCCACATCTGGAATCCGCGTAGGCGAAGTAACCAGTTGTGTCAGACCATATGCCAAGGCAAAGTCATAAACAGATCTCCCCGCATGATCGGTTAGACGTGAACCGAGCCATTCGGCATGGTGGACGTTAAAATTGCCAAGGATCAAGAGAAAAAAAGAGCGTACTCCTTTTTAAAAGGCCGGCAACGCATCTGCGATTCCCCTGGTGTTGCAGTTGTTCATGGGCGGCGGTAGTCACTTACCATCAGGTGAGCCGCATGCTCGTTTGCCCCCTCTCCTATAAAAAAAAATAAAAAAAAATCACGATCTCTGCGGATGGGACCTGTTGTAGCAAGAAATCTGTAGCCATTTGGACGTGGTCGATGAGTCGGTCTGTTTCGGCATTACCGCTATGGGACCTATAGAGGCACCCGTAGACGCGCGGATGGTCGTCGCTGTCTACGCGTAGCCAAAGGATGGACAGGTCCGAACCTTCAAGACTGCCGAGGCGTCGAGAACAGATGTCCTCTCTGACATACACGCGAACTCCAGCCCGAGGCACAAAGGAATGCTCCAATTTGTACCCCGGGTAGGAGAGATACGAAATATCAGCCGGAGAGGAAACCTGCGTCTCGGTCAGAAAGAGCAAGGCCGCCTTCGCCGTCTCGAGATGGTAGTGGACGGCGTTTAGGTTAGAGTGAAGTCCCCTGATGTTGCAGAAATTCACGGATAGCGTGGCAGGGGTCGCCTTGGTGTTCTTGCTCAGTTTGCCCCTAGCAGTAATGCTTTTGAGCGGAATTTTGCCCCCCCCAGAATACGCGGGGCAGCCTGAGCACCCACGCTCAGGATCGGAATAACATGGTCGTGGATGCTCAGCGAGGGATTCTCAAGGGGTGCTGGTACCCTCCTGGGGTAGTTCTTCGTGTAATTCCGCTACCATGTTGATGGGGGGGGGGGGGGGAATTGGGCCTCCGGCCACCTGCACTCACCAGACGAAACGCAGAAGCAAAGCTTCTACTTCACGCCGGTATTCTGTGAGGTCGTGGTACCAACCCGGCTCGAGCCGGCCCATACATGCAACAGCAAAAACTGCTGCGTGGCTCTACCACCGTGAAAAGATACAGGTTGATAGAAATATATATGTTCTAGCCCACGTAGCGAGGAAACAGAGACATTCGGGCTAAGTAATAAAAATATTTGTTACAAAATGTGCTTTTGTGTTTTCCCATCTGTGTATTCTAAACAAAAGAGCCTTACAAATAATTAAAATGTAACTATAAGAGCATATTTTTCCAGCTATTCATCATACGTGGCGCACAGCTGTTGTAAATCATTGTGAATGTCGGGTGACAAAATGGCCATGTAATTCGCGACGCAAGCGGTGAAATTAACTCGCGCTCCTTCCTAGGGCTCCTTTTCTGTCTGGGAATCTGTTCGGATAGTAGCAGCAGTTTTTGCATTTCTGCCTTAAAACAATATTGTATTCCCAGTTTTGTTCTGTGTGTTATGATATTTCTACTCAAAATCTTTTAAATCTTTCAAAATCTTTTGCTTTTCTTTATAACAGAATCCGCCCAATCCCCCCCCCCTCATCAACATGGTAGTGGAATTAAATAAAAGACTACCCCAGAAGGGTAAAAGCACCCCTGGAGAATCCCTTGCTGAGCATCCACGACCAAACTACTTCACTCCTGAGCGTGGGTGCTCAGGCTGCCCCGCGTATTCTGGGTGGGGGGCAAAATTCCGCTCGCGACTAATGCTGCTCTAGTCAAGTGAAGCAATAACCAAGGCGACCCCTGTCACGCTATCCGTGAATTTTTGCAACATCAGGGGACTTCATTCCAACCTTAACGCTGTCCATTACCATCTAGAGACAGCGAAGCCGGCCTTACTCTTTTTAACCGAGACTCAGGTGTCCTCTCCAGCCGATACTTCATATGTCTCCTACCCGGGGTACAAATTGGAACTCCATAGAAACTCCATTGAAACTCCAACCCGGGGCACTCCTTTGTGCCCCGGGCTGGAGTTTGCGTATACGTCAGAGAGGACATCTGTTTTCGACGCCTCGGCAGTCTTGAAGGTACGGACCTGTCCATCCTACGGCTGCGCGTAGACAGCGACACAGACCGACTCATCGACCACGTCCAAATGGCTGCAGACTTCGTGCTACAACAGGTCCCATCCGCAAAGATCGTGATACTCGATGATTTTAACGCCCACCACGCTGAATGGCTTGGTTCTCGTTTAACCGATCATGCGGGTAGATCTGTCTATGACATTGCTTTGGCATATGGTCTAACACAACTGGTTACTTCGCCTACGCAGATCCCAGATGTGGAAGACCATGTACTTTCCCTGTTGGACCTTCTGCTGACCTCTCATCCGGATGGATATCAGGTCTCCGTCGATGCCCCTCTGGGCTCTTCGGACCATTGTCTGATCCGGAGTACGGTGCCACTCACGCTCCAATCGCAGTTACGATCTGCAGCTTCCCGCCGTGTTTGGCACTATTGGTCAGCTGATTGGGACGGGATGTGGCCTTTTTTTGCATCCCACTCTTGGGGGCGGGTTTGCTTCTCGCCGGAAGATCCCAGCGTTGTTGCCGATTCTGTTGCTGATGTGGTACTTCAGGGTATGAAACTTTTTATTCCATCCTCTCTGGTGCCCATCGGTGGCAGATCCAAGCCATGGTTTGGTCGTTCCTGTAAAATAGCATCATGCTATAAGCAGGAGTGCTACGGAGCCTGGGCTGACGCAACAACGTCTCGGGATGTAAGCACCAGTGCACTTAAAAATAAGTATAACTCCGCCCCTAGGTCCTTCAAAAGCGTCATTGCCAAGGCAAGGTCTGAGCACATCGGCAGAATTGGCGAGAAGCTAGTTCGCCTTGCTTCGGCAACCCGTGCATTCTGGTATCTAGCCAAGGCTGTCCAAGGGAACTTCTGTCAGCCATCTCTTCCCTCTCTGCACAGAGAGGATGACTCACTGGCCCATGCCGCAAAGAAGAAAGCCGATCTGTTGAGCTCTCTTTTTGCGTCCAACTCGACTCTAGATGACGGGGGGAACACACCGCTGACCATCCCGCGATGTGAGTGCTCCATGACGGATGTGCGGTTTACACAGCGCTCGGTTCGCAAAGCACTCTTCTCCCTGGACGTCAGCAAGTCGAGTGGGCCCGATGGAGTCCCTCCCTTTGTGCTGAAGACGTGTGCTCCGGAGTTGACACGGGTTTTAACACGACTTTTCCGGTACTCCTACCGCCAGGGCGTAGTCCCGAATTCATGGAAGACAGCTTTGGTCCATCCGATCCCTAAAAAAGGCGACCGCTCAGATCCATCCAACTACAGGCCTATTGCCATCACCTTCTTGTTCTCCAAAATAATGGAATCCATTATAAACTGCCAGCTCATGAGGTACCTTGAGGATCACCAGCTGATTAGTGACCGCCAGTACGGTTTTCGTCGACTTTCGTTGACTCTCTCACAGAAAACCAGCGTAAAATAGCAGCTTAACGCTGCTGTGTTTCGTATGGTGAGTGTAGAGAACCGGAGACTCTTTTTACTGGCAAAGAGGCATTCCATCTTAGTCGTCACGGGTGACAACGCATCTGCATCTTGAGTCTTTATTGAGGATAGATGTAGATGTCTATGGGTCGCAGTGGCCACTTACCATCAGGTGGACTGTGTGCTCGTTTGTCACCCTATCCTATAAAAAAAAACTCATAGATGGGCGGAGGCAGTAGAGTCCAAGGAGGAAGCATTGGCCGTTAGTTTGGACATAGCGAAGGCCTTCGATCGGGTCTGGCACAAAGCGCTTCTTTCGAAGCTTTCTTCCTATGGGCTTCCCGAGAAATTGCGCAAATGGATCACCAGTTCCCTTGCTGATCGGAGCATCAAGGTCGTAGTAGACGATGCATGCTCTGATTTCAAGCCTATCAACGCTGGTGTTCCACAAGACGTGCTATCACCAACGCTGTTTCTCCTGCATATCAATGATATGTTGCTAACTGGTAACATTCATTGCTATGCGGATGACAGCACTGGTGATGCTCTATACACCGGCCGTGCCAATATTTCTCGGCAAAACGTCGCTGAGTACCGTGTCAATCTTGTGTCAGAAGTCGAGTCTTTGCTTAACAAAGTCTCCGATTAGGGCCGACTAAATCTAGTCCAGTTCAATCCCCAGAAGACACAAGTTTGCGCGTTTACCGCTTAAAAGAACCCCTTTGTCGTATCTCCTCAGTTTCAAGGCACTCCCCTTGCTGCCTCAGCTAGTATCGGAATTCTTGTCGTGGAATAGTGTGCAGTTTCGTGGTCACTTGGAAGGGAAGGCCAAATTGGCCTCTAAAAAGCTTGGCGTGCTCAGCAGAGCGGGACAATATTTGTATTTCATGCCAGCACACCGCCTACAGCTTTACAAGGCTCAGGTTCGGCCTCACATGGAATACTGTTCCCATGTCTGGGCAGGAGCTCCCCAGTGCCAGCTCCATCCACTTGACCACATCCAGCGCAGAGCGGTTCGAATCCTCGACGACCGAGTTCTTTCTGATCGGCTCGATACACTGGCACTGCGTAGAGATGTTGCATCTCTTTGCGTATTTTATCGCATCTATCACGGGGAGTGCTCTGAGGAATTGTTCGGACTAATTCCAGCCGCTCAATTTCACCATCGCACAACGCGACAAAACTCCCGTTACCATCCATACCATCTGGATGATTGGCGGTCCACCACTGTGCGATTTAGAAGAAGTTTTCTCCCTCGCACAACTTCCTTGTGGAATCAATTACCACCAGCCAATTTTCCGGCCCGATACGACTTTGGAACCTTCAAGAAAAGAGCTTACACCTTTCTAAAAGGCCGGCAACGCATCTGCAATTCCCCTGGCGTTGCGGTTGTTCATGGGCGGCGGTAGTCATTTACCATCAGGTGAGCCGCATGCTCGTTTGCCCCATCATCTATAAAAAAAAGTAACAAGAGAGTATACTCTTTCTCGTAAGGATTCCAGACCACAGATGCATACTCTAGTTTACTACGAACATACGCATTGTACAAAGTTTTAGCCACCCTTATATCATCAAAGTCAGCAGCAGTCCTCATCACAAAACCCAAAGTCTTACTATCTAACTTGCAAATGGATGTCATATGATTGTGAAAACTCTATTTAGTATCTAATATTAAACCTAAGTCACGTATGTCATATACTCTTAGCAAAGGCGTGTCATATAAGTTATAATTAATAATGACAGGATTCTGTTTTAATCCAAAAGTGATAGTTTAGTCACATTAAGAGGAAGATGGTTTAGTTCACTCCATTTCGATACCGTATCTATGTTCTCTTAAAGAGCCTGTGCATCAACAACACTACCAAGCTTCGCAGATTTTACTTTAGTAGGCAAGTCATTTATAAAAGTTAAAAACAGCGTAGGGCCAAGAGTACTACCCTGACTCACCCAAGATCTAGTGAAATAATCAGCTGATTTGAAACCACTTACTTTATAAAATTGACGACGATTATCCAAATAGCTAGCAAAGAGTTGAAGAAGTTTCGGAGTAAAACACAACTTAGCTAACTTCTGTAACAGTATTGATTATTCACCAGGTCAAAAGCCTTCCTGAAATCGAAATAGGCGGCGTCTACCTGTCTTTTTTTATTTTATTTTCTGTCTTTTTTTAAATATGCAATTACAACTGTTAATATGCCCCAAATATGCACAATGCAAAATCAACAAACCGTTTTTATTTTAATATAATTCAATTAAAGACGGTACAAAAACAGCGAAATGTTCTTAAAATTGTGCATAGTTTTTATGACAATATACAATTAAGCATTTTTCCAAATTTTCGAACGCATATTTGTGACGTTTGTCATCTAATTTGTATGCCGAAAACGACCTCTCTACATCAACAGACGTCATTGTACAAAATTTAAAATTTGGCCAGTCAGTTCAGTCAGCCACTGCGCTCGCAGCCTACACGTCTTTGTAACCTAGGTCCCTATAAGTAACGGTCCCTAAAAGAAATATACACGATGGTAAAAAAAGGCTAAAATATGCATTAACGCTGTAATTAGAGAGTTTTTGCATATTCAAATGCAGACAAGTAAATCACCTTTTGAGCCGCGTTTACAAGCTGTTTTCGTAAAGTCGTTACGAATCGTCTCGCATGCAGACTCGACGACTTCCAGCCTCCCGGAACCCAAACAACAACCGGGTTTCCGAAAAGGCTTTGCCAACCTTCGGCAAGTTGTACAGAAGTCTAAGCAGTACAATTTGCCACTATGTCTGGCGTATGTGGATTATGAGAAAGCCTTTGATTCCGTCGAAATTTTGGCGGTACTGTGGTCCCTTCAGCGGTGCCAAGTTGACTGTCCGTATATCGAAGTGCTGAAGTGTTTGTTTAGTAGGGCTACGATGGCTTTCCGAATACAGAACCAGAGTACGAAACCTATCCAACTGCAAAGAGGTGTAAGACACAGTTACGTTATATCCCCGAAAATCTTCACCGCTGCATTGAAAGACGTTTTGAATCTTCTGGACTGTAAATGATACTGTATTAACGTAAACGGTGAGTACCTTACTCACTTTCGATTTGCCGACGATATAGTCCTTATGGTAGAATTCCTGGAGGACCTAAGCATATGCTCAATGAACTCAATAGTGCATCCCAACGGATAGGTCTTAATATGAACACGGACAAAACAAAGATCATGAATAACATCCATGTCACACCTATGCCGATAGTTGTTGGAAGCACTAAGCTCGAAGTTGTTGATGAGTATGTTTAGCTGGGACAATCAGTCTGACTAGGTAAGCCCAACTTCGACCGAGAGGTCGATCGACGGATTCAACTCGGCTCGGCAGCGTTCTGAAAATTACGGATATTACGGTACATCTTCTCGTTAGGTATAACTTAAAAACTTGAAAACGAGACTGCAACCAGTGCGTGTTGCCAGTGATGACCTATGGAACTGAGACGTGGTCCTTTTTTTTTTTTTTTTTTTTTTATAGGAGAGGGGGCAAACGAGCATGCGGCTCACCTGATGGTAAGTGACTACCGCCGCCCATGAACAACCGCAACACCAGGGGAATTGCAGATGCGTTGCCGGCCTTTTAAAAAGGAGTAGGCTCTTTTCTTGAAGGTCCCTAAGTCGTATCGGTCCGGAAAAATCACTGCTGGCTGTATGAGGAAGCTTAAGGTCGTTCAGCGAGCTATGGAGGCTATGTTCGGAGTTTCTCTGCGTGATAAACTTATAAATGAGGATATCCGCAGTAGAATCAGTGTGACCGGCATAGGCCAACGGATTAGTAAGCCGAAGTGGCAATGGGCCGGCCATATAGCTCGATTAACCGACTATCAATAGCGAAAAAAAGTTCTCGAGTGGCGACCTCTTACCGGCGGATGAAGTTTAGGGCATTCCCCCACCTGATTGAGTGACGACCTGGTAAGACATGCAGGAAGTCGATGGATGCAGGTCGCTCGGGATCGTGCTTTGTGGCATTCCTTGTGGGAGGCCTTTGTTCAGCAGTCGATTTTTGAAGGGCTGTAATGATGATGATGGTGAAGAATAGTAGGAAAACAGGGATATAAAATAATCATACAACTATCTATACTACAGTGGTACCGTCCTTTTAGTTTAAAGAAATTTAGTTATTAACTTCAGCTTGTGCTTTTACTTAGTCCACTTGAAACGGTAAAAAAAGTAAAAATCGATATCCAAGTATGAAAAATATATTTCCACTTAATAACGTCTGAAGTATGGGGTAGGCGTTTAGTTACCTTTTCTTCTGTACACTCTTCGATGCATTGTTTTAGCACCATATTCGGTTAAAGTCAGTTTTTATTTTTTATATATTATGTAATTTTCTAGAAAGTTCTTGCTGTAAATGAATTTTTTTGTTGTTTAATGTTTTGTAAATTTTATTGTTGTTATGAAAAGATTTTTCTACACTAATTAAAATTTTCATATAAAAGCGTCTATTGTGAAGTGCGCAATACGACAATAGTTAATTGTCATCACATTGTGTGCTGCCTGTGCCCTGTGTGCCAATTCACTGAATACTCCGCTGAGACATTGTCCATGCTACGGACGTGTAGTGCTTGGAGTAGGCAACAAACAATGCTTGACTTAATGCTACGTACGGGTCAAATTATGTTACATACATAATTAATTTACGAACGAGAAATAATTACGTAGCAGTTTAATAATTTTAATAAAATTACTTGTACGTAAAATGACCGGTAAATGGGATAGTTAGGTTAAATACATGTTTTTTTTTATACAAAATAAGGGTACCGCGAAGAATTTTCTTTCTGACGCAAGTCATGATAATATTTTTATAAATTGTCGCATCGTTTTTTTGGTAATCTATAACTTCTATAGACTTACAAATGTTAGAAAAAAGTTAAAAAAAAGTTAAAAAAAAAGACGGCATTGAAGATAGTGGATGACCGCTGTCAACCGCAAAAGCTTTTCGTTACGTTACAGAGTACTTTCATATATTTTTTATTTAGGCAGGGTAAGAGAAAATGATAATGATAGTTTACGGGTCAACTGAATAATGACGAGTAAGTAAACACCGATACGAATAAACACTAGCATTTCTTTAATATGCACTAAAATCTAACATCGAGATGTTCTCCATTCGATGTCGATTTTTAACCAACTTCAAAAAAGGAGAAGGTACTCAATTCGACTGTACTTTTTATTTGTGTTACCTCAGAACTTTTTTTAGTTGAACCGATTTTTATTTGAAAACTGATTCTTCTCGTGTGGTCCCATATAAATTTATCAAGACCTGACTAGTCATTTTTGAGTTATACTTAATAATACGTATTGAATTCATTTCGACTACATTGATGATGTTCTCATTTTATTTATATTGAAGCCGGTTATATAAAATTTTTAATTTTACCACTTGTTTTGATATTCCCGCTACTCGGCCCGAGCAGAGCACACAAGTGGTTTATACGGTCGTACTCGTGCCCATTCGGCGAGTATCTAAACGTTGCATAAATATGCACAATGGCGGTGTGCCGCCCTTTTCTTCCCAACTTGACTGACACACTGCCATGTGTTTAGACACAGCGCAAACAGGCGACATCTTTATGTATGTTGCGATCATTCAACCAGTTCTGCCATGCATTGCTTGATAAACACTAACTTATTTTTGTTTACTCATCATGGTTATGTTCATGTTGCTGTCATGTGTTATGGAGCGCGTTACTTCAGACACGGAAGGAAGAACAGGGTATTTAAATAAAATTGGTTTTTACGGATTCTATCGTCTATATTAACTTATTTTATTTTCCCAAAGTTTCAAGCACTAAAACAGATGGTAATACCCAGGCATCTTCTCTCTGCTTGGGATCCTATAATTAATAAAACTAAATTCCAACTCGAGCAAAAAACTGCAATACGTCAAGATACTATAAGTTCACGTCATAATACCAGATTTCACATATTTGCAAAATTTTCTGTAGATATAAATTTTTACACAAAGTTTTGTACCCTACACTTAAGTATTAGAAAGCGACATACTGTCATCTGAAGGCGGCAAATCTTACATAATATTATTAAAATAATTTTAGGTTTACAGTGTAATTTAAACTACTTTGAAGAAATAGAAATGAAATATTTCTATTTCAATTTTTTCAAGACAAATTTCAACTATTAACTATGAATTGTAAGTCATGACCATGGGTGCTGTAAAGTGCCTAATACGTCGGAAATTCAAAAAAATTAAATAAAACTTGATTAAGTCCCTTAAATTCGTTTTATTTTATGTGCAGTATTCGCGTAAATTTAAGAAATCATTAATTTGTTAAATGACACGATATATGTAAAGTGCAGGGCTATTGAAACTAATTAGTCATTTAGCCACGAGTGCATGTTGGTATCGCTTCAAATTACAACTTATGCAGAACAACTAGAGTACATATAATAAAACACAGCTCCCGTCCCACTCCATGTCGGAAAATAATCTATCGTTCTAACTAGAATGCCTTTTATTTGTTACCAATTCAAACTAAACTGTAATATTGGCGGTGAGCGGGTGCGAACTTCAGACCGACCTCCCGGAGCTAGTCTCCGAAGTTAGAGCCACCGGGATGTTAATGAAGAAACCACATTTGTAATTTAAAAAAGTTTTAGTTCTACTTCGACGACGACATGGAGTTGACATAGAAATAGATTGCCTATGGTTGCGTTACTCGGTGTGTAATAAGGCCATTGAAGTTATTGTACAAAATAATAAACCATCTTAGATCATACACTGTTGTTGTTTGATCTATTTACCATTAACCCTTCTAGTGCATCAGTACGACAACAGAACAACTGGTGTAGCTAGTAAACATTGGTCCATCGACCCTGGATATCAGACCCGGGATAGTCTGAACTTTTTGTTAGTTAGCGGTGCCAGCTTTGGGCCCGCACCCCGTATAACTCGCAGTGGATAGCTGCGGCAAGAGTACCGGGCACCCCGCAGAGGCAGCAACAGCATTGTCCAGCAAGGGGGACATACTCAGCTGCATTGCGATTGTTAGTTCAACGTGACGCTATAGAGGGCGCCATTAGTAGTACATCGCCAATTAAGTAAGGGCGCGCCACAAGTACACTACTAGTTCAAGCTGTGTTTGTGTGAGTAAAGTGCTAACGTGAGTACAATTTAATTGAATACATAGTAGCAGAGACAATTATTATTTAATATAACTTGATTAGTGGCAAGTACTGTAGACAATATTTGCCAAGCAATTTTAAACTTTATTTCAAAGAATATTTTAACTCTAAAATGATGCATGTTAGCTTAAGGACTTAGAATAGTTTTCTAAAAACAGAGGAACGGTTCCCCGTGCCTCCGTCCGATTTCTACCAGAGTTTATTTGTTTATAAACACTTGAGAAAATTTTTCGCTGTTTTTGAGATTTGTTTTTGAAAATTCGCAAACTTTTAAAACGTAAAAAAACCTGTTGTGTGTGTGTGTGTGTTTGTGCGTGCGTGCATGCGTGCGTGCGGGTGGGAGGGCGTGCGTGCGTGCGTGCCTGCGTGCGTGCGTGCGTGCGTGCCTGCTTGCGTGCGTGCGTGCGTGCGTGCGTGCGTGCGTGCGTGCATGCGTGCTTGCGTGCGTGCTTGTGTGCGAGCGTGCGTGCGTGCGTGCGTGCGTGCGTGCGTGCGTGCGAGCGGGCGGGCGGGCGTGCGGGCGTGCGTGCGTGCGTGCGTGCGTGCGTGCGTGCGTGCGTGCGTGCGTGCGTGCGTGCGTGCGTGCGTGCGTGCGTGCGTGCGTGCGTGCGTACGTGGGTGCGTACCACAAGATGGTGGGTCTAGTAATAATTATTCTAAGCTATCGAATTCATTTGTAAAGTTGCCCAAGATAACAACTCCTACTTTTTCTGACAAGTACAGTGAATGGACAACTTTTCCCGATCTTTTTATTTCACTAGTACACAGTAATGCATCTTTAGATAATCTTAAAAGCCACCTCATTGGTGAAGCCGAACAGTTAATTAGGGACACACCAATCACAGATGCCAATTACAGCTAATTTGAGTCTCAGTTAGCAAAGCGCTATGCAAATAAAAAGTACGTAACCAGTTGTATTTAAAAAGATTGTCCGGCCAGAACCGCTTACATTTAGAAGTTAGCTGAAACTTATTAAAGGAGCTGCTAGATACCACAAGCGACTCTTTAAATGCATTTAGTTTTAAATTGTTTACCTTTTTTTATTTAATTCTAATTTAATGTAGTTATATAATTGTACTACAGAAGAATGGGTCCCTCTGTTACAGGTATCTTTTTACTTAAAAGAGAGTACCCAACAATTTTTGTAACAACTTACTACTTATTTTAAAGCAATAAACTATTATTATTATAATTGAAAATCGATGTGAGTACATGGGATGTTATTGTTATCCATATAGTGAAGTTCAAATTAAATAATGTAATGCGAAAACTGGGGGTGGTTAAGCATTTCTAATGACTCCAGCAACAAGTTGTCCACCTTTGAGCAGTTTAATACATACAGCCGAGGAAGACTGTGGCTCACCAGATCAATAATAGTTCATAATTGGAAAGCAATGCTGACAACAAAGTCGTCGAATATTTGTTGCGAATTTTGCTCGGAACTACACAAGCTCTGTTTCTGTAAGCAATTTGCAAAACAGTCCATAGAAAACAGACAAAAGTTTGTAGCAAAAAAATAAAATATGTTTCAATTGTTTAGGCGGTAATCATACAGTATCCGACTATAAAGAGTCCTACAGTTAGACATTTGCTTACTCTCTTGATTTTCTATCTTTGTTTTCATTTACTATTTAGAATACATAGTAAAATGAATACTCGCAACGCCAAAACGCGCCAGATGGAGAACCAACTTCATCTCGCGCTCTAAGAACTAAGGGCGTCCAAGTAGCGGTGTGATCTGTTACTTAAAGAAAGGGTTGACAACGAAAAGGAAACAATAAGTATAATTTAGAAAAATACATAGGTGAAAAGTGATATGGTTAAGATACATAGAGACTATACAGATATTTTAAAGGAAAGGGATCAGCTCCAGGAGACAGTGGATAAGTTTGACGGATGCAGCAAAAAATATGAGGAAGCCCTTAGATTTATTGCTGCATTGAAATTACAGTTAACTGAAGCTAATGAGTACATTTCACAATTTAAACAATACATTGATAACTTGCAAGCATTTCAAACTCAGAGTCTCTTCGATGAGCTCGTAGCATGTAAATCTCATAAAACGTTGCAACCCTCCACAACAGTAGGTTTGACTGATGATTCTGCCACATCAAGAACAACAGAAAGGATTACGGGCAGCAGAAGGAATTAAAGAAAATAAATAAAAATCAATAAATATATTAGGAAAGTACAAAAATTAGTTAAAACTAAAATGAATATTAAAAAATACACAAATGAATGTAAGGAAAAGCAAGAGTTAATTAGTAAAATTAAATTATATTCAATTGAGGTGGAAAACACGAAAAATTGACTTTATGAGACTGAAATAAAGTGTCTTAATTTTACACAAATTTTATCACTTCAAACGTCATTGCAAATTATGTCAAATAAATATAAATCAGCAGGAAATGAGATAAAAGAACACATACTGGCCATGGATGATCTGATAAAGTCATGTAAATACGGATAAATAGGAACGTTTTGACTCCTTAGTAAAATATCAAAAAGAATATCAGCGCTCAATGTCAGGTTCTTTAGGGCAGTGTGTGTTAATAATATGACAAGCAGTAATAATTCATTTTCTTTACCTACACTTTATAATAGTACCATAACAAAGCAGATAAATTTAAAAGGTGATTTATATAAAAAAAAATAATGAAATTGTGTATAGTGATGACATAGGCAAACGCCAGGGTATATCGTTGAATAACTGTTTACAAAGGCAGCACATAAGTAATTACTGCATGCCTGGAGCATCATTCAGTGATATTATGAATAAAACTTTAACTTTTAAATTTAACCCTAATAGTATATTGATAATTTTTGTTGGGAGAAAAGGCAATATGAATAAGAATCCATTATTAAAATATATTGAATATCACAATAACAAAAATGTGGTTAAATTTATCTTTTGTACATTGCCTTACATAGAAAGTTGGCCACAGCAATATAAACTTAGATATAATTTAAATTTAATGATGCATAATCTGACATTGCCCTGTAGGGGCGGTTAAGAATATCCACTACCCCATATCTTCCCGTGCGTGTCGTATAAGGTGACAAAGGGAAACAGGCAGGAGATGGGCAGCAGCATCTTCCTCATAACAGCAAAATTACAATAAAAAATTACGGTTGCCAACCCACTCGGCAAACGTGACAACTATGGCAAATACTCCCCTCTGATGAGAGTAACAAAGAGACGGCCCCCAGCCCCCGGCGGCCCCGCTATTCCTGGCTACGGTGGCAACCATAGTAACGGCGGGGCAGGGGGTGCTAAGAATCTCCGGTGGAGGTTCGGTTGCCACCTAAGACGACTCGGCAACATACAACGCACGCACCCTAAAGACTGACGAGAAGATCGTGGAGCTGGAAGAAGAGATAGACAAGTTACGCTGGCATATTATAGGAATGTCCGAGGTCCGAAGAGAGGGGGAGGACACGGTAATCCTCGAACCCAGCAACTTGCTCTATCACCGGGAGGGCGACCATCTGTCCCAAGGAGGTATCAGATTTATCGCCCCCATCGTTAACAACGTTGTAAAGATTGAGAGTGTGTCAACGAGGGTTGCGTATTTTATACTCAGAATCACCAAACGGTATTCGCTGTAGGTCGTACAGGTTTACGCACCACGGCAACTGAACAGACAGATCTCCAAATGCATGCGATGGGACTTACGCAACTTCAATACAGCTTGTATTGAAGAAGCGATCAAGCGGAACCAAGGCTCCAAAGTTTTTGCCAGAGATCTGTCTGCCAAAAAGAGCCAACTGGCAAAGCTGAAGACCGAGTGTGGCAGCATCGTTTTCGGGACACCTGAGATTTTGAGTGAGATTGAGAGGTTCTGTAGGCGGCTGTACACGTCATCGTTGGAGCCACACGCAAGTGTGAGTAACGATCTATTCCGTAGATATCCCGGACGTCAGTCTGAGCGAGATTAGAATGGCTCTCCATTACCTTAAAAACGGCAGGGCCCCAAGTGAGGATGGAATTACAGCGGAGCTTATCAAAGCGGGTGCAAAACCGGTACTCTAGTACCTTCCTTAGTCCTTCAGAAGCTTTTTCAATCCGTCCTCTATGGTGGCACTACTCCGGAGGCGTGGAGCAGAAGTGCGTTGGTATTGTTCTTCAAGAAAGGTGACAACGCTCTCTTGAAGAACAACAGACCGATTTCCGTTCTGAGCCGCGTCTACGTGCTGTTTTCGAGAGTCATTACGAATCGTCTCGCACGCAGACTTAACGACTTCCAGCCTCCTGAGCAAGCCGGTTTCCAAAAGGCTTTAGTACCATAGACCACATACACACCCTTCCGCAAATTTTGCAAAAGACAGAAGAGATAATCTGCCACTTTGCCTTGCATATATGGACTATGAGAAAGCATTTGATTCCGTCGAAATTTGGGCGGTACTGCAGTCTCTTCAGCGGTGCCAAGTTGACTGTGGGTATATCGAAGTGCTGAAATGTTTGTACAGTGGGGCTTACATGGCCATACGAGTACAGAATCAGAGAACGAACCCTATCCAACTGCAGAGAGGTGTAAGACAGGATGAAATTATATCCCCGAAACTCTTCACCGCTGCATTGGAAGACGTTTTTAAGCTTCTGGACTGGAAAGGATGCGGTATTAACATCAACAGCGAGAACATCAATAGCCGGTAGTTGTTGGGAGCACTAAGCTCGAAGTTGTTGACAAGTAGTCCCACTAGGTAAGTCCAACTTTGACCGAGAGGTCAATCGATGGATTCAACTCGGCTGGGCAGCGTTCGGTAAACTACGACACATCTTCTTGTTAGACATATATCAAAACCTGTAAACGAAATTGTACAACCAGTGCGGGTTGCCAGTGATGACTTACGGATCTGAGACGTAGTCCTTCACTGCTGGCCGTATGGGGAAGCTCTAGGTCGCTCAGCGAGCTATGGAGAGGGCTATGCTCGGGGTTTCTCTGCGTGATAAACTTAGAAATGAGGATATCCCGGTACCGGCGAAGTGTCGCTCCCACTAGATGGAGTGACGACCTGGTGGGAGGCCTATGTTCAGCAGTGGACTTTAATGAAAGGGCTGTAATGGTGATGATATTTGGATGTTAGGGGTAAAAATAATGTCCATTAATTCTTTGTTTGTCATTACTCATCACGTTCCATCCTGCTTTTTGTCTGAACCTAGAATCTTCGGAAAATCCTCCGTTCAACCATTAAAAGCTTATTTTTATTTCTTGGTATTTAGGGTCCAACTACACATACATCAAGTTCTGAATTGTCGTTAGTCATGCCATTTTATTTTCCACGCGGATTTAGCTAATTAATATTCGGACCTTGAAGAAAACTTATCATATCGGAAAATTGACTCTTAAATATTTCCTGAGCCACCTTTTATTGTACATCTAGTAAATATTGTTGAGGTGAATTCAAAGATATTATTTCAGGCATCAGTCTTTGCTGAAAGCAGCGGCATCAATTTAAGCTGAAACTAAGTGCTAATACTGAATGGTGTTTTTTTTTATAGGATAATGGTGACAAACGAGCACATAGTCCACCTGATGTTAAGTGGCTGCTGTGGCCTATAGACATATACATCTATCTTGTATTACGAATCAAAATGCAGATACGTTGTCACCCGTGAGAACTAAGAAGGAATGCCTCGTTTCCAGTAAAAAGGGTATCCGGTTCTCTACACTCACCATACGAAACACAGCAGCGTTAAGCTGCTATTTTACGCTGGTATTCTGTGAGAGCGTGGTCCTTTCCCGGTCAAGCCGACCCATTTGTGCAACAACCATAATATAGCTGCAGCATGGCTCTACCACGTATAAAATCTGACGTTTTCTAAATAATGAATGAAATCATTATAAAATACGCGACTTACGTAACTTCATTTTCTGTGTACAAATATACCTGAAGCTAAAAGGTAAGCGATAAAGTTCTCCGTACAAGAGTAATGGGTTTAAATGATTTTATCTTTAGATTAATTAACTCGCGATAGCAACTGCAACAATAATTTCTGCTGAACCATGGGCATAACGTTATGGTCTTTTATTTAGTTTTATATTTGTTGATGCTCTTCAATAGAGTGATTTTATTACAATACTAGCAAATAGTGAACCTAGCAGCTTCGCTTGCATGAAATCCGGCTAAAAGGTAAAATATTTTCAAAATATTTTAAACAAATATAATAAACAACAAAAGCATGCATGAATAATTTTCATAAACTCTCACGGTCTCACGTCTGTCACCCCTCTGGGTGACAGACGTGAGACAGATGCAGATATCCAAATTTGATATTATGTGCCATTCTTGAGGAATTATATTTATTTTAGTCACCCAGGTACTGAATGAAACTATATTTACATCTTTTATGGCGTTTAATTTACTTCTTTTTAATTTTAACATTTCGAGTGCTTTTCAGTACTCATAGTCACGGAAGTATTGAAGTAATTGATGTCCCAATGTCAAAGTCAACTCGGAGTACCTTCAGCTTTTTTAATTATTAATTTTGGTCCGATCTACGCAGAATTAACTTACTGTGTCTTGAAGTCTTGGTATGCTTGGATTTAGTTTTAAATTTATTAATTACAGACTTACTACTGGTATGTGGAACTCCCAGCTATATTAAAATTAGGAGTTTTTTTTTATATTTCAATAGAATCATTCTTGGTAGGGATCAATCTTTTTTCGCGGGAATTTGTGGTCTATCTAATTTAATGTAATGGCGGGGGCCGTCTAAGATATGAACAAAGACTGCAGACTTTTCGGAGAGTTGGTGTGTCATATTATCTAGGTACAACGTTAACGTATTTTGTCGAACGATCGAATAAATAGACAAATTTATAAACTTACGTAGCCACTTAAGTCAATAAATTTTCGTGGTCAAATTTTTGGATGCATAGTATGTATTGTTTTTAATGTTGTAGGACTAAAAATAAATGACCGTATTTTTATTTATTTCCATATATTTATTTTCATAGCAATAGTTTACAGTAACGTATGGATTTTTTTATCTTTGATCACGTAGCCATTACATATTTGCAAAAAATATATGAACATTGTATTTTATGTGGTAAAGCCACGCTACACACATTGTTTTTGTAGCACCAATGGGTTGTCTCGACCGGGGTGGGACTCTCCTCTCACACAAATACCATCTTCAAATAGCAGCTTAATAGTGCTAGTGTTACGTATAGTGAGTGTAGAGAACCGGAGACCCGTTTTACTGAAAACGAGGCATTATCTTAGTTTTCAAGGGTGACAATGTATGTATCTGCATTTCGATTCTTAATCGAGGATAAATGTAGATGTCTAGGGGCCACAGCATCCACTTACCATCTGGTGGACTGTGTGCTCGTTTGTCACTCTTATTCTATATATAAAAACGTACAAAGCAATATCGGGATTAATCTAAGGTGCATTTATCAGAAAAAATTGGTCATTAAAAAAACTAAAGTTGATGCAATAAATTGTCTTTAATGATTATTAAATCTAAACATCTTATTCTATTCAGTCGGAGCAGGAGCGGGCTTGCTAGATACTTAAGATATTTGTAGCCCGCTCTTACATTTGTGCGGCAAATTAAATGCTCCATAATCCTTTCAGAAATGGGAGGAAACCTGTTTCATGAATTGGATAGTCTGCTACTTTACCTTATTAGATAGATCAATTTATATATCAATTTCAAAATATTATTATAAACGCACATCGCGACAAAACTCACGATACCATCCACAGCGTCTGGATGCCTTGTTGTCTACCATCATGTGTTTAGCTACGAGTTTTCTTACTAGTGCTACCTCTTTGTGGTATTGTTTACATAGGACAGGACTTAGGAACATTCAAGAAAAGAGTTTACTTCTTTCTAAAAGGCTGGCAATGAACTTATAATTTCCCTGGTGTTGCATTTGTTCGTGGGCGGTAATCAACATCAGGTTAGCCGCAAGCTCATTTGCCCCCTCTTCTATATAAAAAGCTTTGAATTGCAGAATATCTTAAATCTAGTTTTAAAATATATGTGAAAACGGGGATAAGGTTTCAACAATCCTAAAAGTACAAAACCATTGTAAATCCAATTGTGCATGCCTTAAGCGCATTAAAAAAATTACGTATAACATGGTGGTTATACACACAAGTTTTCACTAATAACCTTATTATTATACTTCCAATTTTTCGATAATTTTATGTCAAATTTGAATTAAAAAATCGCAAAAGTTGTATCGCCATAAGAATCCGACTAGAAGCGGTGATTTGTCAAGCCCATCAGTGCCCCTGTGGTAGCAGTGTCGACAAGTTTGTGCTCCACGGATTTTCATGTAAAAAAAGTACTGATAGGTTTTCAGGGCATGATTTTTTGAACGATCTCATCCGAAGGGATCTTCTCTCTATGAATGTTCCCTTGGTATTGAAGCCTTGTGGAATATTTAGAGACGATGGCAGGAGACCCGACGGTATGAAATTGGTCCCTTGGGAGAGGTAAAGCCCTAGTGTGGGATGCTACTTACGTAGACACTCTGGCGGCCTCTCATCTCAGGGGTACCTCTCTTAGAGCCGGAGCGGCATCAGAGGTAGGTGAACTGAGTAAGTGGCGCACATATGAGTTTCTGAGAGATGACTACATATTTGTGCGATTTGCTGTAGAGACTAGCGGTCCATGGGGTCCACGTGCGGTGAAGTTCCTAAAGTAACTCCATCTACGGCTGATCGATGCTGCTGGTGATAAGAGGGCTGGTTCTTTTCTCGCACAAAGGCTAAGAATAGCTATTCAGCGTGGAAACGCAGACAGTGTTCTTGGCACGATACCGCGCGTTTTTTTATTATAGTTTTTAATATTGTAAATAATAATTATATTAAAATAACTTTGGAAATTCCAAAAGTACACGACTCATAATGCTCATATGATCATCATGTCATCATTGAGGTCACTTCATAAAGTCTGAGACGTATTTAAGTATAATTATATATAAATCCTACTTACTTTTAGTACATAGTACTATTATTATTCTGTGTTTTTAAAATATTCTAATAAAAATCTGTGATTATAATAATAATGAAGTTTGTATCAAATTTGGTTTTACGAATATTTTTTATTTGTACAGCGATCTCTTTGAGAACGAACGACTGCAAACAATCGATACAGTATATACTCACGACGGCGCCTGAGCCCAATGTGCGTAAATGAAACAGTCTTTATTATAAATCTATTTAGTAAAATAAATTATTACAAGGCTGCTCCGAACACCGAAAATTTCGGGATTTCTCACCCTAAAAAAATTAATTATAACTAACCAAACAAAATTAAAAGCCATTTACATTCCATGGCTTCCCACATGATAGATGAATAGACTAAAAAATAGATTGAGTTGAAAAATAAATATTGTCAAAAATTATCTTGCTTAACCCTCCATGCTGACTTGATAAATCCACACCATAAGCCACTAAAACCACATTTTTATGTAAAAATATCAATTTATCGATTTAATAAATTAATTAATAAGTTCAACAATCATTTACTTTATGGCAATGTGCTTTTCATATTATTTATATGTACAAACTATGATGCGACAAAACATTAGAATCTTTTTTTAGGCCATAGTAGAACCTCCTACGTGCTTCGCGCATAAGGCATGCAATGAGCAAAGTTTATCTTTGTGCAAATAGCTGCACTTGAAGCTGTCAAGAAAAACTACTTTCTTACTACCACGACAATACTCGTGTAACATCTGAGTAAAAACTTCAGTTATCATTGTTTCTTGCTCATCTTTGTGAGATCATAAGAAATAGAAAAAGATTTTAGCAGAAGTTTAAATGTTTGGCAGACGACAGACAGACTTCGGATGGATGCAACCGTAACGAATGGCTTACTGATAACCACAAAATCAAGAATGTAAATAGTCAACAACAGTAAAAGATGACAATGCCGGAATTTCTATAGCCTTGACTTGCCCTTTCTAAAAAGAGTTGTATACACGATTACTGCATTACGCGATTATAAGTTATTATCTAGTTTATTACATATAACAAAGACAATAACATAAGTTTTATAACTACCTATTCTTTTGTTAGTGAGTTATATCAATAACATCTATCTTAAGTTTATATGAAATAACATTCGTTGCAGATAATTGTGATTGCAGATTTAAAATATCAGGTTCCAGTATTTAAGAAACCCGTAGAAATAATATTAGGTCCTTACATATGAAATTAGCGTTTTGTCGTACTTACCAATTTGATCTGAAATATCTCCTATTTGGTTAAGTACTCCAAATCCAAATTTATAAATTCATGTAGCTGGTACATTTCAGTTTTGAAAACAGTCATTCATTTGTTTTTTCCTCATTATTTTTTTCTTTGGCGTCGCTTATTACCGCACAATGGAAAACATGAAATATCGGTATATTTACGAGTACGAGTTCTACCGTGGCACCAGTGCTGCAGAAACAGCTCGAAGGATTAATGATATGTACGGCGCTGGAGTTGCAAAAAGGAGCACGGTACGGTTTGGTTTCAACGTTTTCGTTCTGGAAATTTCGACCTTCAGAACTAACCCCGTGGACGGCCGGAGACCAAAGTGGAAAATGAAGAATTAAACGCTACTGTGGAAGCGGATCCATAACAAAGCACTTCAGAGATAGCTGCAAGCTTCGGGATAGGCGATAAAACTGTATTAATCCACTTGAAGCAAATCGGGAAAGTAAAAAAACTTGAACGATGGGTACCTCATGAATTGAGTGAATCGAACTTGCAGACACGTGTCGACTGCTGTGTTACTTTGCTCAACCAACACAATAATGAAGGTATTTTAAATCGAATAATTACTTGTGATGAAAATTGGATACTGTACGATAATCGGAAGTGTTCGTCGCAATGGCTGAACCCTGGAGACCTAACCAAATCCTACCCTAAACGAAAATTTAATCAGAAAAAGATACTTGTGAGTGTTTGGTGGACTAGCGCCGGTGTCGTTCACTGCAGCTTTCTAAAATCTGGCCAAACGATTACGGCAGATATCTATTGTCAGCAAATGCAAGCCATGAAAGATGAACTAGCTGCTAAATAACGAAGATTAGTCAATCGCTCTAGGCCACTGCTGCTTTACGACAACGCAAGACCACACACTGCACAACAAACAAGCACTAAGTTAGATGAGCTACAATTGGAATGTCTACAACATCCACCGTACTCCTCGGACCATGCTCCAACAGATTACCATTTTTTCCGGAATTTGGACAACTACTTACATGGAAAAAAAATTCAACTCCGATTTCATTTAAATTTACATCGGGCAGTTAAAATATAATCCAGACAGCGACGAGTCGCTTACCTTTCTAATGTGTTCTGTTATACCTAAATTTAATCTTTAGCGACATTTCGGCGGAGCTGCCCTTTGTCGATAATTGAATTCCAGCTATGGGACGCGACATTTCACTGATATTTTGATGCTTATTGACCTGATATTGGTTAGCGAGCATTTACTGAGGAATCATTAGAATTACAACATTTTTAAATATATAGTCGAATTTATACGTATGTACTAATTATGTACAAAAATAACCATATATGTATTTACTTACATACACTTACAATAATATATTTTTATAGAATATGGGAGACAAACTAGGCCATAGTTTACCTGATGGTAAATGCATATTTTGGCCCACAGACATCTGCTACATTTGTCCTCGATTAAGAAATAAAATGCTAGTGCTTTGTTCTTCCTCAGGACTTAGATGAATTACCTGATTTCTAGTTAAAAAGGGTATCCGGTTCTCTACACTCACTATTTGAACCACAGCAGCATTAAGCTGCTATTATGTTGTTATGTATAATGTGAATTTATTTTAGATTCCATTCTTTTCTTTCTTTCAATTGTTTCACCACTCCGTGTGTTGACTGTTAGAGAACGCTTTTAGGCATTATGTCCGTCCTTTGTATCCTAAAGGAATGAAATAAGGATATTTAAATAAATAAGTAAAATAAATATCATAGGCCAACTACAATATATACAAAGTTTTAAAAGAAATTGCAATATTCATTGTAAGTAAACACATCTTCGAAAAATTAATTTATCAATTTTATGACAAGTTCTTAGTTTTATATTTATTATTAGATATAATTATAGACAGTAAAAAGGCTAGTGCAAAGTTTATTAACGTCCCTACCTGAGTCTATTTTTAAAAGTTTTGATAAAGATAAATTACGATCATTACTCTGCCAATAATTTATCTTTTATGTCTGTCTATATTAATATTAAAATCCAAAATTTCTTAAACAAACTATATAACTTATCCATTTAATATAAGTCAGATCAATTAATAAAACATAAACTTCGGTAAGCAATTCACATTTGCTTGTAATACCATAGTACATATTATAACAGTTATGTTTGTGGCCGTAGGCGGTGTAACTTCGGTCGCGATCCCATAAATATGGCAGCAATGCGCGGGAACTTGTCGGGAACCGGAATGTAAAATTACATTTTTGAGCAATTAATTAAACAATTTTTATACGAGCCATGCTGCTGCTGTATTATGGCTGCAGCATGAAGCGGTCGGCTTAACCGAGGTAGGACCAAGCTCTTACAGAATACTAGCGTATATAGCAGCTTAATGCTGCTGACTTTCGTATGGTGAGTTTAGAGAACCGGATACCCTTTTTACTGGCAACGAGGCATTCCGAGCCATAGCGCACAGTTACTTGAAGTGCTTGATTTCAACATAAGAAGCTTAAATAAGAACTATAATAGTTTTCAAACTACTTTAAAGAGATTTTGCAAAATTTTTAACATAATTATTTTCACGATGTGCTGGCTTAATGACAACTCAATAATTCCTAAAATAGATATTTATAAAGATTTTTCTTAATATTTTACAAAAAAAAAATTCAATGTATTACGTTTTTTCGGGAAGTTATTTAAATTTGAGTTGCCAGATTCAATCCGGAACGACAGGCAGAGAGACAAAAAGAAAGTGACGTAATAAAAACTTGGTAAAATAACGGTGTTATAGTTAATATTAAGGAAACATGGAATGCCTCAGTTTTGGAACCCGACCTTTAAGATGCCAACCGCCTGCAAATATAAACTTCAAATTTAATTACCATAATATAAATAATGTCCTCCTGACCGAATTTCAGTCACAGAGGTCAATCTCCACGGAGTCTAGCCATCTGCGCAGAAAATGATTATAATGCCCAAGTGTATGCGTAAGCACACGTGCACTCTCTATTCCCTCACCCACATAATCCGATGGGACGGAAAACCGACACGACCGGAGAGAGATCGGGCGCAGGAACTGCTTTACGTACTTTCCGAGGCACGGGGTGGAACCACCGCCAACTTCCTGACTCCGTACCGCTACTGAGAATTTCTTCTCAGAAAAACCTTGACCCGATCAGTGCTTCGAACCCGGAACTTCAAGATAATCAGTCAACTGTACGGCCACTATTCGAACGAGGCAGCCAATTTATTTAAATCAAATTTAATTACCATACTTGCAATATATCGTCCCCCCTCTTTCAAAAATACAAAGAATTTCTTGTGTTATCTTAACTCAATATTAATATACATACAAACTCTAATACTAACCTTGTAGTAGTCGGTGGCTTAAATACATACTTGCTATCTGCATCAAATAATCAATATGCTTAATTCTGCTTAACAGCAGATCACAGTCTTTTTCCTGCTATAACAAAACAAACAAGAGCGTAAGCGTGCCTTGACTATGTCTTTGTAAACCAAACTGAAGGTGCTATCGATGTAGTCAGTTGTAGTGACATAACTGATCATGATATTATTTTATAAGGTCTATCATTAACTATGCACAACTTAATGATACTAAATTGCGTAAATGTTAAACACGACATACATGCGATCTTTTTTTTTTTGAAATTGACTCAAGCATTCGTCTCTCATGACCTTAATAAAACAGTTAATGCTTTCCGTCTTCGCGTATTTCAAACAATTATCAAGTACACAAGTAAACTAACATTGAAACGTAGAGAACATAATAATTATGAAGCCCTTTATCACTTCTGGATTAATCCGCTGTATGAGACACAGAGACCTGCACTTCAAACGCGAGAATATCCACATGAAACTCTCAAATGAATTATACAAGTATATACCCGCTATCATATTTTTTGTGATGACTTGTTACAAAAACATAAAACAGAATACCAAAGAAAACCTTAGTAATTAAGTAAGTAATTTAAATAATTCAAATAAAAAATGGAGATCAATAAAGAACATTTGTCATTTTCCTACAAATAACCATGAATCTCATGAATTACTAAAGATTGAAGGGATGACGGACACTAAGGACTCCTTGGAAGAGAGCAATGGTTATTTGTCAACAGTGGGACAAAATTTAGTTAATACTCGTAATAAAGTTGCAGCCAACTTACGTCCCACTGCTGGGCACAGGCCTCCTCTCATTTCTGAGAGGGTTTTTAGGGCAAGGAAAGGTCCACCGCGCTGCCCCAATGCGTGTTGGCAAACTTCACATGTCTTTTTTTTTCTTATTTCTCAGACATGCAGGTTTCCTCACGATGTTTTCCTTCTCCGCCGAGCACGTGGTAAATCAGCACTTTAAATTGCAATTAACAATTTCATTGGTGCCGGCTGGGATCGAACCCGAGTTGCTCGAGTACTGTGAAGCTTACAGCGAGCGCTAACTATCTGATCTGCCACGGCTCGTATTACAAACAGCACACGAATTACAAACTTAGGAGAAAACTAGCTTATTTAACAAAGTTTATTCTATAATAATTTATAACGAACTCACTCTTTAGGCACCCTACAGACGAATATGCGTTACAGTCTTTTGTTCTATTCATTCAAAATTATGAAGCCACGGGGATTGATGACGTAAGTAATCTCTTTTAAAAGTAATTAAAGATATAATCATCCCGTCTTTTACTGCCATACTCAATCTAAGTCAGTTGAATTATGTTTTCCAGAAAACTGGAAGATAACATGCATTAACACTAAATAGAAACTAACTTACAATAATAAAAGAACTAGTTATACTGCTAATAGTTAGACTGCGGAATAATTTTCTCACGCTGAACTCATTAAAAACCAACTACATTTGTTTTCACAGAACAGCAATTTCTGCACACAGCCCAACACTCCAATTAAAACTGCACATCTGTGAGCATGGTTGAAAACATTGTTCTTTCTAAGACTGACGTGCCAAAATATTTAGATATCTTTATGGATCGAAATTTAAACTTCAAAGCTGACGTAAAATCTCTTTCAGGACGGGTGAGAAAAAATTTAAATCTCATAAAACTACTACGATACTCAGCATCGAGCAAACGAAGTATTTAAGGTCTTTTTACCCAAAACCAAGTTGTGTTTTGCCAAACGTTTCAGTCCCTACGTATGTATATTCGCTAATTTACAACAAAGTAGTCAGCGTCTGCGATATAAAACATTGTTTTGTAAAAGAAGCAAAAACAAAAAAGTTTCCTGGCACGCATCCCTAACCCTTTCGCTATCCCGTGCACTACATATACCAAGGTCATTGTTTTTGTCTTACTATTGTTTATGAAAACTGGACAGCGAAAGTGTGAAATTATAACTCGACTGAAAAAATATTCTCACACCTAGCATAAGAGGAACTATTATTATTATTAAGAAATGCAACGGCTTATTCTACCTCTTATTGAATATTTACAATCTATATCTTAATGTTTGTTCATTTGTACACTATTTTTCAAATTTTAAATTAAAATTTTGTCTATAAGCAAACCTAGTGATACTGATAACCACGATACAAGATTACCTAGTGTGAGTATCAACTGATACTTCAAGGAGTTGTAGTTGTTTTCTGTCAAATGAACATTTTTAATTTTTGTTTTCATTCTAAGTCTTCAGGGGTGACAACGCATTTACATTTTGTTTGTTAATCGAGGATAGATGTATATGTCTATGAACCGCAACATCCTCAAACCATTAGCTGGACTGTGCCTATTTGTGCGATACGGGCGTGACTATCACCAATACGATAATATCGTACAAACCAACCAACAAAAATTAACGATTTATTCGATGAGTGCGTCATGCTACACATTATTATTTAACAATGGGTTCATTACAATTTCATTTGTTTACTAAGGGGCGTCTAATTGGCGAAGAAAATCAGTTGCTTTAATTACGCAATTTAACTTTACATTGTGGCATGGGCTTCTGAATATTTATTTTTATTTTTCTGAATATACGAACATATTAAAAAACATTTTACAAGCAAGTCGTGAGTTGCTGCCATGCAGTTTTTTCAAGTTTTGCACATGTGACGCGTCAACGTCAAGCTCGACTTTTTTATATTATGTTTTTGGACGCGCTAGAACCATATTACAATTGTAGCACGAATGTGTCCACTCGACCGGGACAGGAACACACTCTCACAAAATACCAGCGTAAAATAGCAGATTCATGCTACTGTTGGTATGGAGAGTGTACAGAACCATAACGATTTTTACTGGAAACGAGGTACTTCATCTCAGTCCTCAATAAAAAGAATGTATCTGCATTGTCATTTTTGATCGAGAATAGATTTTCTTTTTTTAATTTTTTAAAATTCAACTAAAAAACTTACAGGCGAACCCTCTTTTTGAAGTTCAAACATACAATGTTATTTAAGTCCGTTTAAAATAAGATGTTTATGGGCCACAGTATCCACTTAGCATCAGGCGGACTGTGTACTCGGTTATCACCTTATTGTATAAAAAAATATACACATTTAAGACAAATGCAGTAGTGAGCTACTAGCTTGCTTTGGGAAGGGTCGTTTTCAGAAAACAACTTGATAGAAGAGCATACCAGCAGGCAGCCTACGCATTGCATTGCAGTAAATGTAGCAGAATTCAAATATATAAAAATAATTAATATCAAAAAATTAAAATAAATTGCAAAGGAAAGACAGCGCTAAAGAATATAGTGATATATTATTAACTTATCCCCTGGGCGTTGTGAAGGTAACTGAGGAGGTATTATGTCCTCAAGACCTTGTTGTCTGCGGTAGATGATAAATCTTGCAGCGATTCCTCATCCGCTAAATGTTGTTACTACGGTTCGTTATGAAGGCCAGCAACGCGCCTGTAATTTCGCCTTTGTTGCAGAGGTTCATGGGCGGCGGCGATTATTCAACATCAAAAGTGCCGATCAGCCGCTCTTTTATAAAAAATCCTACTTTAAAAGACATTCTGGTCGTAAGAAAGGCTTGTGGTCCAGTAGTAGATCATTTCAAGTTAAAGATAATTGCCCATTGACAAATAATAATATTATCTCTACTGCAAAATAAAAATATAAAAAAAATATAAATTTGCAATGATCTTTTAAGTAAAATTGTATTTTAACAGACTTTGAAAAGAGGATTCGACTGTATGGTCTTTAGTTAACTTTTAAGAATTTAAAATAATAAAATAACATCACAATCTGAAATCCGGTCTTTAATTCTGCCTCACACTATGTTGTCCTTGCACCGACTTCAGAATGTGATGACTTCATACTTTAGTTTTAGTAACGTTAGTTCCTTGAAGTCAATTTACATTAAAAATATTTTTTGCAAGTGAAAGTTGAGATGAAAACAAATATACGTTGTATTTTTTATTTTAGTATCACGATTGGGAGCCGCTGTTAAGGTTACATATAATACATATTAATACGCAAGTTAGAGAATAGTGGGCACCGATCAGGTGGCAGTGTTTGGTACAAGGGGCCCAAGTAGCATTGATGGCAGTGACTCGGCCTGCAATGAGTCCGGGGGAGAGCGCGCTCTGCGGCGGCTGGACTCCCCGCAGCCGATGGTCACCTGCACCTCCACTCGGCCGACGCAGCCGCGTGGTCCAGCGCGCCTCCTCACCGTCACTCGCTCCAGACGAGTGTCGATCGTCACCTCGGGGTAAGCCTGCGCGTCCACAACCGTCACCTGCACTAAGTCTAAGTTTTCGCACTCCTGCGTCAGCTGAAAGGATTATTGTAATGCTTAAATTGATTTGGCTGATTCTACACGCGGGGTGAATGAATATCCACTAACCCCATATCATTCGGTGAGTATCGTAAGAGGCGACAAAGGGAATCAAACTAAGGGATGGGCAGCAACGTCTTCATAATAGGATAAAAAAAAAACTCCGGTTGCCAACCCGCCCGCCAAGCGTGACAAAAACCTCTCATTCCGGCTTCTATCCAGCAGTGGACTTTTAATAGACTGCCATGACGATGATGATTATTATTAAATTTATTGTTAATTTCATATAATGTGGAATCGACTTCTACCAGCGATTTTTACGGACCAATACCACTTAAGGACCTTCACGAAAAGAGCCTACTCTATTTTTTTTAATTCGGCAACGCACCTGAAATTTGAAGTAGATTTTGTAGATGTTGAAATACTTATGTATTTCAAGACATGATTATTCTATTTCTGTATGATAAAATACCCATAATGGTAGACAGCAATATAAAAGATGCGCAAAATCTGTCAAACACACATTGGCCACCCAATTTCGATTACAATAACAATGTTCTCCGAGCTATACAGTCCACTGCTGAACACAGGCCTTCCCATATGTTGCCTTATGGGGGGGATTGCCAAACCAATGATATGGAGTAGTAAATATTCTTACATCACCACTACACGGGTAAAGTAAGTAGACTCTTTAAGGACTGATAATTGTTATGATAACACATCAGCTTTGTACTTACATTTTGTAATACGCCAGAACATTGCTTGTCCGGTATGTAGTATGGTCCCAAAACTCTGTTAGGTTTGCTGTATACATATCCTGTCGAAATTAATATTGGAATGAGCTTTAAAAATAAATACACTTCGATATTCTTTATAAAAACAACTTGCCTTTGGTATTTTTCACCTTGAAGAACATGCCATTTCCGTTTACAAGGACGGCTGCAGAGAGCAACAGAGAGATGTAAAACAGCGTGTGCATGTTGGAGAGTGGAGACGAGCTGTAGCTGTGACTGCTTATAGAGCCATGCCTCGACACGCTTGTTACTGCCTTCTACTGGGAAATTTACTTTTATTAGACTTAACTAACGCATTCGCTACGACCATTACCAAACTACCTGATTCAATTCAAATATTAAGTTATGTTATGCATTATATAAGGACGTATTTCTTATCAAGAAGTAGCCTTTTTTATATAGAATAAAGTTAAACTGATCATAAATGGATGCTGTGGTCCACATCTATCGTCCATTAAGAATATATAAGAGTACCGAGATCGTTTTTTCTGAAAGATTTTTTATAGAAGAGGAGGCAAACGTCTCATCTGATGATAACTGACTACTGCCGCCCATTAACAACTGCAATACTAAGGGAATTCTGCAATTCCCTTAGTATTGCCAGCCGGCTACGTACCTGCGTACGTAGCCGGCCTTTTTAAAATGAGTAAGCTCTTTTTTTGAAGCTCCCTAAGTTTTATCGCTCCGGAAAAATCGCCGGTGGTAAATTATTCCTCAGAGAAATCGTACGCGGAAGAAAACTTCTAGTGAAACGTACAGCGGTGAATCGCCAAGCATCCAGATGGTGTGGATGGTATGGGGAGTTTTGCCACTTTGTGCGTTCGTGAAATTTGGCGGCTGAGTTTAATACGAACAATTCCTCAGTGCACTCCCCGTTATAAATGCGCAAGAAAATGCAAAGGGATGCAACACTTCTTCGCAGCGCCAGTGAATCTAGTCGATCGGAAAGAACTCGAGCTGTTTTGCGCTGGATGCGGTCAAATGGAAGGAGCTGGCACTGAGTAGCTCCAGCCCAGAGATGGTAACATTATTCCATGTGAGGCCGAACCAGCGCCTTGTAAAGTTGCAGGCGATGTGCCGGCATGAAGTTCTGTCCCGCTCTGCTGAGCATGCCGAGCTTTTTAGTGGCCAATTTGACCTTTTCTTCCAAGTAACCACGAAACTGCACGTCACTCGATATAACCCGCCCCCAAAGGTAGGATGCAAAAAGACCACATCCTATCCCAATCGGCCGACCTATAGTGCCAAACAAGGCACTAGCGTGCAGAATGCAACCATGACATTAGTGAAGTGGCATCACACTCCAGACCAGACAGTGATCCGACGAGCCTAAAGGAGCGTCAACGGAAACCTGATATCCGTCCGTATGAGAGGTCAGCAGAAGGTCCAACAAGGAAGGTGTAGGATCCTCTATGTCTGGAATCCACGTAGGCGAAGTAATCAGCTGTGTAAGACCATATTCCAAACCAAAGTCATAAACAGATCTCCCCTCATGATCGGTTGAACGTGAACCGAGCCATTCAGCGTGGTGGGCGTTAAAATTGCCAAGGATTACGATGTCTGCGGATGGGACCTGTTGTAGCAAGAAATCTGTAGCCATTTGGACATGGTCGATGAATCGGTCTGTTTCGGCATTACCGCTATGGGACCTATAGGGGCACCCGTAGATGCGTGGATGGACGTCGCTGTCTACGCGTAGTCAAAGGATGGATGGGTCCGAACCTTCAAAACTGCCGAGACGTCGAGAACAGATGTCCTCTCTGACGTATAAGCAAACTCCAGCCCGAGGCACAAAGGAGTCCAATTTGTAGCTCGGGTACGAGAAATACAAAGTATCAGCCGGAGAAAACACCTGCATCACGGTCAGAAAAAGCAAGGCCGGCTTTGCTGTCTCAAGATGGTAATAGACGGCGTTTAGTTTCGAGTGAAGCCCCCTGATGTTGCAGAAATTCACTGATGGCGTGGCAGGGGTCGCCTTGATCTTGTTGCTCAGTTTGCCCCGATTAGTTATTGTTTTGAGCTTAATTTTGCGCCCCACTTCCACCCCTTCCCCAGAATACGCGGGGAATCCTGAGCACCAACGCTCAGGAGTGAAGTAGCTTGTTAGTGGAGGTTCAGCGAGGGATTCTCCAGGATTACTGGTACCCTCCTGGGGTAGTCTTTCATGTGGTAGAATTTAATACCGCTATGTATATATATTGCCGTGCAGTGGCGGTTAAGACTATCCACTACCCCATATCTTCCCGTGGGTGTCGTAAAAGGCGACAAAGGGAAACAGGCAGGAGATGGGCAGCAGCATCTTCCTGGTAACGGCAAAAATACAATAAACAACTGCGGTTGCCCATGATGAAAGTTACGAAGAGACGGCCCCCAGTCCCCGGCGGCCCCGCTATTCCTGGCTACGGTGGCGACCATGGTAGCGGCGAGGCAGGGGATGCTAAGAATCTCCAGTGGAGGTTCGGTTGCTACCTATGACGACTCGACCTGGCAACATACAACGCACGCACCCTGAGGACTGACGAGAAGATTGTGGAGCTGGAAGAAGAGATAGACAAATTACGCTGGCATATTATAGGATTATCCGAAGTCCGAAGAGATGGGGAGAACACGGTAATCCTCGAATCCGGCAACTTGCTATATTACCGGGAGGGCGACCATCTGTCCCAAGGAGGTGTCGTATTTATCGTCCACAAGTCTCTCGTTAACAACGTTGTAAAGATTGAGAGTGTGTCGACGAGGGTTGCGTACCTTATACTCAGAATCACCAAACGGTATTCGCTGAAGGTCATACAGGTTTACGCACCAACCTCGGCACACCCCGATTAGGAGGTGGAGGAAATGTATGAGGATATCTCTAGAGCCATGAATTCCTCCAAAACCCAATATACGATGTTAATGGGAGACTTCAATGCAGAACTATGCACAAGAGAGAACGGTGAGCTGAAAGTGGGGAAATTTGGAATAGGGCGACGGAACCCAAGGGGCCAGCAGCTGGCCGACTTCATGGAGAAAGAGGGACTCTTTATGATGAACTCTTTCTTCAAGAAGCGGCCCCACAGGAAGTGGACCTGGTCGAGCCCCGACGGTTCGACAAAAAATGAGATTGACTTCATTATGATGACCAGACGACAACTGTTCAGTGATGTCTCAATGATCGCGAGGGTGAAAACCGGCAGCGATCACCGAATGGTTAGAGGCACACTGAACCTAAACGTTAAGTTCGAGAGGTCTCGTCTAATGAAGTCAACGCTCCGTCCCCCTAGTGCTCTAATCCAAAGACCCAAAACCTTTCAGCTCGAGTTACAAAACCGTTTTCAGTGCCTAGAAGACTGCAATGAAGTGGACGATTTGAATGACAAGCTCGTGGAAACTGCCCATGCGGTCGGAGCTAAGTTCTGCAAGACCCGACGCAGAAGAACACAAAACTTTCCGATCACATTCTTAATCTCATGGCAGTTAGAAGGGAGATGAAGCTACATTCTTCAACAGATTTGACAGCATACAGGCAACTGAACAGACAGATCTCCAAATGCATGCGGCTAAACTTAAGCAACTTCAATACAGTTCGTATTGAAGAAGCGATCGAGCGGAACCAAGGCTCCAAAGTCTTTGCCAGAGATCTGTCTGCCAGAAAGAGCCAACTGTTAAAGCTGAAAACCGGATGTGGCAGCATAGTTTCCGGGGCACTTGAGATTTTGAGTGAGATTGAGAGGTTCTATGGGCAGCTGTACACCTCATCGTTGGAGCCGCACGCAAGTGTGAGTAACGAACCAAGAGCTAGTCTTATCCGACATTATTCCGATGATATCCCGGACGTCAGTCTGAGCGAGATTAGAATGGTTCTCCAGCACCTTATAAACGGCAAGGCCCCAGGCGAGGATAGAATTACAGCGGAGCTTCTGAAAGCGCGTTGAAAACCGGTACTAGAAGTCCTTCAAAAGCTCTTTAATTCCGTCCTCCTTGGTGGCATTACACCGGAGGCGTGGAGCAGAAGTGCGGTGGTCTTGTTCTTCAAGAAAGGCGACAACGCTCTCTTGAAGAACTACAGACCGATTTCCCTTCTGAGCCACGTCTACGTGCTGTTTTTGAGAGTCATTACAAATCGTCTCGCGCGCAGACTTGACGACTTCCAGCCTCCCGAACAAGCCGGTTTCCGAAAAGGCTTTAGCACCATAGACCACATACATACCCTTCGGCAAATTGTACAGAAGTCCGAGGAGTACAATTTGCCACTACGTCTGGCGTATGTGGACTATGAGAAAGCCTTTGATTCCATCGAAATTTGGGCGGTGCTGCAGTCCCTTCAGCGATGCCAAGTTGACTGTCGGTATATCGAAGTGTTGAAGTGCTTGTACAGTAGGGCTACGATGGCTATCCGAGTACAGAACCAGAGTACGAAACCTATCCAATTGCAGAGAGGTGTAAGACAGGGTGACCTCATATCCCCGAAACTCTTTACCGCTGCATTGGAAGATGTTTTCAAACTTCTGGACTGGAAAGGATACGGTATCAACATCAATGGCGAGTACATCACTCACCTTCGATTTGCCGACGATATAATCCTTATGGCAGAATCGCTGGAGAACCAAAGCACTATGCTCAATGACCTCAATAGTGTTTCCCAACGGATAGGTCTTAAGATGAACATGGACAAAACAAAGATCATGTTTAAGGTCCATGTCACACCTATGCCGGTAGTTGTTGGGAACACTAAGCTCGAATTTGTTGACGAGTATGTTTACCTGGAACAAATAGTCCGACTAGGTAAGTCCAACTTCGACCGAGAGGTCAATCGACGGATTCAACTCGGTTGGGCAGAGTTCGGGAAATTACGGCACATCTTCTCGTCAGGTATACCTCAAAACTTGAAAACGAGACTGTACAACCAGTGCGTGTTGCCAGTGATGACATACGGAACTGAGACGTGGTCCTTCACTGTTGGCCGGATGAGGAAGCTCAACGTCGCTCAGCGAGCTATGGAGAGGGCTATGCTCGGAGTTTCTCTGCATGATAAACCCAGAAATGAGGATATCCGCAGTAGAACCAGAGTGACCGACATAGTCCAACGGATTAGTAAGCTGAAGTGGCAATGGGCCGGCCATATAGCTCGAAGAACCGACAACCGATGGGGAAGATAGGTTCTCGAGTGGCAGCCTCGTACCGGCAGGCGAAGTGTAGGGCGTCCCCCCACTAGATGGAGTGACGACCTGGTAAGATATGCAGGAAGTCGATAGATGCAGGTGGCTCAGGACCGTGCTTTGTTGCATTCTTTGGGGGAGGCCTATGTTCAGCAGTGGACTTGTGAAGGGCTGTAATGATGATGATGTATATATATTACCCATGTACTTGGTTCATTGGGGGGGAGTAATTGGGCCTCCGGCCACCTGCACTCACCAGACGAAACGCAGAACCGGAGCTTCCACTTCACGCCGGTATTCTGTAAGGTCGTGGTACTAAACCGACTCGAGCCGGCCCATACGTGCAACAGCAAAAGCTGCCACGTGGCTCTACCACCGTTATAGATACCCTTTTAACTATTTATTTTACAGAATAAAGCACACATAGGGTTAAAACGAGTTTACAGTCGGTCAGTAGCTTATTTCTGAATAAATTTCCTTTTTTGCGCTTATATTCTGTGAGAACGTTGTCATTCCCTTATCGAGCCGATCTATTCACAGCTGCAGTGTGGCTGTACCACGTATGAAAGGGTAACCATACTCCTCAGTCACCTCTGACACAACGCATCTGTAGCCTCTTTGTTTTATGGTAAGGTTTAAGGTATCTTGGACTATAGTGGTCACCTGCCATCAGGAGGGTTGTTAGTTCATGGGTCCCGTCAATCTTATAAAAAACTACATTTACTATTTTTGTGGCACGTTACCCGCAATACACCAACTAAACTTCTTCTACCCAGGAATCTAAAGGAGTAGTACGAGTATTGAATACCTACCTTTTACTGCTGACATGGAGTTGCAGTCATAATTGTATTTAGGTTTAAAGAGTATTGAAAACCATAACAGTTACAGGTAGGACTCAAAAATAAAAAAGCACCCGTTGCTTTCTTTGTTTATACGAGTATTAACTACATGGATTAAGCAGCCACTCAACAACAGGCTACAATTAGTTCATATGTCACGGTGTATTCATAGGGCGATGATAAATCTTCAAAGTAGTTCGGTTCTATGTTTAAATACCCTTTCATTAATTTTTTTTACATTGCATTTTCGATAAAGAATTAAATTATTTATCGAAAATGCAATGTAACAGTTTCAAAAATATATGATGTTAAAATTAAATGTTTTCATAATTCATAATTCATAATATTTATTGCAATCAAATGGTAAAAATAGATGTGTTTTTATGTTTTTAAACAAACAAACCAGGAGATGGGCAGGAGTGTCTTTTTAATAGCAAATAAAAAAGTTGCCAATCCGCCTGCCAGACGTGGTAACTATAGCAAAATTTCCCCTCTGAGGCGATGGCCTATGATGCTGAACATAAGTTACCCCCATAGATGTATGGGGGAAATTTATGTTCAGCAGGAACTTTTATAGGTTGTATTGGATGGATGGCTGTACACATCTCCCTCTATCAATGACAGAGGGAGATGTGTGAATTAATGTCACTTCTATTGAGCGAATTACGGCATGAAGATGAAAAAAAAGAACTAGGACCTGCCATAAAACATACGTAGATTGATTATGAATTTAATGCATATTTAAGGGTTATTAAGGAAGTAAGCTAGAGTTTTTATAGAAGTATTTTTTTTTCTAAATTTGCTTCTTTGATGTACATTTTTATACTATTTACTATAAAAGTAGAATATCAGTATCAAAGATGAAAACATCATTCTATACAGAGAGTGATTGTTGGATTGTTGAAAGATCTTTACACAATAATATTATGTTCAATGACCCTAATTACTAACGGCGGTGGCACCTACAGATGGCAGGGGTCTTGTTCTGCCTAGGAGTTTATCTGGATAAATATCAAAGTCTTTCCTATCGCTATCGCATAGAATCAGTACTCGCACTGCTGTTTTATGGTCTCAAGGGTCCTATCCCTCTGAAGCAATACCTTAGTCCTCAGAGACTACACATCTGTAGCCTTATTTGTTAAAAGATGACTGAAGTCCACGGGCAGCAGTAGCTACTTATCGTCAAGTGAACAAGTTTTTTTTTTATAGGATAGGGTGACAATCGAGCACATAGTCCATCTGGTGGTAAGTGGTTGCTGTGATCCATAGACATCTACATCTATCCTCAATAAATAATCAAAATGCAGATGCGTCGTAACCCGTGAGGACTAAGATAGAATGCCTCTTTTCCAGTCAAATGGGTCTCCGGTTCTCTACACTCACCATACGAAACACAGCAATGTCAAGCTGCCATTTTACGCTGGTATTCTGCGAGTTTGTTTGTTCAACTAAAAAATGTCCATCTCAAGTAACTTTTCGAGATGGCGCTTATGGAACTTAGACGTGGACTCTTACTGTTGGTTGTATGTGATAACTAAAAATCACTCAGCCTGGTAATGGTCCTATCCATACCATAGGGAGTGCCTTGAAACTGAGGAGATACGACCAAGGGGTTGCTTTTAGCGGTAAACGCGCAAACTTGTGTCTTCTGAGGATTAAACTGGACTAAATTTAGTCGCCCCCAATCCGAGACTTTGTTCAGCAAAGACTCGACTTCCAACACAAGTTTGTTCCGGTACTCAGCGACGTTTTCCCGAGAAATATTGGCACGGCCGGTGTATAAAGCATCCCCAGTGCTGTCAACCGTATAGCAATGAATGTTACCAGTTAGCAACATATCTTTGATATGCAGAAGAAACAGCGTTGGTGATAGCTAGATAGGTACTCATTACTCAATACTCAATAACTTTATTGCATTCCATAGGTTACAAAAGGTGTTACATAGTTTTATGGTATCTCCATGGGCCCTGACGGGCACAGCAATATTATGAAGGAGGAACATTTATTATTATAATTATTGCTATTTTTAAATAATTATTTAATATTAACATTTATTCTATTATTTAAACATACACACAATGAATTTTAAATACGGTTATTTTAATTGTTATAATTTATTAATGAATTGATTTTGACATTTAAGGTATTATTATAATTGGTGTAATTAGCACAGTTGAATTTTTATTAAAATATTTGAATCATTATAAATTTTATTTGAATTTTTTATTGTAATTTATTTAGTAGGATGGCATTTCATTATTACCTAACATATTTTTATTTACATATCCATATTATATTATATTTTTATCATCTAAAAATTCAGAAATATTATAGTGACACTTATTTACAAGCAGTTGCTTTAATTGTTTTACGAATTGTTTTTCGTCCTTAATGCTTTTTATATATTCGGGTAATTTATTATATATTTTTATAGACATGGCGAATGGGCTGGAAGAATGCGATTTTAGTTTTGAAATTGGCAGCACTAGTTTGTTTCTCTGTCTTAGATTCCTAGACATGATGCCATCTCGTTTTGTGTAGAAACTTGGATTTTTTTTTGACGAATTTACATAGTTCCAAAATATAGATAGAGGGCAGGCTTAAAATGTTATACTTCTTGAAGTAAGGCTTACAAATTTCTGTGTTTTGTATATTAGCTATGATTCGTATTAGTTTTTTTTTGTTTAGTTAATAAACTTGGGGCATCAGTACTGCCTCCCCATAGGACAATGCCGTAGCTGAGCCATGCATGTGCATACGCGTAGTAGGTTGTTATCGCGGTGGTTATATCTGTTGTTTTTTTTTACTTCTCGTAATGCGTACATAAAACTGCTTAACTTTCTATGTAATTTTTCTATGTGTGGTTTCCAAGTAATATGGGTATCTATTATTAGGCCTAGTAGTGTGTGCTCGTTAACAGTATCTATAGTGAAGCCGTTATTATCTAATTTTATATCTAATTTTGCTTTTTGATATGGGTGAAAAGACATTATTTTAGTTTTTGATATGTTTATCCGCAGGTTATGTTTAGTTAGCCAGTCCGTTGTTTTGAATAATATGCTGTTAATTTTTTCTGTTAGATTTAGTGGACTTTGGCTTGATATAAGAATAGAAATATCGACCGCGAACATGACACAGTGTTCGTTCAGGGTTTCTGCAAAGTCATTAATGTAAATTAAAAACATAAGACACCCCAGCACGCTGCCTTGAGGTATTGAGGCTTTAATAGTTTTAGTATCTGATCTAATTTTTTCAATTTTGTGTAATTTATCATTGAAATACTCTATTTCTACTATTTGCGTTCTATTGTGCAAATATGATTTTAACAAATTGTAGCACGGGCCTCTGATTCCTATGTCATATAATTTAGTAATATGTTATATTGCACTGTATCGTATGCTTTTGACATGTCTAGTAGTATTCCTATAGCATATTTTTTATCGTTAATTATATCATGTATTTTTTGAATGTAATTGTAAATTGCTAAAACTGTTGATTTGTTTTTACGGAAACCGTTTTGACTTTCACTAAAGATATTATATTTTTCACAGAATTTATAGATACGTAGGATCGTATAATGCTTTCTCAAATATTTTGGAAGCTGTGGGTAGTAAGGCAATAGGTCGATAGTTGTCTGGGTCCGTTTGTGTACCTTTTTTATAAATGGGTTTCACGAGTGAACTTTTTAGTATATCTGGGAATACGCCTTCTTCAAAAGATTGATTTACCAGTAATGTTAATGGATATACTAAAGCGCTTGCACACTGTTTGAATAATGTTGGAGGAATCTCATCAACACCAAAGCTTAGTTTGTGTTTTAGACTTTTTAATATTTTAAGTATTTCTTCAAATCCTACTCTACCTAGAAATATTGAGTTTTCTGATGGACGCAGAACAGGAAGACCCTTTGCTTGTGGATGAATTGTTTCACCAATATTGGTGAAATAATCATTAAATTTATCGGCAATCTGGTTTAGGTTGGAAGAAATTTGGTTATTGATATTCAATTTAATATTTGATTTAACCTTTAAATTCACTTTGTTTGTGCGTTCTCGAACAATATGCCACATTGTTTTTATTTTATTATTAGACTGCTTTATCTTGTTTATATAGTGTAATTTTTTCTACGTTGTTATAACCTTTTTTAATATTTTTTAATATTTTTTATAATAATCTGTAAGAATTTTACTCATTTGACCTTATAATGTGCGATTTGAGTAATCTTTTGTTATAACAAGACTTTTTTATACCGACGGTAAGCCAATGTTTTTCATATTTGTTTTTTATTTTTATTACTTTTTTTGGTATAAAATTATCTAGAATTTTAATCACAGTTTGATGAAATATATAATAGTTATAGTTTATGTCTTTATTCTTATTAAGTATGTTTTCCCAATCAAGCGATTCCAGTGCAAGTTTAAAATTTGCTATATTGTTTTTGTTATATTGTCTTTTTTCGGTGTACCATATTTTTTGTTTATTTTGTTTAGAAAGATTCAGATGGATTATAGTAGCCCTATGGTCAGACAGAACCAATTCTTGCACAGTTGTTTGTATGTTTGCATCGTTAAAGTTTAAATAAATTAAATCTAAGCATGTTGAAGTTGTTTTAGTGACACGTGTAGGACTGTGGATTTGTTGGTGAAAGTTATATTGGAGCATTAAGTCTGAAAGCTTATTTCCTTTATTTCTTTTTGTTGTGTCGTTTTTATATTTTTTTGTAGCATGTCGATATTAAAATCTCCCCCCAGTATGATTTTATGTTTAGAAAATTTCTTATTTATGTAATCCAGAATAGTTTTTATTTTTTCGTAAAGTAAATAATCCTTCTTCCCATTATAGTACAATGTTAACAATATAGTATTATATTTTATAAGCTCTACTGCACAAATTTCCACTACATATTCAATGGACATATTCGAAACTTCTTTTAATTCTAAATATTCTATGTCGTTTTTCAGTAGGATGCAGACGCCGCCTCCGGTGCGCGATGTTCTACAATACGATGCAGCTACTTGATAATCGGTTAAATGTATCAGTTCAAGTTTTTCCGTAGATAGCCATGTTTCAATAAAGCATAATATCTGGTAATCGGGATTACTTTGTATAAATTCTTCTAATATATCTATTTTATTTTAGATGCTCTGAATGTTCTGGATGAGTATTTTGTCTTGTAAGTCCTTGGTTTCGAAAAAAGGATTTATTGATACTTTTGTCATGTGTATCTTCGTTATCTATATCTTTGTTATTTATTGTATTTGTATTCCATAGTAACTTTTTTCCTTCTACGTATAGGTTATCATATTTTATCACAGCATATAATCCCTTTTGTCTCGCTTTAAACATTTCTTCTCTTATTAATTTGTTGTGTTTTTGTGTAATATCATCATAGTACTTAGATATGGCTAATCCAGATTTTTTGAATAAATGTTTATGATCGATTAGGTATTTTGTCATCTTTTTACTTATCAATTCAATAACAAGGGGTCTAGTATTATTCCTATGTTTACCTAGTCTGTATGTGTCTTCAATATAACCGGTGAGATCCACATTCATAATGTCTCTGAATATGTTTACAATTCTGTTGCATAAGCTAAAATCATTTTCATTGTGTTGATCCATTAGTTTATAAAGTACTATTTTTTTTTAGTTTATTTCAGGTATTCTAAATTTGTTCTCAATCTTTTTACTTAGTTGTTTTATGTCTCCTCTTAGTTTTACATTTTCTTTTGTAATTGACTGTATTTTTAAGTTCAGTTGGCAACGGTAAAACGGCAAAAGGTACCAACTCCGGAGCACATGTCCTCAGCACAATTGGGGGGATTCCGTCAGGCCAACTCGACTTCTGGGTGTCGAAGGAGAGGAGTTCTTTACGAACCGAGCGCTGTGAGAACATCACATCCGGAATGGAGCACTCACACCGCGGGATGGTCGGCGGTGTTTTCCCTCCATCATCTAGAGTCGAGTTGGACGCAAAAAGGGAGCCTAAAAGATCGGCTTTGTCTTTTGCGGCGTGGGCCAGTGAGTCTTTCTCCATGTGCAGAGATGGTAGTGATGGTTTACAGAAATTCCCTTGGACAGCCTCGGCGTGAGACCAGAATGTGCACGGGTTCCCGAAGGAAGGCGAACTAGTTTCTCGCCAATTCTGCCTATGTGCTCTGACTTTGCCTTGGCAATAACACTTTTGAAGGACCTGGAGGCGAAGTTATACTTCTTTTTAAGTGTGCTGGTGCTTACATCCCGAGTCGCCGAAGCTTGATAACACTCCTGCTTACTGCGTAATACAGTCTTACAGGAGCGACCAAACCAAGGCTGGGGTCTGCCTCCGATAGGTACCACAGATTATGGAATAAATAGTTCCATTCCCTGTAGCACCACATCAGTGACAGAGTCAGCAACAGCGCTGGGGTCATCCGGCGAGAAGCAAACCCGGCCCCATGGGTAGGATGCAAAGAAAGACCGCATTTCGTCCCAATCCGCCGACCTGTAATGCCAAACACGGCTGACACCTGCAGAACGCAACCGCGAGGAGAGCGTGAGTGGCATCACACTCCGGATCACACAATGGCCCCAAAAGCCGAGAGGGGCATCGACGGAAACCTGATATCCATCCGGATGAGAGGTCAGCAGAAGGTCCAACAGGGAAGGTGTATGATCCTCCACATCTGAAATCCGCGTAGGCGAAGTAACCAGTTGTGTCAGACCATATGCCAAGGCAAAGTCATATACAGGTCTTCCCGCATGATCGGTTAAACGTGAACCGAGCCATTCGCCGTGGTGGGCGTTAAAATCGCCAAGGATAACGATCTCTGCGGATGGGACCTGTTGTAGCAAGGAATCTGTAGCCATTTGGGCATTACCACTATGGGAACTATAGAGGCACCCGTAGACGCGTGGATGGTGGTCGCTGTCTACGCGTAGCCAAAGGATGGACAGGTCGGAACCTTCAAGACTGCCGAGGCGTCGAGAACAGATATCCTCCCTGACATACACGCAAACTCCAGCCCGAGACGCAAAGGAGTGCTCCAATTTGTACCCCGGTTAGAAGAGATAAGAAATATCAGCCGGAGAGGAAACCTGCGTCTCGGTCAGAAAGAGCAAGGCCGGCTTCGCTGTCTCGAGATGGTAGTGGACGGCGATTAGGTTGGAGTGAAGTCCCCTGATGTTGCAGAAATTCACGGATAGCGTGGCTCAGTTTGCCCCGAGCAGTTATGTTTTTGAGCGGAATTTTGCCCCCCCCCCTCCTCCCAGAATACGCGGGGCAGCCTGAGCCCACGCTCAGGAGTGGAATAAAATGGTCGTGGATGCTCAGCGAGGGATTCTCCAGGGTTGCTGGTACCCTCCTGGGGTAGTCTTTCGTGTAATTCCGCTATCATGTTGATGGGGGGGCTGGGGGCGGAATTAGGCCTTTGGATATATTCGTAGTAGTATCAGTGTAATGGACGTAGCACAACGGAATGTAAGGTGAAGAGAAAACTATTATTCAGGAACGGTTCTCAAGCCACATCCTTATGCGAACAAACACAGTTTAGCGTGACCGTTTACTAGAATGGTATGATATCCTGCCATTTATGACAGGCTGCGCGAATCCTATGTTCAGCCGTGGATTCCTAACGGACTGCAATAATGAAGATGACTTTTAAATGACAAAATATGTTGAGATTTGAAAAAAAAAAACGTAGATATTTTACAGTTTGTAATAATTTAAATATAACTTACTTAATTACCTAAGAGGCGACAGAGGGAAACTGAAACAGGAGATGGGCAGCAGCATCGTTATAGAAACAACTTGAAATTATAAGTAAATTATTATATATATAAACACTTACGCCTGTCACCCAGAGGGGTAGTCATAGACTATGGACTTACATTGGGCACGATCCTGACACACCTTCATATACCTACGCATACACGCTCGTCGGTTAAAGGTGCTCTAGATTTGGCCCATTTTCAATATATCGCCAATTTGGTCGATAAATTTTCGCCTAGGGCGTCCCTTCTCGAAACAAAACTTGTGTGCGGAATACAACTAAAACGTCTATATATTTACTATTTTTTAATGCAAATAAACATTATTTTGTATTCTTATTATTTTATTTTCGGTTTGCAGATTACCCCCACATGTCGGTTACCTCGTATGCCAAGTATAGATATTTTGTTGCTTATTTGTTTTGGCTTTCATCGCAATGTTTATGTAATTATTAATATTATTAAAAAACTGCGGTTACCAACCCGCTTGCCAAGCGTGGCAGCTACGTCAAAATCCCGCCTATAATGCAATTTATGAGAGAAGCATATGTTCAGTAGTAAATTTTCGATAGGCTATAACGGTGCAACGGATGTGTCAATTATTATTAGGTTTTAACTTCAAAAAAAAATTGTGTGAGGTTGGACTGTATTTAAAAAAAATTGTAAAAATAATGCTCAATGGTTTAAAGCAATAATTTATTTATTATTGATGTAAACAGTCGGGAGGGATTTATGCCTCAATCAGCCAAATGCCGTTTCGACTTATTACAGTGGCGGCAGGATGTATTCTTTGTCGTTAGGACGCCTACGGCTGGGCACTGAGGGGCCGCAGGCCAGTGCAGCGCGCACCATCGCGCGCCCTGGACAATCGCCCAGGAGATTCGGCGCTCGCTCGATGCTCACAGAGCGCAGAGCATCATCTATCTTTATTTTGACGTGCGCGTAGTCCAACACCGTCACTTTAACCAACTCAAGTCGCTCGCAGTGTTTCGAAAGCTGTAGGATAATATCAAATAAAGTTATCAAATCTGTGATGGTGGAGTACAAAATGTGGGTGCCGCAAGTTGAAACATGTGAAATTCCAGCCAGAAAGTTAGCTTGGTAACTATGTATATCGCTGGCGACAGTAAATTCCAGAATGTGGTCTTATCTGGCAAATAATTTGTAGACTGTAAGCTTCTAGATGATGTGTTGTCGTTGATATTTATTGTAAAATATCCAGACTGTCAAGAGAATAATTATTAAAAGTTGATACGTCTTGTACGGCAACTGCCAAACCGCCGTACAAGCACGCCGATTATGACATCATCACCGCTAAAGTCTAAAGTCATTCCTGAAGTTCCATGCCCTGCAATAACAATTTCTTGATGGTAGTGCCTGATTTGACTTTCTCTCACAGGCTTGAATCAAGACTTGTTACTACACTATCCAATTAGACTTAATGTATGTTTACTTACATCGTAAATTGCACCGGAGCATTGATTGTTAGGTATGTAAAAAGGGCCCAAAATCTTGTTCTCTGCTGCACAGGCCGCGCCTAAAATAAAAAATTTAATTTAAATAAAATAGTCAATATTTAGGTACAAACCATGTCCTACAACAGAGTTTAGTTCATAGTCAACCGTCCTTAACCATGCGTATTATGGCACCCTCCAAGTTCGATGGATCGCCGAATTAGTTACTGAACAAAGTTGTTGCGAGTAACTGGATGTGTGGTAGCCAAAGAATGAGCTATGAGGCGCGTCTTGACATAGGTCTGAGAGCAGCAGTAAGTCTCTGCAGCAGATGGAATAGTAATGTACAAACCTTTGGAAGTCTCCGTTTGATACTGATCAAAATTAAGAGCAATGGCAGGCCCAGTAAACATAGCCAGCAGCATGACGCTGATATAGAACGCGGCGAGTTGTGAGCTCGGCAGACGGGACGACATTATGACGATAATAGACTGTATCTTGTCTGTTGTCTTGATAGTCTTTACAGCATCTACGAAAAAATAACGAGCAAGAGGCTCGCAACTAAGCAAATGAAGGCTGCAGAGTCTCCATGCACTTTTATCTTACTCACGCTTTATTGGCGGAAAATTGTTTAGCTTTGCTTTCGTTACGCTCTTTGTAACTAAAATTCCATATCATGACTTAAACCACTTATGATTTGTAACCAAATTAACCTTGTCATCAATTTAATAAATTCATTACAACTCCTATAACAAATTACACATCTCCTGGTCCCCCAGTATTTTTTATCATTTACGTGGTAGAGCCATGCTGCAGCTATACTAGTGGTATAGTTGCAGCACAAATGGGTCGGCTCGAACAAGGAAGAACCACAATCTCACAGAGTACCAGCGTAAAATAGCAGCGTAACGCTGCTGTGTTTCATATGCTTAGTGTAGAAAACCAGAGACCCTTTTCACTGGAACCGTGACGTTTGTGACGATGCATCTGCATTTTGAATCGCAATTGAGGATAGATGTAGATGTCTATGAGTCACAGCAACCACTTACCATCAGGTGAACTGTGTGCTCGTTTGTCACCCTTATCCTATAAAAAAACAACTTTTTGATATCAGAAGTTGTGCGAGGAAAAACTTGTTGTAAATCACACAGTGGTAAACAGCTAATCATACAGACAGTTTGGATAATATCTCAAAATGTGTTGCGATTAGTTGCGAATTAGTCTGAACAATTCCTCTGAGCGACTTCCGTGGCAGATGATATAGAATACGCAAAGAGATGCAACATCTCTTTGCAGCGCCAGTGAGTTTGCATGCAGTCAAATAAAAGGAGCTGACACTGGGAGCCCCGGCCCAGAGATGACCGGGAATTAGATACCTAAAATTACAAGCATTTTTTTTAATTATGGAAAGTTTTTTTACGTTTATGTAATATTATTATTAAACAATTCAAAGAGCCTACACCAAGAGAGTATAACAGTTGCCATGTTACGCCGAGTTGCTTAATTACAGATATATTTTTACTCGTGGCTAAAATTAGGTGCAAAAATAACTATTACTTCTATTCTATAAAGTGAAAAATAAAAAAGTATCTTTCAAGTAATAACGTCGGTTGTAGGTTATATATGTCCGCCCAAGGACCACCTGAGTCACACCTTAACTTACCTTGTAATAGTAATTTCGTTATTAGCACTGTTCTAGGATTTATCGTTTTTCATACTATTTTTGTTTTTAATAGTATGCTTTTTGTCGATCGCTAAAGCCTTGTCATCGTAGCGCTTGGCCCCTAGTTCAAGTATGGGTGTACACGCCCCTAGCTGCCCCAACAAAGTTTGACGGGACTAGGGCCCATGAGTAATCCCATCGACGGGCAACAAGGGACGGGGCCCAACGGCCTATGGAGACTTATTATTCTACACAATAGATGTAAGGCTAGGTAAACAAATAGTACGTACCTGGTTCCGAAGCTAAGACTGCCCCAAGGCTCGGTCAGGTGGTAGGTAGGTGTAGGTGCATGTAAGTGGTGTGTAGTAGTGTTTATTTATGTGACCCGACTCAGCTGAAATGACCGGGTAGCGGCCTGGTCCGATGCTGCCCCACCATTTTGTATCACTCCTGCGGACGTCACCAATTGACATCTTCTTTCTTCATTTCACTATTTCATTCTATCAACATTATTGTACACTATTTCAATCCATCAACTTTATTGTACATTCAACTAACCTCAGACTCAAATAAATCCGACGTTCATCAAAATCAAACACGTGACACTCGACACAAGTAACGAACAGTAGTCCATAGTTCAATATTCATGGTTCCGGGTTCATGTAGCACCAAACTATTTCTAGAACCGAACGCGACCTTTTCTTGTGTCACAAAGTTCAGCGTTACAAACAACAAACTAAATTCCTTCGTACGATATTAAATACTACGCCGTTATAAGAATTCAAAATGAGCCTAGCTGACACGCAAACTAACTACAGAGTCAACACACAAAAGGCTCTTAACGCGACGGTACAATTAAATGATGACTTCCAAAAACAATGCACTTCAACACGCAATCACTATACAATTGACGCCATTACTTTCAAACGGAATTACTTTAATCAGTCAAATTCAATACAAGCCTCTTGTCACGAACGTACAACTTAGACAAACTAACCCGAGGCGGTCTTCACGAAACCACAAATTCAATAGCGAATTAAACGCGCACAAATACTAAAAATCTAGACCACAAAACCAAAACAGGTCGCGCGAAATCGCTGCAGCGGTAACCACAAAATACGTTAATCGACCGCACCGCTGCTCTCAAGCTACTGGTCTCGCCCACAAGCGCCAAACGCCGGGAAGCTACATACCGCTGCCCCCCCCCCCCCACCCCCCGGCGACCGCACGTCACCTCACACCATCGGGCGACTCGCTTAGTCAAACGCAATTAGATGTCGTTTCAAATGCCTATATTTGGCCTAAACAATAGGTGAGGTTGATATCTAAAGAAAAACTAAACATACGTACTGTTCCTTGCACTCAATATCTTTATATAATAAAATATATAAGCATATATCATATATGTGGTTTATTTATTTTTACCATGAAAATTGTAGCCAAAAATGATGATGAATAAATTAGAACTTTAACAATGAGGCCACAAAATGCTTCTGCATCCTCTCAACGCAAAGATAGCACTGAGTGCAACTCAACATCGTGGAAAAGTAAGCAATTATTAGAATATACGTGGTAACTATGCAGTAAAACATGCATCGAAAATATATATCACTTGCAGACCTTGAGTTTTATATAAGTCGCCCAATAGATATGTATATTGTCTGGCGCAGATATTTATTCAACCATTTTACTTGGCGGAATGATTAAGGGGGAAAACTCAACACAGCCTATCGTGCAGCAAACTCACTTTGGCTGGCTCTTATGTTGAAGTGTGAATACATATAAATGCAACGTTTTACTAGATAACTTGGATGAGATCAAGAGGTTTTGGGAAGTCAAAGAAATAAGTGGACAATCTAATTTATCCATTAAAGATCAAAAATGCATCGATTTCTACAATTTGACAACAAACAGGAAAGATGACGACCGTTATGAAGTTAGACTACCGCTAAAATAAGATATTGAAAATAAACTGGGATCATTAAAATTAACAGTCTTTGGCTCAATTTAGAAATTTGGAGAGTAAATTTCATAAAGATGCAAAATTTATCGAATTTATTTAAAGTTTATCGGGCGTTCATGAGTGAGTACTTGGCCTAATAACATATGAAGCCGGCGAACAGTAATGAAACACCGTATACTATTTACCGCACCACGGTCTAGGAAAAGCCGATTCATTAACAACGCATTATAGGGTTGTCTACAACGCCTCACACAAAACATCATCGGGGTACAGTTTAAATGATTTGATGCATACTGGCCCGAATTCGCAAGTTAACCTTCAGATGCTTTTTCTTAAATAGAGACAATATCAATATGTTTATACGGATTATAAGGATGATTTTAATAAATGAGGATGACCAGAAATATCAGAAAATATTTTGGGGACAAGGACCTGAAGAGTAGGCTCTACAAACATTTTTTTGCAGCTCAGGGGCTCGCTGAAAGTTGTTTTGGATTAAGTGGTGACACCGATCATCATCATCATCATCATCATCATCAATCAGCGGTAGTCCTCTGGTGGACATAGGCCTTTCCCAAGGCGCGCCACTTAGCCCTATCTTCGGCTACACGCATCCAGTTTCTACCAGCCACCTTGCGCAGATCGTCACCACGGTTAGGAATAATGTGGCGACTGGAATCTGGGGGCCGTGATTTTGCAGTGCTGTTCATAGGAGGATTTGCCCTCAATCGCAATGCTGGGCAAGCGGGTTGGCGATCGCAGCGCCAGACACATCGCCCCTGTAATGCTGCTGCCCATCACAGGCCTGGGTATTTTTGGTCTGACGATGGCTGGGATGGTTATACCGCCATCTGTCGATAGCCTAAAGGTCTCCTTTTTAACGGAATTTCCCTCAGTCGGCTCGTACGACATACACGGGATGAGAGGGAGTGGCAGTACTCTAGGCTGTTGCCACACAGTAAAGGTGACAACGATACGATACCGTTTTATTTTTCATGCTAATTTTATGTTTATAATTTTTATATCATTAAAGATACTACATGTAGCTAACCAATTAGCTAATATAATTATTATCAATTTCTATGGCTATGGTTGGATGGAATTAAATTTCAACGCTATCGCGATCACGTATGACATGTGTGTGTGTGTGTGTGTGTGTGTGTGTGTGTGTGTGTTTGTGTGTGTTGACTTTAACTTATACATATTAAGTAAGTTTGGTAGTATGAGGAGTATCCGGTTCATTGCTGGTGGTGTGTGAGTGAGTGGGGGCGTGGGGCGTAGGGGCGTGTGCAGGCCGACGCCGAGCTGCTGAACCCGGTGCCCGCCCGTACCCCGCAACTCGTCGTGCTCGCGGGGTACTCGCTCTATGTAAGCATATTATCTTTTTTTTCATAGAATAAAGGTGACAACATCAGTCCACCTGATAGTAAGGAGATGCTTTGGCCCATGAACATCTACATTTATACTCGATTAAGAGTCATAATACAGATATTTTATTATCCCTGAGGACTAAGATGATAAGACTAATGCCTCGTATCCAGTAAAAGGGTTAGCCGCCTTTAAACAGTGGTAGAGCCACGCGGCAGCTTTTGCTGTCGCACGGATGGGCCGGCTCGAACCGGGGTGGTACCACGACCTCACAGAATACCAGCGTGAAGTAGAGGTTTACCTCTACGTTTCGCTTGGTGAGTGCAAGTGGCCGGAGGCCCTTTTTACTGGAAATGAGGCATTCCATCTTAGTCCTCACGGGTGGCAACGCATCTGCATTTTGATTCGCAAACGAGGATAGATGTAGATGTCTATGGGCCGCAGCAACCACTTACCATCAGGTGGACTGTGTGCTCGTTTGTCACCCTATTACTATAAAAAAAAAACAAAAAAAAAAAAAAAACGAGGTTACGATAACCGTTACCGTTACAGCCTATTAAAGTCAACTGCTAAACATAAACTTGCCCCATAGGCTGCCTAATATACACCTCTTATTTGCCATAGTTGCACGTTTTAATGTTTTGTTTTTATTTTCACTCATTTATAGGAACACGCTACTGCCCATCTCCAGATTTGTTTACCTCTGTTGCCTTTCACTACACCCACCAGATGATATGGAGTAGTGGATATTCTTACACCGCCACTTCAAAAACATGGTATTTTAATGTAACTATTTAGACGACACTCTAGTTGTTATTACCTTAAAATAGAAATAGAAACTTTTTTTCAATATAACTATATTGATTTATACTTATTGTAGAAGCTCACTTTTATATTAAAACTAATTGACCAGGCAGACATTGTACTGCCATTTCCGACGGCCATTTGCTTTCCTAAAAAACTACTCAGATAAGCAATAAAAAAATTGAGGCTCACTTATCAGGATAAAAAGTATCCTATCTCTTAAGTTGGACCAAACCGCACACAGTCTGCAAAATTTCATTTAAATCAGTTTAGTAGTTTAGGAGTTCATCGCGGACAAACAATGTGACACGTAATTTTTATATATAAAGATTAGCACTAATTCGAAAATACCTCAACCCTGGGAAGAACAACCAAGGAACGCGGCGGGATATTTTTTAACTTGTTATATTACTTAGTACGTTCAAAAATTATTTTTAATAAATAGTTATTAGCAGGCGAGTTTGTAAGCACAGAGCCACCACTAGGTCTGTGAGACTTGTTTTAAGTATATTTCACGAGGGCAGGGTACGGCACGCGCAAGTATCTAAGGTTGATTTTTGTAGAAATAAATGTTTTTGACCTCATATATCCTACAAACTTGGAAACATTTATCCGTGACAGTCTTACTAAACAACTGAAAACATAAAACCAAATATAATGACAGATTTCACGAAAAATCCAAAGTTCCGAAACTTTTCAGTTCGAGTAACAAAATCGTTTTCAGTGCCTAGAAGACTGCGATGCAGTGGATGATATGAATGACAAGCTCGTGTAAACTGTCCATGCGGTCGGAGCTATATTCTGCAAGACCCCAACGGATAGTTCTTAAGATGAACATGGAGAAAACAAAGATCATGTTTAATGTCCATGTCCCACATATGTCAGTAGTCGTTGGAAGCAATAAGCTCGAATTTTTTGACGAGTATGTTTACCTGGGACAAATAGTCTGACTAGATAAGTCCAACTTCGACCGAGAAGTCATTTGTCGGATTCAACTCGGCTGGGCAGCATTCAGGAAATTACGACACATCTTCTCGTCAGGTATACCTAAAAACCAGAAAACAAGATTGTTGTACATGCCCCTAGCTGCCCCTACAAGGGCGACTATACAGGGGCCCATACAGCTGTAAATTCGACGGACAACTAAGGGTGGGGCTCAAAATGCCTGTGGATGAATGAAAACTTCTGTCCTCCTTTCACTATTTCAGTCTATCAACTTTATTGTACATATAATTAACTTCAAAGTCAACCAATTCAACGTTCATCGGAATCAAACACGTGACACACGACTCAAGTAACGAACCGTCGTTCAAAGTTCAATGGTATGTTCACAAAATTATAATCGCGTTCTACTCCCGAGTGACAAAGTTCAGCGTTTTAACCGACAACGGAAAATGTCTCCGAACTATATCAAATGCCACACGAGCAAATTAATATTGTCAAATGCACTTCAAGATGCAATCACTTTACAAATTGACAAAAAAGTTACTTTAATCACTCAAATTCAATACAAGCCTCTGGTCACGAAACGTACAAATTAGACAAACGAAATTCGAGGCGGTTTACCCGAAAAATTCAGACGTTGATCGCAATCAATGTTAACTTCCAAAACAATTAACCGATCCGCGCCGTCTATCTATTTTTCTAGACTCAACAAACTCCTCGTCGGTGCATAAAAACTTGCTAACAAAAACCGACACTATCTAGAGGTTATACGGGACACGACCACGCCGTCCTAGTCATGGCACTACAATCATTGACTTCCGCCGCGCCACGCGCAAAACCAACTCTGCTCGCGCGAACGTCAAACTGGTAGGAAATCACCGCGCTGAGCGCCCTCTGGCGTCGATTCTTGAAATTAGCTTTTGGCGCGAACAAACCCCCGTCCCGGACATAAGGACTTATTTCCGCGAGCAAAACCGGCAAGCGGGACAGGGTCACGACGGTACGCTGCAGGACCGGATCTCCAACCAAACCTCGGCCACCCTAGGCACCCCATCAGATCTTGCAACCTTAACCACCGCCTCAAAATACCGCCCCAATGTGGGCAAGCCGGAGGGTCGAACCTCCACTGGATGCCCATCCTAGACATCGCAGCACCTAAATAAGTCCTATGCTTATATTACAACCAAGTTTCAAAAGCATCAATACTCAAAGCTACTATGTAAAACTTGAAAATAAATTATAACAAATTTATTTCTTGATGCGCATAGCTCAAAACAGACAATTAAGCAAAACGACAAACATAAGAGATAGCAAAAAAAAAAATTTTTTAGCAAAATAAATATCTTCGACAATGCCAACAAAAATATGAAAACAAAGAAAGGATTGATTTTTATTTCCTTCGGCACAAAACAGTGTTACTCAATTTCAATTTTCTTATCAACAAAGCAAACATAATTATCAAATATATTTACAAAACATATGTACACGTATTCAAGGAGTATATTAAATTAACTTTCTTACTCACAACCGCTACAACTATGAAACATTTCGCGGAAAAACCAAAGCAATTTTATTTTTAATTTAAAGCTTTTTTAATCAAGTGCTCGACCAAAGCCAAATCTAATAATCCTTGACAGCGTGATTCAACGCTCCAGGGGAGCCCTAGTCTTCCCACCAACCAAGTGGAGGCCACACAGCATTGTGAACCCGAATCCAATAGAGCGCGAACCGCTAACAGTCGCCACTCGGGTTGTACGCCTTCACTGAGACCGTCGGCAATAGAACAGTTTGACAAGTGGACTGTTGATGGCTCAAAGGCTCAGTGGAGGCAGCCGTGGTGGGAGCTAGGGCGGCAGCTAGCTAGGGCTGCCTCTATCAAAGGGGGGACGGTGGTACCCCAGTCGCGGCCACTCAGCTAACGGGGGTGAGAAGGGTTTAGCTGACTGCTAAACCCTTCTCTCCACATGCTGAGGGGGGGTTACGACCCCCCCCCCCCCGGGGAAAGACCCCCCGACACGTCGGGGGAGGGACCCCTTTCAAACCTAGGGGCTCGATGGCTGGCAGGTGAGCGCCGAGTATCGCCCGACAAAGGGCGTGGCTGAGCGCCCCCGCCCATAGGGGTCGAGGGCTCGGCAGAGCCCCGAGAGGAGACGCCGTTCGCACCCAGGCACAAAACTGCATGGTGATTGCTCTGGCAGTGCGGACAGGGCCGCCGGTACGGGCAGTCTCGCTGGGGGTGCCCTTCCAAACACGAGTAGCACCAGCGGCGCTCCTTGGCGATAGTTCGCCTCGCCGGAACCGGCTTACCTATTAATTTCGAGCACAACGTCACCCGGTGATCGGATGCCCGACAATAGGAGCAGGGGGGTGCCTCCCTGGCTGCTAGGCCACTGTAAGATATTAGAGAGCGTCGCCCTCCCGAAGGAGCTCTGGTCGGCCTTAGGGGGGTTGACGACGACTTGCCCGGCGGATCCCGCCTCTCACTGGGCACAGCTCGTAGGTCGTCAACGGTGCCCGCCGCGTTCTCAATCTGCCGGCACTGCTCCTCCAAGAACCGCAGCAGATCACTGAAGGGCGGAATATAGGAGGCGCCGTACCTCTCCTCAAATGTATTCGAAGGTCGAGAGGCAGGCGGGACAGCACGATGTGGAGCAACAAAAAGGACCATTCGTCCACCGGTTAATCCAGCCGCCTCAACGCATTACAGGCCACCAAGACTGGATTCACGAGGTCCGGACGTAGACTGGCCCGGTCCCTAAGCAGCGGGAGGTTTAAGAGCTGCCTAAAGTATTCGTCCGCAATTCGCCGGACGTTGGCGTATCTTCCGGCGAGGAGGTCCCGAGCAGTCTGGTAGGCGTCGTCCGAAAATCTCAAGTGGCCGACGACGCGTAGCTCTACCACGTAAATCAGGAAGGACAAAAGTTCAGATCCGTAGGTCATACAAATACTTGTTCTGTGCGGGATTCGAACCCGCGGTCCTTAGCGTTGCAACTCAATCGCTTAGCCACTGCGCCACGGGGTCATCCGATGGCACGACAATCCGACACAATCAAATAAAGATCACGGGAGCTCGCATGAACCATCGACTTTACATGTTATCCAAGGCGCAGAAGTAAACTGCAACCAACTTCCTAACTTCGAGTTGCTAGTGAGTATTTCTTGACAGATACTCCCAATTACTGCAATAGTGCTTACGATCACCATAGACCAAGAGACATAAAGGAAGTAATGAAATTGTAAGAAGTCAGAGTTTTCAAGTAAACTTACGAAACTCGCACAGGCGAATGACAATTTTTTTCAATTCACAGATATGGGCATGTTCTGTACTAGAAAGCTGAATATGTAGACAATAGTAATCGACTTAAGACGACTATGTTTGGTTGCATCGACCATAAAAATATTAAGAACAAAAGAAAAATAATTTAACATGTTGTCTCAACGACCATCGAGATATTTGGCGTGACCAACCGGATCAGCGACGACAGACAGTTTTAATCGTCAAGACCGCGACACACACCAGCATGGCGTTAAACAGGCAGACCTTACGTGGACTCACAGAATTGCTGAAAATTGTAAGTGTAAGTTTAACTCATCAATATTTACTTCTGAGTTTATAATTTCCTTTATTGTAGGAGATAGACTATTTGAATGAGCCGTAACAGTTTAGGAACTGGGCGTTTGCTTCAGCCTTAAGCGGTTTGTACCAGCAACCCGAATTGGATCTTCAACGCCACAATTGACATTAATATAAAACTATACCTATGTTGTTTTCTTATCCATTTTTTACCAAAAATACGTATTATACACATGATGTTTGTTATATATGTTTGATATTTGTACGCAGTAATATTTTTAGTACGTGGTAGAGTAACGACCCATATATTCGTGTAAATAACATAAATGTAAAAATAACATTTACAGCTAGTGTATGAATGACCACCACCATTCTTAGGCTAATACTAATTATATATTATTTTTCAACGTAGAATGCTTCGAAGACGTTATCAATGAACGAAGTCCAGTACAGCACAAAGTCACCAGATTCCACGAGTGGAAGATGTGGAGATACCTTAGCGGCGGCTGGTCCGCCCTGCCCCACGTGCCCCCCACGCTGCCCAACGTGCCCCGCGCTTAACGCGCTCTCCGGCAAACATCTTGACGCACAGGTTTGCCAATACTTCTACTTCTCCGTACCTTGTGTCGACCCGTCAGCAATGCAATACTCTACATTGACATTATAAAAAGAACGATATTTTAACTTTATTATTGCAAACTATCCAATTTTACTCTAAATCACAAAATATATATTTGGCATGGTAATGAAAAATATTTTCAAACTATAAACAGATTATTTATTATTTTTCAATGTAGAATGCTTCGAAGTCCTTCGAAGAATGTTCCATTTGCCCCCCGAGCTGCCCCATGTGCCCCTATACGGTCTCTGGCGAACATCTGCATGCACAGGTTTGTCACTACTCCTACTTCTCCGTACCTTATGCCGACTCGTAAACAATGCAATACTCCACATTGACAAAGTAATAATAACGATATTTGAACTGATTTATTGCTCACAATCCAATTTTAGTGTAAATCAAAAAAATATATAATTGGTACGGCACTGAAAAAAATTCTCAAACTATAAACAGTCCATTGCTGTTCATAAGCGTCCTGTAGTAGTGGAGAGAATCTGACTTTGTTATCGCGGTTGACAGATAAATTACCAATCACTGTTTAGAATTTTCTACGTGGTAGAGCCATGCTGCAGCTATATTATGGTTGTAGCACGAATGGGTCGGCTCGAACGGGGAAAGACCACGCTATCACAGAAAACCAGCGTAAAATAGCAGCTTAACGCTGCTGTGTTTCGTATGGTGAGTGTAGAGAACCGGAGACCCCTTTTACTGGCAAAGAGGCATTCCATCTTAGTTCTCACGGGTGTCTGCATCTTGAGTCTTTATTGAGGATAGATGTAGATGTCTATGGTTCACAGTAACCATTTACCATCAGGTGGACTGTGTGCTCGTTTGTCACCCGATCCTATAAAAAAAAAGAATTTGAGAGTGATGATTTCCATTAGATTTTTATAAGAAATGTAATAATACCAATTACAGCTACTTTATGAATGACCACGGTTCATTGGTTAACACTAATTATTTATTATTTTACACCGTAGAATGCTTCGAAGTCCATCGAAGAATGTCCCACGTGCCCACAGCGCTGCCCCACGTGCCCCTTTGCGGTCCCTGGTGATAATAAGCATGCACAGGTTTGTCACTACTCTTACTTCTCCGTACCTTATGCCGACTCGTAAACAATACAATACTCCACATTGACAAAGTAATAATAACGATACTTGAACTTATTTATTGCACACTATCCAATTTTAGTGTAAATCAAAATAAATATATAACTGGCACGGCACTAACAAAAATTCTCAAACTATAAACAGTCCATTTCTGTTCATAAGCATCTTATCGTAGTGGAGAGAATCTGACTTTATTAACACGGTTCACAGATCAATTACCAATACCTGTATAGAATTTGAGAGTGATGATTTCCATTCGATTTTTGTAAGAAATGCCATAATAAATTGACAATAAAGTAACCGTCCGTGAGAAACCATATAAAGGAAACGGCCCCGAAAAACTCACTGATTGGTCCGCCGCCAAAAATAGTACACGAACCACCTCGTTATCGCCAGCCTTCTCTTGTCGAGCGATTGCGACGCCGACTCAAGAGTTCATGCGGAGGGGTACGCAATTACAATCAGCAATGACTAATTTGGCTAAATACGACAACAACAAAGTTGACAAACATATTATGATTAATTGCAGGCCGTTATTTCTCAAGTTATTGCCAATTGATTTTAAAGTTTTAAAATCAATTAAGATACAGAAAAATTGAATTTTATTTAATTTTTCAGCTCCATGAAGGAAATAAACTAAAAGAAGCAGCAACAGGTCGAATTAAACTTACAGGGCAAAGGGAAGGGCCTATAAATAGTGGAGGCATATATCTTCATGTGCCGGCCGGCACGCAATCTCTGCAGGTGCGAGTGTCTCTGCATTAAAATTCGGTAACGCGACTCATACACCCTGTTCGTTGTTCTCATTTAGATATCGAAAGCTCTCAGGAAGGTGTATGTTCCTTGCAAAATGCATCACGCAATCAGGCACGATAAAATTCGATCAATCACGTTGTAAACTAAGAACAAACTTCATAGTCATCTTGTGAGCGAAAACAGACTAAACCTACTTCATCTTGTGAGACGAAACGAAAACCAAAGGCATGCCCTTGAGCCGACTAGAATTGAAACCGACGCCGGAACCACTTGACGATAACAAAAACTCATATAACGTCATTGCTGTGTGTGTAATTATTTTGACAAAAAATAAAAAAATATTTGTAAAATTTATCATTCCTTCCCTACAGCCACTCTATTACTCAACAGATACCTCTCCTCATGAATTTCCTCAAAGAGAGAATTTTACCAAAGCTGCTGAGCGAGGCAGGCAGATCTGCAACCCAGTTTTTATGATTATTTTCAGTTGTTAAGAGTATCACGAAGATGCTGCTGCCCATTTCCTTTTTCTGCTCTTGTGCCCGATTATAGCCGATTAGTGGGTTATTTACTCGGTTTATTAACTTACTGGGTTTACATTGAGCCTATTGCATACCTTAAGCGCAAAGCACATAGGTATTGCATGTTTTAAGTGCAAAGTGCATAGGTATGTTCTACCAGCGCCTAAGAATCAAGATCATAAATCGTATCTAACAATCATATTGAACATGTAAATGATATAAAAAGCACATTGTCGGAAAGATAAATGATTTTTGAAATTATTAATATTTTCTTTTAAATTGATTAATAGCTATTTTTACATAAAAAAGGGGTTTTAGTAGATTATGGTGTGGATTTATCAAGCCCGCATGGCTTTGCAAACACGATAACTTTTGAAAATGTCAATTCTTTAACTCAATCTACTTTTTAATCTCTTCATCTATCATGTGGGAAGCTATGGAATGTAAATGGCAGTTTAATTTTGTTTTGTTTAGTTATAATTAATTTTTTCGGCTGCGAAATGTCAAAATTTTTGATTTTTAGCAGCCTCGTATTAATTTATTTTACTAGGTAGACTGCCTCACTCATTCGCGTCAACCGCCGTCGTGAGTGGATACTGTATTGGTTGTTTTCAGCGGCACAAAAAGATCGCTGTACAAATACAAAATATTCGAATAACCAAATTTCATACATACTTAATTATTATAATAATCAGGGATTTTTATTACAATATTTTAAAAGCACAGAATAAATAATAATAGTACGTATTAAAAGTAAGTAGGATGTATATATTTATACTTAAATACGTCTTGGTCTTGGACTTTATGGAGTGACCTGAATGATGATATGAAGATCATATGAGCATTATGAGTCGTGCACTTGGATTTTCCATTTTTTTAAATTGAAGTTTCATATAAAATTATTTGAAAATTGGAAGTATAATAAGGTTATTAGTGAAAACTTGTGTGTATTTAAACTACTTTAAAAAAAAATCCAAATAATCATGTTATACGTAATTTTTTTAATGTGCTTAGGGCATGCACAATTGGGTTTACTAATAGTTTTAACTATATCACTGATACAATTAAATGATAATAATAGTTTAGATATATTGATAATTATTAGGTGTAATTTCATAAAACAAATCAAAATATGATGAATAACTGTAACTACAAGAGTTTTTATTAAATACCTTTATAAAATATTAATAATTATTCTTACACATAGAAACACAGTTTCTTGCATTGCAAATTTCTATTCTATGCTAAGGATGGAACGCTAATCCGTTTGTCATGATGTGGTCGTATCGTAAGAGAATCTATCATCCCGTCTCCTATCGTACGTGTAGTATGAGACGACTATAGGAAATGCCAGATTCTCTTCTCATGGTTTCAGGTATGGTGGTATAGCCATCCCGTTTAGCCCGGGTCTAAAATACCAAACCGGGAATGGACAGTTCCGCCACAAGCGACGATTAGCGACAAGCATGACGAATAAGGCAAATCCTCTAGAGAGGTCCGACACAGTCTATCCCATCTTCATGCGAAAGAATATAGAAGAAACATGTTCTTTGAATCTTTAAAGCAAAATATTTGAAATTTTGATCATATTTTATATTTATTTATTAATTATAGTAAACCCCCGATATTCCTTTACTAAAACAACTCAAGTACCGGCAAAACAAATCTATAATTATGATAATATTCGAGATAATAACTGTAGTCATCAGTCACTGAGAAAAATTGCCATGACTTTTTGTAGACCAATAGACCAACTTTTTAAAAAAGTCCCGTTGCCTTTCCGTTTCTTTTTAAATTAAATATATTTTTTAAACATTTTACTTCATAATCTAATATAACTTTGACATGTAACAATGATGCCAGTGGAACTTCAGTCTATAATTCCCCCAAAAAATTAAGCTCTAGATCGGCGCTTGCATGACTAAAGTGTTGTTTATTGCCAAAAGTAAATAGTCGCTAGCACTTGGATGTGTTAAAACTGAAACGGGTAGTTATAACAAATTAATATTTTTTTGAATAAAATCTTCTTACACACGTGGTGGCAATATCATCAGTCTATCACGATCTTTTAAGAAACAGCTTATTTGAGCCGAGTTCCATTATAAAGATTAGGAGGATTATTCTTCAATGAATAATCGCTGTGTAGGTAGCAAGATCTGTAAAGAATTGTAGTAATAATAATAATATAATAATAATAATTTTATTTCAGATAATCAATTAATCCATATAATTTGTTAGTAAATATGAAACTTATAACCTATGTTAGTACCTAATTCTAATTCTTAAATACAAGTGCCTTATTAACTAAGCAGAGGCGGTAATATTGCCTAAGAAGACATGAGGCGTATCTTTCAGAAATTATTTTCATGATGGAGTTGGTGCAAGCCCGTACCCTGCCGAGCAACGAGGCTGTTTTCTAGTAGTCATCTATATGCGCCTTTGCAAACATGCCTTATGCACTGCAAAATCGGGGTAGCCCCAACAAGATCCTGAAGCCATTATTGTACTGAACTCGTAAGGCGTCGACAGTTCGCTGTGAATAATTCGACCACAGGCTGCACGTGTATAAAAGTTGATATTCGGCTTTAAATAATGTTATGTTTACTTGTTCACTACACCGCGCAAAACTACGTGCCAACATATTACATCGGACTGCCAGCGCCCTACGTTCCCTTTCAATGTCAACATTGTCGTTTAGGTCATCGGTAACAAAATGCCCTAGGTATTTAAATTTACTAACACGATGTAGTAATTATAGTACAAGCTTTATTCTTGCAGCGATGTTCCTACAATACAATTATCTAATTGAATGTATGAGTATGTTGTTAAGGACAGTCATTTTTTTATATTAAGGGTAACAAACGATAGACACACATAGACACACATAGACATTTACATTTATCCTTAATTAAGAAATAAAATGCAGATACGTTGTCACCCCTGAGCACGATGACCGACGAACAAGATGGAATGCCTCGTTTCTAGTAAAAAGTATCTCCGGGTCTCTGCAGTCACCATACGAAACTCAACAGAATATTAACCTGCTATTTTACGATGGTATTCTGTGAGAGCGTTGTCCTACCCCGGTCGAGACGACCCATTCGTGCTACAACCATAATATAGCTGCAGCAACGATCTACCTGATTTAACTGATTTTACTACTTTTTCCGGGGCAACATGTCTTATGTATTAAGTATTACCGTGAAATTACATATTCTTGTCTTTGAAAGGTCAATGCGACAGTGAAAAATAGTTTTGTCCCTTCCTCCCGGACGTTGATTTCGATCAGACGTGTTAAATGTTGCCTTTTTTGTTTAAATAATTGATTTTTAAATAAAACTAATTTTACGGATTTTATCGCGTATATTAACTTATTTTTAACTTATTTTTATATTCCCGACGTTTCGGGTGCTTTCCAGCACCCGTGGTCACGGGGGACTGAGTTGTTTCACGTCCTGCTGTCATAGTTAGCCCGGCTACCTTCGGTTTTTTAATATTAATTTTTGGTTCGATTTACGCAGAATGAGCTTACAGTATCTTGAAGTCTAGCAGTGGTATACTTGGGTTTGGATTTGATTTTATTAATTATGGGATCCCAAGCAGATGGCAGCACCCATCCATCTTCTCTATTGAAATTAGGATGTTTTTTAATTTCAATAGCCTCGCGAATCATCCTTGGGAGGAATCGGTGTTCTTTTGCGAGGATTTGTGGTCTATCAAATCTAATGTAATGACGGGGACGATCCTGAACATGTTCACAAACTGCAGACTTCCCGATACGTCGGTGCTTCACGTCAGCTATATGTTCTTTAACGCGGGTTTTAATAGATCTTTTTGTTTGTCCTATGTACGAGAGACCACATTCACAATCCAGCTTGTACACTCCTGCATCTTGTAGACGCTTGACGGATGGTAAAAATTGACCAATCTTCTTCAGCGGCTTGAAGTACGTTTTAATGGAAGCTCGCTTCAAGATGTAGCCAACCTTGTCTGTGACTCCTCTGACATAGGGTAGTACAGCAGGCACACGCTCGACTGTGGCTGGCTTCACTCGGTCACTGTGACGTAGGCGCGGGACCCGAAGCTTGTTGTCTTGCAGTACTTGCTCGACGTGCTGAAGCTCGGCGGCCAGATGTTTTCTGTCACAGATCCCTCGTGCTCTCTGAAACAAAGATTTTCCCACGGTAGCTAACTGTGAAGGATGATGGTGAGATTCACCATTTAAATATCGGTTGGTATGGGTATTTTTTCTGTACACAGTATGACCAATAGTGTTATCAGGATTTCGGATGACTAAAACATCTAGAAAAGCTAAAGTATTGTTTGCCTCTAACTCCATTGTGAATTGTATTTTAGGGTTTATGGAATTAAGGTGGTTTAAAAATGCAGTTACTTTGTCAGATGGTAAAATTGTGAAAGTATCGTCTACGTACCGCTTGTAAAATCTTGGATTTACAGGAGCAGTAAGAAGGGCTTTCTCCTTAAAGTCCTCCATGAATATGTCGGCGACTACGGGAGATACAGGTGAGCCCATTGCCACTCCATCTACTTGCATGTAGAACTCTTCTTTCCACAATAAATAGCCAGATGTGAGGCAGTGTTTGAGTAATACTGCATATTCTGTAGGCATGTTGTTATCTTCTAGCTTTCTAGTAACAATTGAGATGCAGTCTTCAATAGGTAGGCATGTGAATAGTGACTGAACATCAAAACTGACCATAGTTTCATTGTCAGCGAGATGTAGGTCTTTAATCTCACTAACAAATTGGTATGAATCCTTTGTGTGTGCTCTGGTATGTCCTCTTAGTGGTGACAGTATTTTCGCCAAGTGTTGAGCCAACTTTTAAGTTGGTGAATCGATCTGGCTTACTATAGGACGTAGTGGAGCGTTTGGTTTGTGTATTTTCGGTAATCCATACAACCTCGGTTGTTTGGCACATGATGGTATTGTCGAATTCACGTCAAGATTTAATTTTTCGGAGTATTTCTTTATTAAATCAGTAGTTGTTTTGAGTGTATTAGTTGTAGGGTCTATTTTGACCTTTTTGTATGTACTTACGTCCGATAAAAGTTGTTGTATTTTGAAATTATACTCTGACGTGTCCATTATTACCGTAGCATTTCCTTTATCTGCGCGGAGAATCGTGAGCTCTGGTCTGTTGCGTAAGTTGTACAACGCTTTAAATTCGTCTTTGGGCAGGTTTAATTTCGGCGCTGAACTTCGACGTTACAAGGACGAAATGTCTTGACGTATAGCCTCTAAATCCTCTTTACCGATATTATTCTTAAACAGACAATCCTCAACACTACAGATAATTTCCTCGTACGGGATTTTTTGCGGCGTTATAGCAAAATTTAAGCCTTTCGACAATACTCTTATTGTTGGTTCATCCTGTGTTTCTTTTGACAAATTATAGACCGTGCGTTGTTTATTGTTTGCGTCTGTGGTCAACGGTTGTTGCGTTTCGTTTCTACGTTGACATGGATGTTTGGCATTTGATTTGATAGTTAATTTTTGGTATTTTTCTATTTGTTTGTCTTTGCATTCATTATATTTCGATATTTCGCGTTTGTTTAAAGTTTCAATGCAATTATTAAAATCAAATGTCGTTAAAACGGTCTTTAACTCACTGTACAAATTGTCTATGGTATTATTTATGATTTGTAAATCGAACCGTTTTTGCTGAATCACCGTTCGTAACAACTTTTTACTTGCCTGATTTAAGATCTTAGCGCTTCCTCGAATGTCGTTTTTAGTAGATATTTTGACGCACGTAGGAATGAGCTGGTAGTCGCGGCACCTCTTCAGAAATCCGTAAAATTAGTTTTATTTAAAAATGTGTAGTGTTCGCGTAAATATAAGAAATCATTAAATAATTGATATTGCATTTGTTTCAATAATTGATTTGTTTAATAAAGTGCAAATAATAACAGTTGTATGATAACTCACTGTGACATACAATGACTCACTTACCTGGTATACGTATCACACGCGGACGAATATTGCAACTGTCGTAATTAAACAAAGGAAATTATTATCACATCTACCGCCTTTTTAAAAACATTCCGCTAAAGCATACTCGACTGAAAATGCTCGCTAGTAGAAATAAGCCAAAATGGGAACATGGGGATTGTAGTGAGGAACTCAAATCTTTTAAATCTGGGCTTTTGGCCTTATTCAACTCAAAATTTACCACTCTTCATTCCGTGATAAATGAAATTAGGAAACAAAATACCGATATACGCAAGTCTTAGGACCTTATGTCTGAAAAGTATGATGAAGTAATTTTCAAAATAGAAAAACTGTAATATGAAAGAAATAAGAACCATATCTACATTCAATCACTTGAGTCTAAATTGGAAAATATGGAATGACACCTCCGGGCGGTCTGCCTGGAAATTAAAAGTTTTAGTATAGTAATATCGCTATGGGAGCAAACATACAACAAGGGGAGCGCTAACCATCTGAGCTACCACGGCTCGCTCGCTGTAAATTTCACAGTAAACGAGCAACCCGGGTTCGGCCCCAATGAAATTATCAATTGCAATTTTAAGTGCTGATTTACCACGTGCTTGACGGTGAAGGAAAACATCGTGAGTTAACTTGCATGTCTGAGAAATAAGAAAAAAAGTATCTCGAAGACATGTAAAGTTCGCCAACATGCATTGGGGCAGCGTCGCGGACACTTCTTTGCCCTGCCACTACACGGTGATAAGTATGACGAGTAATTTGTTTTAAAATTAAAATACGAAAAATAAGTTCATGTTGTTTTTTTTTTCTTCAGTCTGTAACAGTGACTGCGGAACATTAATCTTACCTATCGTATTACAAGCTATTACATATCGTTTTATGCATAATTACGTAGCTTATTACGTATAATTAAGTAGTAGTTTTAACAGTGGTAGAGCCACGCGGCAGCTTTTATTGTCGCACGGATGGGCCGGCTCGAACCGGGGTAGTACCACGACCTCACAGAAAACCAGCGTGAAGTAGAGGTTTACCTCTGCGTTTCGCTTGGTGAGTGCAGGTGGCCGGAGGCCCTTTTTACTGGAAATGAGGCATTCCATCTTAGTCCTCACGGGTGACAACGCATCTACATTTTGATTTGTAACAGAGGATAGATGTAGATGTCTATGGGCCGCAGCAACCACTTACCATCAGGTGGACTGTGTGCTCGTTTGTCACCCTTATCCAATAAAAAAAAAAAAAAAAAAAAAAAAGCGTATTACGTATAATTACGTAGTTTATTATGTATAATTTGCTAGAATTTGATCACAGTACCAGATGCCTTGCACCTTTGACGTTGCTGGTCGTCACTTGTTCAGGTAATGTACGTTTTTCACGTTGTTATAGTAAGGAAACTAGTTACAAATTCGATATTAATATTTATCAGGAACCTTGTAAACGCGTTAATATTCAATATCGGTCCGAGCACGATGTACTTTGTTGAAAATTATAAAAAACAACCTTTGGGAGACTTGAAAATTATCGAGGTGTTTGTAGTTTGGGAGTGACGAGTTGAACGAGTTACTGACCGCACGTCTGTATACTTAAAATTAAGTTTAAAAATCATATCATGCAGTAAAACCAGTATTTATGCAGTAACTATTTATCAGTGTAATCCTTACAAAATTATCTATCGTTTTGTGTATGTGTCAGTTCGGAATTTCAAGTGATAGTGCGTAAATAAACGTTTAATAACTCATACAACTGTGTTTTTGTGTTTTAACATTAGATCCGTGCCGTGTCACCTTGAAAGTTAAACCGGTCACCCGCCCTTTAACTGACCAGTGTGTGACGACACCTTTTTGCTTTTATTAGCTATTTTCGCTGCAATTGCTATCGGTCGCTTGGTATAGCGTTTCAACGTAGTGATTTTAACCATAAACGGTGGATCAAATCTCCAGATCTCAGTAGCTTTTTGCGCTTTTTTTTTTGTTGCAGTTTGCTTATTAATTGATATTTGATTTTTTCTCTTTTTTTTGTTCTTTTTTCTTATTTGTTCTTAATATAAGTATAATCATAATGCCGAATAAAATTGATTGTGTTGGTTGCCGAAACCCAATTTTGGCAAAGAAACATCTTCAATGCAGTATGTGCCAGCAGCCTTACGACCTCCAGTGCGCCAATATTAAATTGAGTCTTTTTAATAGCATGACAGGGGATCAAAAGGCTAAATGGAAATGTGTGTTATGTATTAGTAAACAGCCGAAAACCGATAATACAGATACCCCGGTACGTGTGGGTGTAGAAGGGGTCAATAGAAATAGAGGTGCAGCAGCAGTGAGTCCGCAGGACTCACTAGACGACGACAGAGCGCAGAGTGAAACTATACCAGCAAAAGACCTACAATTGCTTATGATGGAGGTACGACAATTCAAAGAGGAAATGAGAGCCACACGTCTCCAAATGGAATTACTGAATGGAACTTTGGCTGGTTTAGCGCTTAGAATTGATGAATCCGATGGAAAAATTGAAAAGCTAGAAGCCCGTGTGGGCATCCTGGAAGGTCGTCTTGCTGATAGTAGTACGTCGACCGATGTAGGTTCTTTGCTGGATACAATTGAGCAACTAAAGTGTGATCTCAATGAGCGTGATCAGGAACTATTGTGTAATGATATAGAAATTACTAGCATCCCTGAAGAGAGGGGTGAAAACTTAATACACATTGTCACCACTCTGGCCGTGAAGTTGGGTGTCAACCTTTCTGAGAACGATTTAGTCAGCGCCACACGGGTGGGAAGGGTATATATGTCCTCTGATTCTGTGCCGGAGCCGCGCCCGAGGCCTATAGTCGTGAAGCTCGGCAGACGTGCTCTTAAGGATCAGGTGCTGACGGCGACTCGCGTTCGTCGCGGCATCACCACCGAGGGCACCGGGTTACCTGCTCCGCACCGCCGATTCTACGTCAATGAGAGACTAACGAAATTCAACCGGCGGCTTTTTTGGCAAGCTCGTGAACTCGGAAGTAGACTGGGCTGGCGGTTCATTTGGACAAGGGACGGTAGGATATACGCGCGCCGGCACCAGGGAGCTGAGTCTCCGCGTCAGCGTATTCGTACGGAGAGGGACTTGAGCCGGGTTTTTGGGGCTGATGCTGTTAGTGGATCTCTTATCAAAAATGATTAACTGCAGCCGTATTTTTTATTATTTATATGGTATTACTTCAATATACATTTGTTGGATCAAGCTATTATCATGTGTTAAAGAATATCATTTATGTAGTACCTACTGTTGTTTTGTTATTTTATTTGTTAGCTGTATCTTCTACTGGTTATTTTTTAATTGTCTCAAAATTTTAGTCAATGCATTTTCATCATTTTTGTATCTTACCGCACTAGAATCACAAAATATAAATAAAATGCAATGTAATGTAACTTATACTTTGTTAAATGACTTGTTTAAATGTTATGATGGAATTCGTGATACATTTTCAACCTTCTTTTATCATAATTATGTATTAATATATGTGTTTTGTTTATTAGTATTGTATGGGTATTGTGTGGGCGCTGTTGCAGCGACAACAATTAACCGATATCGAGAAAAAATGCAGCGCAATATGACATGTCAATCTCAAAACATTTTCATCACACTTATCCTGCATTCTAGTTCTTTTAAAAATTCTTTTAAAAATAATTTATTTTGTTTTTTAAGTTATAATAAAATCGCAATCAAAGTTATTTAAGTTGGGTCTTTACAATGCGGGATCACTCAATACGGGACATGATAATTTTCTTATTGCTATGAATCGTTATAGCCCAGATATAGTTGTGATTAACGAATCATGGATTCAAAGTGGACAAGAGGCGCGTGCGCCGGCCGTGCCCGGCTACCGACTCAGAGTCACCCCACGCCCGCTACATATGCGCGGCGGCCGGGGGGGTGGACTCGCTTTTTATATTAAACGCGACGTCAACGTGAGATATTTGACCAGGCCTAATGAGCTAATTGAGCAGATGTGGTTATCGACTCGTGTCAATGGTTATTGTGTTGCTATAGGGACTGCGTACAGACCACAATGGATCAATATAGATGTATTCATAGATGCCATAACGGATTCCATTAATTATTTTTCAAAGTATGATTTTATTGTATTGTTGGGAGATTTTAACATTAACATGCTTGCGGGAAGTAATAGTAGTACTGTCAAACTGACTCAATTCCTTGACTACATGAACCTCCGTCAACTTGTCAGTGAGCCGACTCATTACACTTCGTATACTGAGACTCTGATAGATCTTGTATGTACTAACGCACCAGTTCGCGATGTCACTGTTAATAATATAATTGGTTCCAATGGACACGCAATGGTTAATGTTACTCTGTCATTAAAAAAGGTTATAATCCCAACTAGAACTTTTAGTTTCAGGCCCATTAATAAAATAAATTTAAATGCATTTAATAATGATCTATATGCAATCAATTGGGACGATGTAACTGAGTCACCTTCAGTAGATATGATGGTGGAAAAGTTTAATTCAATGATTCTCTCTCTCTTTGATAAACATGCAGCAGTGAAAACAGTAACTCTAAAAAACAATTATTCACTGCCGTGGGTAACCGATGTCTGCAAAATGATGATCGATGAGCGTAATATGGCTCACGATGTCTATCGAAAATCCGGATCAGACGAACATAAAAAATATTACAAGGAGCTTAAAAGTCTAGTTTTAAAAAGTATTTCACAAGAAAAACGGGCCTACTTCAATAGCTTAGTTAATTCTCAAGCTAAAAATAGCAAAACGTTTTGGAAAAATTTGAAGGAAAAAATTTTGGTTGACCCCTCGAAAGACAAATCCTTGCCTCCCCATTTCAATGACCCAAACAAAATTAATGATCACTTTTTGAATATTCCGGGAGACAACGTAGTCTCCAATGCAGACATGTTATTTTTTTGAACATAATAAATTCAATACAGAGGTATTTAAATTAGCTCCCGTAGGTGCAACGGATATTTCTAAATATATAATGTCCATAAAATCGAATGCTGTTGGACACGATGGAATTAACAGAGATATGATCTTACTCTCTCTTCCTTGTACTCTGGATGCAATCACGGCTATAATTAATAAGTCAATTGTGACTGGTATAGTTCCTAATAAGTGGAAGGAGGCACTAGTGACCCCAATACCCAAAAATGAAAACCCAGTCGAGTTAAAAGATCTCAGGCCCATCAGCATTTTGCCATTCCTTGCTAAACTGCTGGAGAAAGCTATTTGCGAACAGTTAACTAAATTTGTTGAAGCGACTAACATCTTGCCTCATTTACAATCTGGGTTTCGCAAAGGATGTGGCACAGCGACTGCTTTAGTCGATGTCACAGACAACATATTAGCTGAACAAGATTCCGGTCACAGTACGATTCTAACGCTATTGGACTATTCCCGCGCTTTCGACTGCCTAAATATTCCCCTGCTGCTTGCTAAGCTGTCATATTATGGTTTAGACAAAAATTCGGTAAAGTGGTTCAGTAGTTACTTGATTAATCGGTGCCAGTCAGTAAAATTGGTAAAGAGTGATGGGTCTACTATACGTTCTCACCCTAGGCTTATTAATCGTGGTGTTCCTCAGGGTTCAATACTTGGTCCACTTCTTTTTATAATTTACTGTGCTGACCTTGTTAAAGTTATAAAATATTCTATGTACCACTGTTACGCTGACGATGTGCAAGTATACGTGTCAGCCTCACCAGATAAGTTACCACAAGCTGTGACACGGCTTAATGATGATCTGGACAGGATTGCTGACTGGTCAATGCGGAATGCTCTTGTTTTAAATCCCTCAAAGTCAAAATATATAGTCATGGGCACAAAGGCGCAAATAAGTAGAATTTGTGGTGAGCTAGACGTTAAGATTAAAGGTACACATATATTGCGCGTGGATGAAGCCAAAAACCTTGGTATAACCTTCGACAGTAATCTTAGATTTGAAAATCATGTCCTTAATATGGTAAAAAACTGTTTTTATCGTCTAAAGGTATTATACCATATCCGTGACCAACTATCTGTACCGTCGCGCATTACTCTTTGCGAGTCATTAATTTTATCTCGGCTTAACTACGGAGATGTTGTTTATGGACCTCGAATTTTCAGCAAAACAAAGCGACTAATACAGCGCGTGCAAAATGCATGTTGTCGGTTCTGTTTTGATGTCCCCCCCAGAAGTCACATTACTCCTTTCTTGAACACTGCTTCCATGCTCAACATGGACTCACGTAGAGAGCTACATTTAGGAGGGCTTGTTTTTAATGTCATTAAGTTTAAAAAACCAGAGTACCTGCATGTAAAGATAAAATTTGCTAAGCAAAATTCTGGAAAACAATTGAGGTCCATAAGATCAGCACTCCTGTATCACAGCCATAAAACAGCGGCATTTACTGGCAGTTTCCGATATATGGCAACGAAGTGTTGGAATAACATCCCACCACCAATAAGAAATCTTAACACCAATTACAATTTCAAAAATAAATTCAAAACATATCTTCTACATAAACAAAAACAAGGTATTCCCAAACACTTTGTTTGCCAGCTATAAACCACGGTATTTTTTTGTTCTTATTAACTCATCATAGCTGTCTAAGCCTTTTAGGTACTACTTTTAATTTGTACGCAAACTTACACACTTACAGTAATTTTACTAAATTAAACCCAGGATGCAAATCGTAGGGCTGAAAGGACACATCTTTCAAATATACATATTTACACTGATTAACTATTGTGCTCATTTTCTTCTCGTCATCTCGAGGGTAATAGCTGAAAATCAGTGTTTGCTCTCTGAGCAATATTAATCGCTGAGCTAGGACCCATTTGTCAAACTGCAACACACATGTACATTTAGATTTTAAGTTTTTGTAAATTATTTTTTTTTTCGTAATATGTTACTTTGTACTTAGTTTAGTTACTGAATTTACGTGTGTGATTGGAGAAACAAATAAATGCTTTATCTATCTATCTATCTATCTAGTATCTACCTAGTACCTATACGTACGTTTGGGTATAATCTTATATATAAACTTATTAATAACGTAATTACAGTCAGTCTTACGTCAACACTCAAGCGTTTCATTTCTCTCGTCCTTATATGGCGACCCTGCCAGGATGGCGCATCAGTAACGCGAGATGACTTAGTTTTGATACCGACCCGTGTGTTCGATGTGCAAAAAAAAAAAAAACAACAAAATTATGGTGTTGCTTTTGTTCGCGCTTTAAAATATGTGTAACTCTAAAGTAGAAAAGGAGGACATTTTTATAAACCAAAATGCTGCGGCTGCAGAAAATAACGCATATATAAAGGAGTTAAAATTTCACGCGTCCACTACAAATATTCTACTACTGGTAATATTGCTATTGATGGCTCTTTTCATCCTCTATATTATATGGAGAGTATACCGAAAAATGCACCACCGCTGGGTCCAGCAGGGGATACATCAGTATATACTCCGTGGATCATTCAGACGTCAACGGGCTACCTTACCGGGTTCTACAGCTGTTATTGATCAAGAAACATAATTTCAAGTGATTCCTAATTTACGTTGTACAAAAAAGTTATTAATATTCTAAGAAAGTAATGTATTGTAAGTGATGTAACCCGAGCAACCTGACTCCGGAATGCAAAACATGCTTTTGTAAGGAACGTAATGGAGAGATGGACTTTGATAGGTATTTGAGTCTATATGTAGCTTACGTAACAACTATTTAATATTAAGTATAAAATATTATATTTGTATAACTTAAAATTAAAAAAAAAATTAGTAATAATGAATTTTAATCATAAGCATATTTTGTTGAGTTATGGCAGATGATTTAAAAGTATTGTGTCAAGAGCTAAAAATAATTAAAGAATATTTAAGAAAAATTGGTCCGGACCAAGAATTATTATTTTAAAAGAAATTGAAAGAATCTATGACAAAGACGACCAAAGAGTGATATTGAATGACTTTCATCTCCTCCCCACTAGTGGCCACGCGGGTATCAAGAGGATGTTGAATAACATTAAAAAATATTACTTTTGGCCAGGTATTGAAAGAGACATAACAGCATTTGTAAGACGGTGCGACAAATGCCAGAAACAAAAGCATTCCGTTTCCGTTAGGGAGCCTATGACTGTAACGTCTACAGCTCAAACTCCCTTCGAGAAAATTTTCTTAGATATCGTAGGACCTCTAGATAGAGATAGTTATAATTATTCATATATATTAACACTCCAATGTGAGATGTCTAAATACGTAGAGGCATATCCGTTAGTTTCTAAGAGTTCTGTAGAAGTTGCACAGGCTTTTGTAAACAATTTCATTCTTCGCCATGGAATACCGAAGGAGATAGCCACAGATCGAGGTACCGAGTTTATGTCCACAGTTATGAAAGAGGTATGTAGTTTATTAAAAATTAATAAATTAAATTCCACAGCCTACCATCACGAGAGTATTGGTGCACTTGAAAATTCCCACAAGAGTTTAGCAGCATTTTTACGTATACAGACAGACAATCACCCCGAATCTTGGAGTTCTTGGATACCTTTTTGGTGCTTTTCATATAATACTTCCGTTCACCGCGAAACTAAGTATACCCCATTCGAGTTAGTTTATGGCAAAAAATGTAATTTACCCAGTAATTTAACTAAAACCGTAGAACCCCTCTATAATTACGAAGATTATCCGTTAGAGTTAAAATATCGCCTACAAACCTCCCAAAAGGAAGCAAGAGAAAATTTAATCAATAGTAAAATTGTTAGGAAATCCAAATATGATTGTAAAGTGAACGCTATAACTTATAAAATTAATGATTTGATATTAATTAAAGAAGAAACTGGTAACAAACTCAGCGCCATTTATTCAGGTCCATATTTAGTAATTAGAGATTGCTCACCGAATGTTGAAATACTAAAAAATGGCAAAAATTACATTGTTCACAAAAACCGAACTAAGTTGTATTATCCTTAAAATAAATGTAATAAATTTATTATAATATTACATATATAATATTGTAATAATATTATAGTTCATAAGTAATACATTACAGACATTGTGTACTTAATCGATTATAATTATAATAAATTAGTGTATTAAGTTTTATTAATTATTATTACTTTACCTTAATATTAAGTATTATAATACCAATTGTAATCATATTAATCTAAATATTTTGTAACTATTTGTTTATGCTTTTACCCATGTTTACATTTTAAAAAATTAGAATATAATTATTGTGTAATTTTAAATGTTAGTATTATAAAACAAAAAAAAAAAGAAATGCACATATTCATTTCTTTTTTTCTTTGGGAAGGAAGGTGTAGTATCTACCTAGTACCTATACGTACGTTTGGGTATAATCTTATATATAAACTTATTAATAACGTAATTACAGTCAGTCTTACGTCAACACTCAAGCGTTTCATTTCTCTCGTCCTTATAATATATATAGTCCTAATAATATCAATTCAATAATTCTTGACCATCAAATTATTTTCAACCGATTTCAAAAAGGAGGAGGTTCTCACTTCAAATAACTGTATTTTTATGTGTTTTACGATATAACGGTGAACCGATTTTTAATTATTATTCTTTTATTTGAAAACTAGAGCATTTCTGTGGCCCCATATAAAATTCCAAAACTACTGGTCAAATCTAGATCAAATTTATATGGGGCCAATATAAATTTGATGAAGATTTTTATTTTTATATTAACCCTTTTTATAGAACTGCTTGAAAAGAAAAGAGGAAAATTCAAATATTTAAAAATTTAAAAATATTCGTGTAGAAATATGACAGAAAAACGTTGCAGCGATCAATTTAAACTCTTACGTCCACAAGCAGTGCTTGCTCAAATCCGTTTGGAGCTGCAGTTTTCGTGCCGTTCGTCGTTGTCTGGTCAAGATATTTATTATTTTCCCATTTGCAGCTGCGATACCTCGTACCATTGTATTCATAAGTTGTATGAAAAATATATGATAACCTAGAACTAATTCGTTTTAGTCCATTTTTATGTATTATATTTAATATTTGATGATGACAAGCGAGCACACAGTCCACCTGATGATATGTGGATGCTGTGGCCTATAGACATCTACATCTATCCTCGTTTGCAAATCAAAATGCATATGTGTTGTCAGCCGTGAGGTCTAAGATGGGATGCCGAAAAACAGTTTATATATATATATATAGTGGCTCTACCACGTAATACATTTATTTTTACTTTAAAATGTTTGGTAAAGGTACTTTGGTTCATCATGTTCGCTTATTCATTCATTAATTATTATCAAAGTCCACTCCTGTTGCTCTTATATCCATATTTAGCCGAATCTAATGTAAGATTATATTCGATTGATAATGTAACGTTTATATTACGCCTCTCGTACCTAGAGTAATTTATTGGGAATAAAGAGATACGCCTCCCTTCTTTTTCGGCACTTTGGCCGATAGTTGGGACGCTCCGCTTTTAAAACACTGGATTCGCCTGCACATGCATAAGCGGTAAAATTTTAAATCGTAGTAAATAATATAAAATGTATCGTTTAAATAAGTAATTTAAGTAATTTTTGATATTGTTTTTATAATTATATGATATTTTTTTATTTTAGATTTGAAGCAATTTTTACTAACAGTAAATATTAAAAAAAATGTAATGTTAGTAACATTACATTTTTTGGATTTTACCAATTTATGGATCTTTTTCTGAAATAAAGTTTGTTATTATTCTTATAAAATAAATAAAGGTTAACCCGCACTTTAAAAGGCCGGCAACGCACCTGCCGTTACATTCCCCTGGTGTTACAGATGTTCAAGTGCGGCGGTCGACACTTACCATCAGGGGAGCTGCATGTTTGTTTGCTTCCTCTTCTATTAAAAGAAAGAAACCTTTAAAGTATTTAGCGACTGTTACATACATAGTCTTTTAGATTATTTAATAAAACAATAAAGAAGGTTGACTTTGTAAGTTCCAAATTTTAAATAGTGTTATGAAGATTATTTGTCGGAGAATGTTTATGTTATGTATATATATACATTTGTATACCTACGTATTACAATGCGTGGCTGTGCCCACGCGCCCTCTGTTAAAAAACCAGTGCATAGCAAGCTACCGGCCGTTTAACTCGCTCCCTGACCGTATACATAACATAGGCGACGAGTACCCGCGTAAAAAGTAATTACAAATGTCTAATTCACATTTTGTAATATTATACAGTTTTAACCACGATATACAGGAGCGGAAAACATATAAAAGCTGAACAAATTAGTGGTTCTTGGCAAATAAAATTAATAATACAACGGATCCGAGCGGGAAAAAGAGAAGAGCAATTTTGCTAAGTGCACTCTCGGAGGGTGCCTATAGGCTCGCTAAGAATTGAGCCTTACCCAAGGACGTGCAGGAGGTGCCCTACAATGACATCCTACGAATATTCGACATCAATTTTAACCCAAAGATTGTCAGTTTCACGGAATGACACAACTTCTATGCAGCATCGCAGCAACCCGGTGAAACACATTCACAGTGGGCCGCGAGACTGCGTGGTCTTATGTCACGCTGCGCTTTCCATAATATAGAAGAGGCCCTACGAGACCTGTTCATTATGGGAATGATGCCTAGTCTTGAGAAAGAGAATCTTTACGCCCAAGATATTACAAATCTAACTCTCACGAAAGCTCCATAATTTGCTGAAAACGTCCGTTGTGCGAAATCAGATGCAATCGCCAATGCCAGTACAGCCGACGCTACCACAGCTTCTACTGGCGCGTTGTACAAGATTAGACCAATAGATAAGGTGCAAGAAGTGTCAAAAGTGATCTTTCGGTAAAACAAAAGTGTAAAGTGTGTGGCTATACGAACCACAAGGATTCGGAGTGCCGGTACGCGGATTTCGTTACTAGGAAATGTAACGTCGTAGGCCATCTAGGTAGAATGTGTACGTCAAATAAAGTTAACTACGTAGATAATGGAGCCGGAGACGATAACATCGGTGAGGATGGTAAGGTATTTAAAATTCGTTCGTTGCGGGGTGAAACGATGGTCGAGACCGTGTTTATTCGTGGAACGGCGTTTAAGTTTGAAAAAGATAGCCGTAACTGTGATACCGGAAAAATTATATAAATTTCATTATAAAGTATATTCCATTAATTGTTCCTCATAAAAAGTTGATGAGCTACACGGGTGATAGCATAACATGATGTGTAGGCACAATTCGGTTGCCCGTGTACTATACTAACAGCTCACACACGCTCAAGGTGTACGTCGTCCGTTATCATCAGTTTAATCAACGGTGATTTACTGTCAGGGTACCCTATCCTCCGTGGAAAAACTGCAATGTTAATTTCAAGTTCTTTTTTCTGATAAATTATGTCGTTTTACCAAACATATGGTGCACTTAAAGTTAAAAGATAATGCAAAACCAGTTCTCTTTAAAGCGAGACCGATTGCATTTGCCCTACGGAATAAGATAAACGGTGAATGGTTGAGTTAGGTGTATTGTTACGGACCGCAGCTGCCCCTGCAAAGGTAGCCCAGGCTGGGGCCCATAGCAGCCTGCTGGACGGGCAGACACGGATCGGGCCCAAAGGCCATATGGAAGAATTTCCTATAATTCTAAGCTATATGGGAGAAGGCTAGGGAAATATAGTACGTACCTGTTTTCGACTCTTAGATCCGTAGGCCGTAAGTAGGTGTGAGGTGCATGGCAAGAAGTGTTTCATCATCATCATCATCATTACAGCCCTTCACAAGTCCACTGCTGAACATAGGCCTCCCCCAAAGAATGCCACAAAGCACGGTCCTGAGCCACCTGCATCCATCGACTTCCTGCATATCTTACCAGGTCGTCACTCCATCTAGTGGGGGGACGCCCTACACTTCGCCTGCCGGTACGAGGCTGCCATTCGAGAACCTTTCTTCCCCATCGGTTGTCGGTTCTTTGAGCTATATGGCCGGCCCATTGCCACTTCAGCTTACTAATCCGTTGGGCTATGTCGGTCACTCTAGTTCTACTGCGGATATCCTCATTTCTGAGTTTATCACGCAGAGAAACTCCGAGCATAGCCCTCTCCATAGCTCGCTGAGCGACCTTGAGCTTCCTCATCCGGCCAGCAGTGAAGGACCACGTCTCAGTTCCGTATGTCATCACTGGCAACACGCACTGGGTGTACAGTCTCGTTTTCAAGTTTTGAGGTATACCTGACGAGAAGATGTGCCGTAATTTCCCGAACGCTGCCCAACCGAGTTGAATCCGTCGATTGACCACTCGGTCGAAGTTGGACTTACCTAGTCGGACTATTTGTCCCAGGTAAACATACTCGTCAACAACTTCGAGCTTAGTGTTCCCAACAACTACCGGCATAGGAGTGACATTGACATTAAACATGATCTTTGTTTTGTCCATGTTGATCTTAAGACCTATCCGTTGGGAAACACTATTAAGGTCATTGAGCATAGTGCTATATACCCCCCATGAGTAGTGTTTAGTGATGTGTAAATGTCTGAGACCTGGACCAGCTTAGGCGACCAGCAGCGGCCGAGTTTCAGGCTGCCCCACAATGCTGCATCGCTCCAGCAGGCTCCACCGCTGTTTCTTTCTTCATTGTCACTTTTTCAGTCTATTACCTTCATTGTACATTTAACTAACTTAAGTTCGCCTAATTTCACATTCATCGTAGAATCCAACACGTGATACCCGACACAGTAAGGACAGTAGTTCAAAATTCGACATTCAATGTTCCAGATTCACTTATCACAAAATAATAAATAGGGAACTAACGCGATCTCTTAATGAGTCATACGGTTCAGCGTTAAACACAACTAAGTTCCTTCATTCGACACCAAAACACCACGTCGCGAAAAAAATTTAAAATACGCCTCGTTGACACGTAAACTAACAAACCAACCAACACACAAAAAAGGGCACTTAACGCGACGGCACAATTATAATGATTTCCAAACAATGTACCGGGAGACGCTCTCGACCAAGGAATGCGCGGTTCGAATCCTAGACCGCATATCTACTAGACGCGCGCGTGCACAGTTCCGCACCACCCGAACAAGTTAAATATTGCAAAATTCACATATCCACGTAGCGAATTAACACGCCTAAATCTAACTATCTGGACCCTACACGGTCGCGTGAACTTCGGCCGCGATAATCGAGATACGCGGGTTCCCCGCATCGCGGCCAGCGAGCTACTCCCTCTCGCCCACGAGCGTCACACGTTGGGAAGCTGCCTACCGCTCCCCCTCCCCTCGATGCGCGTGACACCTGGTGCCATCGTGCGACTCACGAAGTCCAACGTTGATTGGATATCGTACAAATTACCTTTTTTGGCCTAATCAGGTATTAAAAGACTAACAACTAACAAACGACGCGTCCCCTATAGTCCCTGTTTTAAAAAGAAATGGCACTATTCGCTTGTGTGCCGATTACTCGGTTAGTATTAATAGGCAATTAAATATCCACCAGTATCCTCTGCCAACTGCCAAGGAATTGTTTGCAAAGCTTTATGGTGGAAAAAATCGCCAAATTAGACTTATCTATGATTTATAACCAATTTGAGCTGGATGACGAGTCACAAAGGTACACTGTAATTAATACTCATTGTGGATTATACAAGTATACTAGGCTAGTCTTTGGGCATGCTCCAGCGCCAGCAATTTTGCAGCGCGCGATGGAGGGCCTAGTAGGTGGACAGGAAGGCGTGCTGTGTTTGCGGGAGGACGTGCTCATTACGGGGCGTAACGATGCCGAGCATGCTGCACGCATTCGGGCGGTGTTGCAGACATTACAAGAAGCAGGATTGACCTTGCAAAGGGAGAATTGCGAGTTCTATAAAGATGAAGTTAGCTACTTGGGTTATGTTATCAATAAAAATGGGTTGAAAAAGTCTCCAGATAAAATTAAAGGAATAGTAGACTCCCCTGCACCATCAAATATAAGCCAACTGCAATCGTTTTTGGGCCTAGCAAATTATAATAGAAGCTTTGTACCAAGTGCAGCGTCTGTTTTAAGCCCACTTTATAATCTGCTAAAAAAGGGGGTAAAATGGTCGTGGGGTCTGGATCATCAAGAGGCATTCAAAAATAAAACTGCTATTAGCATCAGACCTGGTACTCGTCAACTTCAACCCCGAAGCAAGGTTAATCCTGACTGTAGATGCGTCTCCGGTTGGCTTGGGTGCGACACTGTCGCAAGTAGGTTCCGACAGGCATGAAAAGCCGATTTCGTTTGCATCGTGAAATCTAAATGGCCGAGTGAAGGCGATCACAGTCGATCGTGTGCCTGCTGTACTATCCTATGTCAAAGGAGTCACAGACAAGGTTCGCTACATCTTGAAGCGAGCTTCCATTAAAACATACTTTAAGCCGCCGAAGAAGATTAGTAAATTTTTACCATCCGTCAAGTGTCATATCCCTCTACAAGATGCAGGAGTGTACAATCTGTATTGTTAATGTGGTCTCTCTTACATAGAATAAACAAAAGGATCTATAAAAACCCGCGTGAAAGAACATATAGCTGACTTGAAGCACTGACGTTCCGGGAAGTCCACAGTCAGTGAACATGATCACGATCGTCCCCGCCATTACATTAGATTTGATAGACCACAAATCCTTGCAGAAGAACACCGATTCCTACCAAGGATGACTCTCGAGACTATTGAAATGAATAAATATCCTTATTTAAATAGAGAAGATGGATGGGTGCTGCCACCTGCTCGGGATCCAATAAAATTAAATCTAAACCCAAGCATCCACTGCACGACTTCAAGATTTTTTTTATATGATAGGGTGACAAACGAGTACACAGTCCACCTGATGGTAAGTGGTTGCTGTAGCCCATAGACATCTACATTTATCCTCGTTTGCGAATCAAAATGCAGATGCGTTGTCACCCGTGAGTACTAAGATAGAATGCCTCTTTTCCAGTAAAAAGGGTCTCCGGTTTTCTACACTCACCATACGAAACACAGCAGCGTCAAGCTGCTATTTGACGTTGGTATTCTGTGAGAGCGTGGTCCTTCCCCGGTTGAGCCGACCCATTCGTGCTACAACTATACTACTAATATAGCTGCAGCATGGCTCTACCAAATTACTGATACTGTAATTAATATTCAAAAACTGAAAGTAGCCGGGCTAACTATGACATCGGGACGTCAAACACCTCAGTCCCCCCCCCCCCCCTCCCGTGACCATGGATGCAGCAATGCACCCGAAACGTCGGGAATTAAAAAGTTAAATTAAACGCGATAAAATCCGTAAAAATTAGTTAAATTTAACGTGTAATAATAATAAATGTAAGTGTGTGCTAGTGTGTGTAAACGAAATTTAAAGTGTTTTTTCTATAATTTAATTACATGCCAAAAGACCATAAAGACATGCAGGTTATTTCTTTTAAGCAGTTACTCCTTAGACTAAATCGGTAAAAGCTATTCAATTAAATCCGGATTTGTGTGTGGACATGCGTGTAATTTTGATGAGCGAAGTTACAAATTACGTACGTGTAATGATCCCTCTTCTGCTTTCAAGTCATTTGTGTTACGTTTACAAGATTGAAAGACATTGGGAATCGAAACAGCCGCTTACTGGCAGTTTAATAGAGCTAAAGAATTTTATTTTTAAAAAGAAGATACCTTGTAAGCAGCAATACTGGAAAATCCAGTGAGTTCGAAATTCGGGTGGATAAATGACGAAATCATCTTGGTTAGTAGCGAAATCAACTGTATGATACTGATATCTCTGTAATTTTAGCTACGTTTGGGAACATCTTTTGAGTGAGTTCGGTTTTTGATTCAAGAAACTGATAAAGTTGTCGGGAAAGCTAACGCATCTTACCTATAACAATAAGTTGTTTTGAAAATATTTCTCTAGATAAATCATTTTACAACTCGGCACGCATATTCTTGATTTTATTTAGTATCTTGACGTGTTTTCTCAAGCTAGACTTTAAATATGCATTAAGTTCATCAGCTGGTATTGACCGTGGAAACACTGGCTATGTTTGATGAAAATCTCTTGCTAACGAAGTCATCGCACCGCCAATTTGGTACGATTGATTGGTTTTAAAAACAATAAAAAAAAACAAAGTCCACTTCTGAACATTGGCTTTCTTTAAGAAATCCATCCATTGATTTCCTGAATCTCTCACTAGGTCCTCACTCCATCTACTATGGAGCACTTTGCTTACCTGTACAAGGCTGCCACTCTAGAACCTTTTTTCCCTATAGTTTGTCGGTTCTTCAAGCTCAATGACTAACCTATTGCCACTTCAGCCTGCTGATCCGTTGAGCTACGGTATCAACAGTAATGGCGAGTATGTCACTCATCTTCGATTTGCCGATGCTACGAGTATAGTCATTACGGCAAAATCGCGGTAGGAGATTGGTAATATACTCAACGACCTCAATAGTGTTTCCCAAGGAATACGACTTAAGATGAGTTTTAGTTCAATTTACATCTTTTTCATAATGGGATCGTGATTATTAAAATTTTTGTATTTTCGAAATAAAGAAAATTTAGCAAATATTATTTTTTTCTGAATAAATATTCTATTACTTTAACTGTAAAGCCAACGTAAATGAAAACACAACAAAATAATCCCAAATGCAAGCTGTCGCATAAGAGGAATGAAAACTGAAACAACGCCACGAGAAAGTTTTTGTGAAAAATAAGTTGTAGTATACTATTTTCCAATTTGGCTTATATGTTACTTAATTGTATGAGGCCAATCTTTAACTGACCATATACCGCTCATAAATTATTTATATAACTGAAAAATAAAGTTAATAAAGTATTGAGCATTGAAATTGTATGTACTATGTACTAGAAGAGACGCAGAGTCTTGGTCGTTTAGAACACGCGTTAGTGCCCATGGGCTCAAACTTATTTAGCATGTGTCATAAACAGGTACTCTGAGTCTTTTTCCATGCCAGGTCTGTTAAGCTGGAATGGTCATTTGGGCAAAATCACTTAAATTTTTGCTAAATATTTAGTGCTCATTTAGTGCTAATTTAGTGCTGCAAATTTAAATTTCACGCCAAAATAGCTTGATCAAAAATTAGAAAACTGCTAGCTTTTAATTAAGGTAGCAGTGTTCTACCTATTAAAACGATAACCGCTTAATACAGCACCGAATAGAAGCATCAATAATTTAGTGCTCATTTAGTGCTGCCGATGTACGCAAAAACAAATATTGAGAATATATATATATTTTTTAATATCATAAATTCTGCTACTTTGACATCTTTAGCAGAGTATGTAAAGAAAAAATTGACATCCAAGTGGATTATCACCTAATGATATGAGATAATAAATTAGTGCCCGTTTAATGCTGTCGATATATGAAAAAGGATTTGAGATATAATTTTTTTTTAAATACCGTAAACTGCTACCTTGGCATATTTAGCAGCGTATGTACTGAAAAAATTGACATCGACATGAATTATCACCTAATGATATAAGATAATAAATTAGTGCTCGTTTAGTGCTGTCGATATATGAAAAAGGATTTGAGATATAATTTTTTTTAAATACCGTAAACTGCTACCTTGGCATATTTAGCAGCGTATGTACTGAAAAAAATGACATCCAAATTTCCCAAATGCTTTTTCGTATATCGACAGCACTAAATGAACACTAATTTATTATCTTATATCTATCGGAAATGACAACAGGAGATCCCACTTCTGATGTCGGGTCATGGGTGGCTGAGATGCGAAGCATCGGGTTTTCTTCACGCTCCGACATGGTTTTACGTAAATGTGGGCACACGAGCGAAAGATTATTTAAATCAAAATAACTTTATTTAGACTAGTAGTTGTACACGGGAAACAAACACGTGCGTCGGTAGCGAGCGTCCGCTCCGGCTGTCCGAACTCGACTGCCACAACACTCCGTTCCTTCTCTAGCCCTCGCTGCATCCCCTCTACCGACGATCGTGTCCAAGCGGTGGGACGCGCTTGCGTTTCCGGTAACGATAATATTGATTTGCAAAGGTAATTGTTAGATGGCGCTGCTTGTAGCACAATGGCGCCATCAATCCACGACACGGCCATCCCTGACTAGCACCCGTCCTCGGGTGCAGTGCCTGGGAACAAAATATTCTCAGAGAATAACTTAGCTCGGCTATCCTGCCTATAAAAATAAGTAGATTCCAAATGGTACTTTACTTCTCCTAGGTCTAAGTACAATAGTCAACTGTCATAATTGACAATGCCCTGTTATTAAGAGTTCTTACACAGTGCTTCCTGCACAACAAGGTTCATTGTGAAAGGTCCGATCAACAAGTTCCAACACAGTAATTTTAACAATTTTTTTACTCTTTACAATTCATAAGCAATGCATATTCAACTCGTGAAACTTTCATTGAAATCTGTGCACCAACACAGACCAGAATCGCACCAACGATTCTTTACATATCCGCCGTCACATATGCCAGAATCGCACCAACGATTCTCCACATATCTACCGTCACATATGCTATAATACACGAGGGGCTCTGTGCACCAACACAGGCCAGAATCGCACCAACGATTCTTTACATATCTGCCGTTACATATGCCAGAATCGCACCAACGATCCTCCACATATCCACCGCCAAATATGCTACAACACATCTGCCGCCACATATGCCAGAATCGCACCAACGATTCTCTACATATCTGCCGCCAAACATGCTACAACGCATGAGAGGCTCTGTGCACCAACACAGACTAGAATCGCACCAACGATTCCTTACAGACCCATCGCCACATGTTACTCATGAGGTGCGGTCTAAAGTTTTGAGTATGAGTATACAAGCATTCTTAATCAAATTTGGTCTCACTACCACTGTCATCAACTATGACTTCTAAATCTCAAGTAACTTGGTGATCGGGGATCTTCCTCACATGATCATGGGGGTATTTTTACACTTTTGCCACAATACAATCTTTGATGAGAGGGCATTCGGCCCAGAATCGTAATAAAATGGATACGACTCAACAGTATTCATCAGCACACCGCTGGATTTGCTCACATAGTAAACATCGACACGTCGCTCACTGCTCGCCTCTGCGGCAGGCGTAAGGCAAGCACACGTGGCTATTAAAACAAACTAGCACACGCCATAGTTAGCTGCCATGAAGCAACCTCACGTGGTCAAAACAACAGCACAGGACGTGCCGCACTCGCACAGCGAGCCATCGCATCTCCCCAGCGCCAGCGAGACGCTGCACCGTACCACGCACTCCAAAGCGTCAACGAGAACAGCAGGAGCACCTGAGGGTTCACAGGCATCATCGAGGTTGCAGTCATCGTGATCTGCGTGAAAAACAAGTTGTTAATTATGAGGACAACATACACAGTTGCCTATTCTCTCATCCATCACACATACGAGGCCCTCAAACAGAAATACGCTCTCATACCGTGAACTATAATAAAGCACTTCGCTTTCACATTTAAGCATACATCTCCATACGAAGTATCTCACACATACTCTTACTTGATCTTGCGAGATCCCACGTTAACCACGTGAACCACGTTAAAAACGTGAACCAGGATAGCGCCTGCCAGGACAGACCCTGACGCATGTTCAGAGAACACGATTTCCGCGCATACAGAGTATAAGGCTTCTGCGCACACAGTACGACTTCGGCGCACACATAGTGTAAGACTTCTGAGGCACGGCCGGGACGGCGCCTGCGTATACGCGTCTGCCGAAACTAGGCCATGTTATAGCTGGACCCGGCAGTCCGTTCCGACCAGCAAGGCACACACACTCACCTCAAACTCGCGCACATGTAGTCACATCATTCGTGCTACTGTAAAACACAAAAGAAAACATTAATAAGATTCAGTAGGATTTTTTTTAAAAGAATGCAGCACTACTCTCGGGACACTATTCATCTTTCCAGGGCACCAAATACTGAGCAGTGGCTACACGACAACCTCTGGTATGGTCCGATCCTCATGTAAATTTAAATACTCTCTTCAATGTCGGAACTAATTTGCTCTACTTCAATTTCGTCAGTTATACTTTGGTTTTCCAGCATTTTTCGCAACCAATTAAAAATGTAAACACTTATTCTTACAAAATATTTTTCAAGACAATGTTAGGAATAGATTTGCTTTCCTCATGTATCAAATGGTGATCGGTAGCAGCGGCAAATAACGTGGTCGCGGAGTCATAAGCCGACAGCATATTTCCACTCAAAAGCGAGTGCCACAGCACCACGCATTCCACTAAACCCTCAACATCAAATCCCAATTTTATCGACTTCGTAATACTCGCAGTAAACTGTAACACTCATCAACACACTAGAACACAGAAATACAACTTAGTGTTTTTAATTACGTTAAAGTCAACATGTTCTTTTTTTCGGTACATCGTTTAAACATTTTTAACTTTAAAATTTGCCCATATAAATCACATCTCGTGTATCAAATTACTATAACTCATTTAGAATACCTCCAACATTTCTTTCGACATTTGTTATCATATTTGGGTACGTTAAGAAATAATGAAATTACTTGCGGGTACTTTTTATTATGAATCGAACAAAACGATTTAACTTTTGGCTTAAAACATTTCACTTTTAACTTTTACTTTAATGATACGTCACTGTCGTAAATACGACAACATAATAACCCTCACACTATTCAAATGTTATAGGTGGACAGTAACAGGGACTTTATCCCACTTCTGATATCGGAAATGACAACAGGAGATCCCACTTCTGATGTCGGGTCATGGGTGGCCGAGATGCGAAGCATCGGGTTTTCTTCACGCTCCGACATGGTTTTACGTAAATGTGGGCACACGAGCGAAAGATTATTTAAATCAAAATAACTTTATTTAGACTAGTAGTTGTACACGGGAAACAAACACGTGCGTCGGTAGCGAGCGTCCGCTCCGGCTGTCCGAACTCGACTGCCACAACACTCCGTTCCTTCTCTAGCCCTCGCTGCATCCCCTCTACCGACGATCGTGTCCAAGCGGTGGGACGCGCTTGCGTTTCCGGTAACGATAATATTGATTTGCAAAGGTAATTGTTAGATAGCGCTGCTTGTAGCACAATGGCGCCATCAATCCACGACATATCATTATGTGATAGCCCACTCTGATGTCAATTTTTTCATTACATACTCTGCTAAATATGTCAAAGTAGCAGAGTATATGGAAATAAAAAAAAATATTTTCACAAGTTCTGTTTTTGCGTATATCGGCAGCACTCAATGAGCACTAAATTATTATCGTTCATCATTAGATGATAACTCACTTGGATGTCAATGTATCATCACATACTCTGCTGAAGATGTCAAAGTAGCAGTTAACGGTATTTAAAAATAATAATTTCCCAAATCCTTTTCCGTATATCGATAGCACTAAATGAGCATTAATTTATTATCTTATAGCATTATGTGATAGCCCACTCTGATGTAATCTTTTTCATTATACTCTACTATAGATGTCAAAGTAGCAGAGTTTATGATATTAAAAAAATATTTTCCCAAGTTTTGTTTTTGCGTATATCGGCAGCACTAAATAAGCACTAAATTATTATCTCATATCATTAGGTGATAATCCACTTGGATGTCAATTTTTTTCTTTACATACTCTGCTAATGATGTCAAAGTAGCAGAATTTATGATATTAAAAAATATATATATATTCTCAATATTTGTTTTTGCGTACATCGGCAGCACTAAATGAGCACTAAATTATTGATGCTTCTATTTGGTGCTGTATTAAGCGGTTATCGTTTTAATAGGTAGAACACTGCTACCTTAATTAAAAGCTAGCAGTTTTCTAATTTTTGATCAAGCTATTTTGGCGTGAAATTTAATTTTGCAGCACTAAATTAGCACTAAATGAGCACTAAATATTTAGGAAAAATTTTAGTGATTTTGCCCAAATGATCATTCCAGCTTAACAGACCTATGCAACCCGTACTATTGCACAGATTTTGTTCACGGTGTCTCTTCTAGTACGTAGTACATTTTAATAAATTAAAATAATATCTCTTAAAATGTGGTAATCCACATTTTAAGAGATATTATTTCAATGGCATTTAGTCGGATTATAGTTAATTAACTTACTCTTAGTGTGCGTCCACAGTGAATGCACGGCTACTAGGTCCTGTTGCGGGGGCGACGGCGGGACGTGCAGTAGCCACAGTGACGAGCGATGTTGGAGTGCTTAGACCGTATTTCAGATGTTCTTTACTAGACAGTTCAATCCTGAGATGGGAGATGGTGAACATAAGAGAGGGTGTGCACGAAATAAATAAAAACAAAGAAATAAATAGTGAATTTTATACTTTGTATGAAGAACTGAGATTGTACCCTAGAAAATTCTTTGAGTACACTCGAATGTCCGTGTCAACAATTGGTTATATCAAGAGTAAAATATCAGCTAAAATCATTAAAAAAATTGAAGAAGCACTAACGCCGAGCGATAAATCCAAACTGGTTTAGTCATAACGCGCGGGTAGGAACGTTTGAACAATACGCGCACTATCTCGCGGATGCTAGTCGCGCTAGGCGCCTGCGTTAGTCACTACACTATAGACCTAAACGGGCGTTTCATATGTTTGTTACTACGCGTCAGTAGTCGCAATCGCGCTAGACTCGCACTGTGGACCAGGGCTTATGTGGGTTAGTGCCAATAGGCAGGACATAAAATCTAGAAGTGACAACCGATGTCGTGTAAAGTTCATTGAGTGGTAGCCTTGTACCAGTAGATCATTAAGGTTAATGCTTCATAGTCAATGGATAAAGGAACTACTGTCTGAGGAATAGTAAATAGTATTTAATTTAAAAAAATGTATTTTGTGTTTCTTGAATGCTTCATTGGCTTAGGCACGTAGAAATAATGATATAAAGCAAATTTCTGGTGGAAAAATAAAGACGTCGGTAAGGGACGAAAGTTTAGCGACCAACTTAGTGATATATTGAAGTCGTACTAAATTAAGAGTTACCCTTACACGATGAACATGTATATACGTGAAGGAGGCGAGAGACGTGTGTCAGGATCATGCTACAAGAATGTTCACAGTCTCTCCCTTCTCCTCTAAATCACCGGTGTAAGTTAGCCATAGAAAATCTAGTGGTTTTCAGATATTATGACTATTTTTAATGATATTGGCATCGAAATTTTTGTACAATATTTGAAAATGGGTCCCATTTTTCTAAGAGCATTTTTAAAAATAAAATTAGTTCGCCACTCTATCCTTATGCGTATTGACGGACCTCACATGTCCTCAAAATATTTAGAATTTTTCAGACATGAAAATGTCCTTTACGACGTCATACTTATAACGTGGTAAATTAGCACTTAAAACTCTATTAAAAACTAGCTGGCACGGCAGTCATTATTTTGTCCTTACTAGGTAGTTGGAGGCGCGACGAGTTTTATTTTCACACACTCTTTTTTTATAGATTTATTTTACGTATAGCTAAATCTTCTTTGGTACTAACAGAATCCTCAGCAGCCATATTAATGACAATAAATTCAGAAAAAAAGGAATAAGATTACTCTTTTTTTACTCTTCCGTAATAGGGAATTTTTTAAAGTAGTTTAAATACATTTCGACAGCCCTATCGGATTCAACACCCTCGAAAACCATAAAAATTACACCAATGATGAAAAAATTGGTACCTACTTCAGTCGCCATCTTGGATTTACATTTCGACAGCACTATCGGCTTCAACACCCTCGAAACCCATGAAAATGACACTCATGATGAAAAAATTGATACCTATGGCAGCCGCCACCTTGTATTTACATTTCCACAGCACTATCGGCTTTAACACCTGCGTAAACCATGATAATGACACCCATGATGAAAAAATTTATATCTATTGCAGTCGCCATCTTGGATTTACATTTCGACAACCCTATCGTCTTCAACACCCTCGAAAACCATGAAAATGACACCAATGATGAAAAAATTTATACCTATTGCAGCCGCCACCTTGGATTTACATTTTGACAGCACTATCGGCTTCAGCACCCTCGAAAACTATGAAAATGACACCCATGATGAAAAAATGGATAAATGAATTTTTTTATAGGATAAGGGTGACAAACGAGCACACAGTCCACCTGATGGTAAGTGGTTGCCGTGGCCCATAGACATCTACATCTATCTTCGATTAAGAATCAAAATGCAGATGCGTTGTCACCGGTGAGGAGTAAGATGGAATGCCTCGTTTCCAGTAAAAAGGGTCTCCGGTTCTCTACACTCACCATTCGAAACACAGCAGCATTAAGCTGCGATTTTACGCTGGTATTCTGTGAGAGCGTGGTCCTTCCCCGGTCAAGCCGACCCATTCGTGCTACAACCATAATATAGCTGCGTGAAGGAGGCGAGAGACGTGTGTCAGGATCATGCTACAAGAATGTTCACAGTCTCTCCCTTCTTCTCTAAATCACCGGTGTAAGTTAGCCATAGAAAAGCTAGTGGTTTTTTTTTTTTTTTATAGGAGAGGGGGCAAACGAGCATGCGGCTCACCTGATGGTAAGTGACTACCGCCGCCCATGAACAACCGCAACACCAGGGGAATTGCAGATGCGTTGCCGGCCTTTTAAAAAGGAGTAGGCTCTTTTCTTGAAGGTCCCTAAGTCGTATCGGTCCGGAAAAATTGCTGGTGGTAAACTATTCTACAAGGAAGTTGTGCGAGGAAGAAAACATCTTCTAAATCGCACAGTGGTGGACCGCCAATCATCCAGATGGTGTGGATGGTATCGGGAGTTCTGCCGCGATGTGCGTTCGTGAAATTTGGCGGCTGGGATTAATCCGAACAATTCCTCAGAGCACTCCCCATGGTAAATGCGAAAGAAAATGCTAAGAGATGCAACATCTCTTCGCAGTGCCAATGAGTCGAGCCGATCGGAAAGGACTTGGTCGTCGACGATTCGAGCCGCTCTGCGCTGGATGCGGTCAAGTGGAAGAAGCTGGCACTGGGGAGCCCCAGCCCAGAGATGGGAACAGTATTCCATGTGAGGCCGAACCTGCGCCTTGTAAAGTTGCAGGCGTTGAGCCGGCATGAAATACTGTCCCGCTCTGCTGAGCACGCCAAGCTTTTTAGAGGCCAATTTGGCCTTCGCTTCCAAGTGACCACGAAACTGCACGCTACTCGATATGTCGACGCCGAGGATTCCGATACTGGCTGAGGCAACAAGGGGAGTACCTTGAAACTGAGGAGATACGACAAAGGGTTCTTTTTAGCGGTAAACGCGCAAACTTGTGTCTTCTGAGGATTAAACTGGACTAGATTTAGTCGCCCCCAATCCGAGACTTTGTCCAGCAAAGACTCGACTTCAGACACAAGTTTGTTCCGGTTTTCGGTTTTCAGATATTTTGACTATTTTTAATGATATTGGCATCGAAATTTTTGTACAAGATTTGAAAATGGGTCCCATTTTTCTAAGAGCATTTTTAAAAATAAAATTAGTTCGCCACTCTATCCTTATGCGTATTGACGGACCTCACATGTCCTCAAAATATTTAGAATTTTTCAGACATGAAAATGTCCTTTACGACGTCATACTTATAACGTGGTAAATTAGCACTTAAAACTCTATTAAAAACTAGCTGGCACGGCAGTCATTATTTTGTCCTTACTAGGTAGTTGGAGGCGCGACGAGTTTTATTTTCACACACTCTTTTTTTATAGATTTATTTTACGTATAGCTAAATCTTCTTTGGTACTAACAGAATCCTCAGCAGCCATATTAATGACAATAAATTCAGAAAAAAAGGAATAAGATTACTCTTTTTTTACTCTTCCGTAATAGGGAATTTTTTAAAGTAGTTTAAATACATTTCGACAGCCCTATCGGATTCAACACCCTCGAAAACCATAAAAATTACACCAATGATGAAAAAATTGGTACCTACTTCAGTCGCCATCTTGGATTTACATTTCGACAGCACTATCGGCTTCAACACCCTCGAAACCCATGAAAATGACACTCATGATGAAAAAATTGATACCTATGGCAGCCGCCACCTTGTATTTACATTTCCACAGCACTATCGGCTTTAACACCTGCGTAAACCATGATAATGACACCCATGATGAAAAAATTTATATCTATTGCAGTCGCCATCTTGGATTTACATTTCGACAACCCTATCGTCTTCAACACCCTCGAAAACCATGAAAATGACACCAATGATGAAAAAATTTATACCTATTGCAGCCGCCACCTTGGATTTACATTTCGACAACCCTATCGTCTTTAACACCTGCGTAAACCATGATAATGACACCCATGATGAAAAAATTTATATCTATTGCAGTCGCCATCTTGGATTTACATTTCGACAACCCTATCGTCTTCAACACCCTCGAAAACTATGAAAATGACACCCATGATGAAAAAATGGATAAATGAATTTTTTTATAGGATAAGGGTGACAAACGAGCACACAGTCCACCTGATGGTAAGTGGTTGCCGTGGCCCATAGACATCTACATCTATCTTCGATTAAGAATCAAAATGCAGATGCGTTGTCACCCGTGAGGACTAAGATGGAATGCCTCGTTTCCAGTAAAAAGGGTCTCCGGTTCTCTACACTCACCATTCGAAACACAGCAGCATTAAGCTGCTATTTTACGCTGGTATTCTGTGAGAGCGTGGTCCTTCCCCGGTCAAGCCGACCCATTCGTGCTACAACCATAATATAGCTGCAGCATGGCTCTACCACGTAAAAAGTTATTAGTAATTAGTTATTATAAAGTATTATACATATAAACGTTATATCATAAAATGATTGTTAGATACTATTTCATTCGATAAAACGTTGGAATCTTAATTTTTAGGCGATAGTAGAACATACCTTACGCTTTCGCTTAAGGCATGCAAAATTTATATGTAATACACGGTCGTTTACTGCCTACATACAAAATTTAACGAAAATTTGTTCGGTAGTTTTTGCGTGAAACGTGAGCAAACAATTTTTCTACAGATTTATTATATGTATAGATATAGATAACTGCCGGTGGGGACCGAACTCGTTCATTTTGGGTACAATGAATTCTTAAGGCAACAAGTTCTAAGCTGCCATGGATTAGAAAAAGAATTAAGTAATATAAAACTATAATGTTTGCTATTTTTAATTTTTAATTTTATAAACTCAAATAGTTCATGTGTGCACCTTATTTTTATATTTTAACAGTAGATACTTTATTGGTATATGAACTTTAATTAAAGTTTTAAATAAATAAATATGTAAACTTTTCACTGCTTGTATCCCAAATACAAGCAGTGAAAAGTTTACATATTATGTATTTATGAGTAAATTTTAATGAATAACTAAGTAATTCTTTTTTCATTTCTATCAAAAGTCCACTGCTGAACGCTAGCCAACCGCACTTACTTTTGTTGGTTTTTAAGTAATAAATAATTAAATAAATATAATAGAGATTGTGTTCGATTCAATTTTTGCATAAAGATGCTTTAAAAAATATGCAGTTTCCAGCTAAAAGGGTGTTTCGACAGTGCCTGCCGCGGTGACAGCACATTAATCACTCACAGCTGTCAAGGCTCAGCAGTTCCATTCGGCCGTTGTGCATCGCTTTACTCTTCATTTTTTCTGTTTAAACCAGTAGTATCCGTTACTAAATAACTGCGACAAGAAATAATAACGTTTATTTGTCCTCACAATTTCCTCTAGATACAAATAAATAAAATTTAAGTAGCTGTTTGTAATGTCAAAATAACAGCTTTTTACTAAATGCATATGGAAGTATATACTTACAACAAAAAAATCTGAAGAACAGTTGACCCTGCGGGCCATCCCTCGAACTTCCCGCTACGTTCAATCTCAAAACGCTCGAAGAGCTTAAAACTTCTTGACGGAATATTTTCGTACCTTTTGAGATATATATTATATATTTAAAAATAAAAACACTTTTTTCGAATTGTTTTGTCATCGATTTCTCTTCAACGCATTAACCAATTTGAAGATATTTGCACCAATCGACGTCGTTTTTTGTGTTTAAGAGCCGATTAGATTTTGGAATTGATCGTTGCATCTGTTTAAAAGTTATTCGAAAAATTTATATTTTGGAAAATTTTATTTTTGAGATTTCAAAAAATCTACTGGTTCGAATCGGTTCAAATATCATTATAGATCTTAGTTTGGTGAAATCTATTCACGCCGCCGGTTTCGAATCGGTCAAGGAGTTCAAAAGTTATAAGAGTTTTACACACGGACGCACACACGCTCACGCACACACACGCACACACACACACGCACACGCACACGCACACGCTCACTTACACGTACACGCACACGCACACTAACATGTACAAGCACACGCACACGCACAAACATGCACACGCGCATGCACACACACACGCACACGCACAAATACATGAATTTGACAAGGATAAAAATCCAGACCCAGAATAAATATTTGCAGGCCATAAAAATACTTGTTATGTGCGGAATTCGAACCTGCGGCCCTCAGCGCTTCAACTCATTGCCAAGCCACTGCGCTACAGAGACGTACAGTTGTTACACTGTACGTACTCTCGTTCAATGTCGCAGTCCAGGTAAACATAATTAGTGTTAAGAATATTTCAGGAGGAAATCGCTTTTAGCGATGAGACCGCCCATTGTTGCACTTATTTTCATTCATACTTTCGCTCATGTTTTGTTATGAGTACAGTTAAAAGTTTTATGTTTATCTATATATCTATCTATCTGTTCACGCCGTTCACTGAATTTTATTTTATTAAAGTTTGGTTTATATCATTATAGTATTCAAATTCATACGTGCAAATAAGTGTTCATAAGATGTATAACTGTTACTTTCATCATATTTATGTAATACTTAAAGATTATTTTAGATTGCATAAACATTGTTAACAATATCAAACTATAAAGTTTTCATATGTCGTCATTGTAACAGACAGCGAACATACAACTCATATATCAGTCTTTCGATCCTCAAACTGTCAGCAAAATATAATGTTGTATCTGAATTCATGATGTTCAAAGTCCATCATTTTTTTGTACAATATCGTACACTATTTGTAGGAAGTATATTGGGTATAGTACAGAGACTGATTTTGTAGTTAGGAATAATAATTAATTCGTTTACACGAATTAATTATCCAACGAGTCGAGGATAGACTAGTAACGGAATACGACAAGCGCACCGTTCCACGTCAGAGCCAAGACTGTCTTAACGGCGGCCGCTCAGTCCGTTTTATACAAGCAGGACGGGCGGTAACGCAGGTGCAATGCCGCAGGTGTGCGGTACACGTGTCGTTTACAAGAATTCTGTCTAGCTAGACCGACGCCACCGCATCTACAACGGTGCAGGTGCCATCACGGCCATACTGACATGCGTGCGTCCTCGCACGCGCTCCATCAAAATTTTAGTTATCTGTAACAACTGTAATCTGTAAAACATCGTTCGATTATCCTGACAAAACAGCGTCTGGTCCGGTCTGTACTGACCCTTCAGACTCGGGTGATAATCAGTTTTGTTCCGGCAGTAAGCCCTACAAAACTTTTATCACCTTTATGCTAGATCGGAATGATTAGTCTGTAGCTTTTTCTATTTTTTCTTTTTTTTTGCAAGTACTGTTATCGCTAGTCCGGAATCACTATTCCCTATAGCTATATCACTGGACCGGCACAAAGTCCTGCAATGATTGTAAGAACTATTCTTTTTTCTTAATCTCTTTTTTTTTCAGTACTATTTATGCTAGTCCGGAATCACTATTCCCTGTAGCTTTATCATTGGACCGGCAAACGCCCTGCAATGATAATAAGAACCACATTTTTTTTCTTACTCTCTTTTTTCTTCAATTCAGTATAGAACAGTTACAGACCAACCATACCGCAAACATGTCCCCGTCACAATCACACAAAAGTGTATCGTGAGGGACGTAGTGACACGATAACACCTAAGTATGTAAACCAACAGCAACTCGACACATATCCCAGTTCAGCACAGACCAGCCTCCCTGCAACTTCATGTTCCTTTCCTGCACTACAATAATTACTTCGCTAGAGTGTTGCAACGACTCAAGTATTTTCTAGATGCACAGACACGGCTACCTCTGACTGTCGCACGTCCTCGTGCGGTTGACAGTGAACAGCATACGGTCTATCAGTTATCACCACCTGCTAACAGATATTAACTCTTGTTAAATATTACAACGGTCGACCATCCCAGACTTCATTTAAGTCATGAACGCGCCGATATGGCTACTTCCAGGCAAACGCACTTCAGCTTTCCGTTTTGCTGCGTCCGTGCCACATTCGTGCCAGCGAGCCGTCGCGCCGTACTAGCGCTAGCAAATCGTCGTACTGCTTTGCAATATTAAAAGAAATAGAGATAAATGTATTGCGAACCATGGAATTCCGAGCTTCCAAAATTCATCACATATTCTCTTAAGAAACGGCAACTGTATGACATTTGAAAACATTGCAAAAAACGGTAACTATGTGTAGAGACGGATACCATCACATATTTCAAAGGGAAGGAGGCAACTGGCGTTCATTTACAGCACCAAAGGACCATGTATTAACGGTGGTAGAGCCCCGCAGCAGTTTTTTGCTGTTGCACGTATGGGCAGGCTCGAGCCGGGTTGGTACCACGACCTCACAGAATACCGGCGTGAAGTAGAGGCTCTGCTTCTGCGTTTCGTCTGGTGAGTGCAGGTGGCCGGAGGCCCAATTCCCCCCCCCCCCATCAACATGGTAGCGGAATTACAAAGTAGACTACCCCAGGAGGGTACCAGTACCCCTGGAGAATCCCTCGCTGAGCATCCACGACCATGTTATTCCAATCCTGAGCGTGGGTGCTCAGGCTGCCCCGCGTATTCTGGGGGGGGCAAAATTCCGCTCAAAAACAAAACTGCTTGGGGCAAACTGAGCAACAATACCAAGGCGACCCCTGCCACGCTATCCGTGAATTTCTGCAACATCAGGGGACTTCACTCTAACCTAAACGCCGTCCACTACCATCTCGAGACGGCGAAGCCGGCCTTGCTCTTTCTGACCGAGACGCAGGTTTCCTCTCCGGCTGATATTTCGTATCTCTCCTGCCCGGGGTACAAATTGGAGCACTCCTTTGTGCCTCGGGCTGGAGTTTGCGTGTATGTCAGAGAGGACATCTGTTCTCGACGCCTCGGCAGTCTTGAAGGTTCGGACCTGTCCATCCTTTGGCTACGCGTAGACAGCGACGACCATCCGCGCGTCTACGGGTGCCTCTATAGGTCCCATAGCGGTAATGCCGAAACAGACCGACTCATCGACCACGTCCAAATGGCTACAGATTCCGTGCTACAACAGGTCCCATCCGCAGAGATCGTGATCCTTGGCGATTTTAACGCCCACCATGCCGAATGGCTCAGTTCACGTTTAACCGATCATGCGGGGAGATCTGTTTATGACTTTGCTTTGGCATATGGTCTGACACAACTGGTTACTTCGCCTACGCGGATTCCAGATGTGGAGGATCATACACCTTCCCTGTTGGACCTTCTGCTGACCTCTCATCCGGACGGATATCAGGTTTCCGTCGATGCCCCTCTCGGCTCTTCGGACCATTGTCTGATCCGGAGTATGGTGCCACTCACGCTCCCTTCGCGGTTGCGTTCTGCAGGTTGCCGCCGTGTTTGGCATTACAGGTCGGCGGATTGGGACGGAATGCGGTTTTTCTTTGCATCCTACCCATGGGGGCGGGTTTGCTTCTCGCCGGATGATCCCAGCGCTGTTGCTGACTCTGTCACTGATGTGGTGCTACAGGGAATGGAACTATTTATTCCATCATCTGTGGTACCCATCGGAGGCAGATCTCAGCCTTGGTTTGGTCGCTCCTGTAAGACTGCATTGCGCAGAAAGCAGGAGTGTTATCAAGCCTGGGCTGCGGCTTCGGTGACTCGGGATGTAAACACCAGCACACTTAAAAAGAAGTATAACTTCGCCTCCAGGTCCTTCAAAAGAGTTATTGCCAAGGCAAAGTCAGAGCACATAGGCAGAATTGGCGAGAAACTAGTTCGCCTTCCTTCGGGAACCCGTGCATTCTGGTCTCTCGCCAAGGCTGTCCAAGGGAATTTCTGTAAGCCATCACTACCATCTCTGCACAGGGAGGACGACTCACTGGCCCACGACGCAAAAGAGAAGGCCGACCTTTTAGGCTCCCTTTTTGCGTCCAACTCGACTGTTGATGACGGGGGGAACACACCGCCGACCATCCCGCGGTGTGAGTGCTCTATGCCGGATGTGCTATTCTCACAGCGCTCGGTTCGCAGAGCACTCCTCTCCCTTGACATCCACAAGTCGAGTGGGCCTGACGGAATCCCCCCAATTGTGCTGAGGACGTGTGCTCCGGAGTTGGCACCGGTTCTAACGCGTCTTTTCCGGTACTCCTACTCCCATGGCGTTGTCCCAAACTCATGGAAGACAGCTTTTGTCCACCCGATCCCTAAAAAAGGCGACCGCTCAGACCCGTCCAACTATAGGCCTATCGCGATCACCTCCTTGTTCTCCAAAATAATGGAATCCATTATTAACTGCCAGCTCATCCGGTACCTTGAGGATCACCAGCTGATCAGTGACCGCCAATACGGTTTTCGTCGGGGTCGATCAGCTGGTGATCTTCTAGTCTACCTGACCCATAGATGGGCGGAGGCAGTAGAGTCCAAGGGGGAGGCGTTGGCCGTTAGTCTGGACATTGCGAAGGCCTTCGATCGGGTTTGGCACAAAGCGCTTCTTTCGAAGCTCCCTTCCTATGGGCTTCCCGAGAAATTGTGCAATTGGATCACCAGCTTCCTTGCAGATCGGAGCATCAAGGTCGTTGTAGACGGTGCATGTTCTGACTACAAGCCTATTAACGCTGGTGTTCCACAAGGCTGTGTGCTATCACCAACGCTGTTTCTTCTGCATATCAATGATATGTTGCTAACTGGTAACATTCATTGCTATGCGGATGACAGCACTGGTGATGCTCTATACACCGGCCGGGCCAATATTTCTCGGGAAAACGTCGCCGAGTACCGGAACAAACTTGTGTCTGAAGTCGAGTCTTTGCTGGACAAAGTCTCGGATTAGGGGCGACTAAATCTAGTCCAGTTTAATCCTCAGAAGACACAAGTTTGCGCGTTTACCGCTAAAAAGAACCCCTTTGTCGTATCTCCTCAGTTTCAAGGCACTCCCCTTCTTGCCTCAGCCAGTATCGGTATCCTCGGAGTCGACATATCGAGTGACGTGCAGTTTCGTGGTCACTTGGAAGAGAAGGCCAAATTGGCCTCTAAAAAGCTTGGCGTGCTCAGCAGAGCGGGACAGTATTTCATGCCGGCACACCGCCTGCAACTTTACAAGGCGCAGGTTCGGCCTCACATGGAATACTGTTCCCATCTCTGGGCAGGGGCTCCCCAGTGCCAGCTCCTTCCACTTGACCGCATCCAGCGCAGAGCGGCTCGAATCGTCGACGACCGAGCCCTTTCCGATCGGCTCGATTCATTGGCACTGCGAAGAGATGTGGCATCTCTTTGCATTTTCTTTCGCATCTACCATGGGGAGTGCTCTGAGGAATTGTTCGGATTAATCCCAGCCGCCAAATTTCATGAACGCACATCGCGGCAGAACTCCCGATACCATCCACACCATCTGGATGATTGGCGGTCCACCACTGTGCGATTTAGAAGATGTTTTCTTCCTCGCACGACTTCCTTGTGGAATCGATTACCATCAGCGATTTTTCCGGACCGATACGACTTAGGGACCTTCAAGAAAAGAGCCTACTCCTTTTTAAAAGGCCGGCAACGCATCTGCAATTCCCCTGGTGTTGCGGTTGTTCATGGGCGGCGGTAGTCACTTACCATCAGGTGAGCCGCATGCTCGTTTGCCCCCTCTCCTATAAAAAAAAAAAAAAAAAAAAAAAATGTGTTCGGCGGCCGCTTAGTAAGATAAGTTACAGACTGTAGCGGTGTAGGCTCAATCTTACTAGCGCTCGGCGGTACCTGACCATGTTAGATTACCCGTCACAACATATTCCTCATTGATCATTGTTGTAGAGACTTCTACGAATCTCTCGACATCAAACCCCAATCTTGTCGACCACACAGTATTCGGAGCAAACTGCAACACTGAGTAACACATTAGAACACAAAAATGTCACTTATTATTTTCAATTCCTAGCATGTTAAAGTTAATTCTTTTATTTGGTACATCGCTAAAACTTTTTGAATTTCAAAATATAACAGATGATTATCATGTTTCGCATGAACTATCAAACTACAACAAAACTTGAACAAGTTAATTTTTCATTCAATGCAAACGATGACTCGTCTAGAAAGCCTCCGACATTTCTTTCATTTGTAAACATATTTAGGTACGTCAGAAATAATGAAAATACTTGAGGGTACTTTTAATATAAATCGAACAAAAGGATTTATCTTTTGTCTTAAATAATTTCACATTATCTTTTCTCTACAATTTAATGATACGACAATATCGTAAGTAGGACAGCAAATTTCATTACGGTATTTAACATAAAAACAGATCCATCAATGCGAAATGCATTATAGCCTTTACAAATGTAATAATTCTCATACTATTCGAAGATAGTATGTGGGCAATAAGGGGGACTTTATCCCACTTCTGATGTAGGAAGTATATTGGGTATAGTACAGAGACTGATTTTGTAGTTAGGAATAATAATTAATTCGTTTACACGAATTAATTATCCAACGAGTCGAGGATAGACTGGTAACGGAATACGCCAAGCACACCGTTCCACGTTTACACGAATTAATTATCCAACGAGTCAAGGATAGACTAGTAACGGAATACGACAAGCACACCGTTCCACGTCAGAGCCAAGACTGTCTTAACGGCGGCCGCTCAGTCCGTTTTATACAAGCACGACGGGCGGTAACGCAGGTGCAATGCCGCAGGTGTGCGGTACACGTGTCGTTTACAAGAATTCTGTCTAGCTAGACCGACGCCACCGCATCTACAACGGTGCAGGTGCCGTCAGATATATCATTTTATATATGTATCTATCAATCGAACTTTATATTATGTATCATTAGAACGTGTACAATAATTTAACGTTTACTTTCAGTCATTTCAGGAAGGTCGTAGCGAGGCATTATATACAACATAGTTAATAAAAATAATTCTTCGGCCTTGCTCCGCCGCTTCCGCTAATGAGTTTTCATTTTTATAAAGAACCAACTCCACTAACGAGGCCTAGAATTGTGACTGGTAAAATTATTCCTTAACAACATCAACTATATGGGCATTTTAAAACGCAACCGATCAATAAAAAGTGTTTTTGTTTTATAACATAGCGATAAGTTCTGTTTATATAAAAATATTTGGTAGATATTTCGATTTTTAATCGATTAACAATATTTTTTTTTCATATAATTTTTATTTTTATTGATTACTTATTTATTTATTTTATTTTTTTATAGGATAGGGTGACAAACGAACACACAGTCCACCTGATGGTAAGTGGTTACTGTGACCCATAGAAATCTACATTTATCCTCAATAAAGAATCAAAATGCAGATGCGTCGTCATCCGTGAGGACAGAGATAGAATGCCTCCTTTCCAGTTAAATGGGTTTCCGGTTCCCTACAATACGAATAAGTGTGACAAGCGAATAATTATACAATCCACCTGATGTTAAATGAATACTGTGGCCTATGGGCATTCATATATATCCTCGATTAGATATCAAAATGAAGATTCCTTGTCACCCCTGAGGCAAGATGGAATGCCTCGTTATTATTAGTTATTATTTTAATTTTTATTCATTTTCTAGAAATCTTTTAATATTTTGATGTTTTTAATCAAAGAGTCTATTGTTTACTGTTCTTGTAGTTAAAGTAAACTGTTTTATTTACTTGGAATTGACAGAAAGAGGCTGTGTTCTTTATTAACGATATAATCGGACTGACTTTGTAAAATAAACAATTAGCCTTCAAATTCGCTAAGCATGGATTAGAAGTGGTATACGTATTATGTATGTGTTTGTGAGCATTTGTTACTTGTATCACATGAGTAAAGAAATTGTACAGAGGCAAAGCTTGTAAAGAGCTGTCAAAATGTTTACCTATTTTGGTAGGGTTGGCACAGGAATATTAAACTAAATAAACAAAATGTTTATAAGCTTTTACTTTATATTTAAGAAATATTTTTTTAAATATAAAGTAAAAGCTTTATATTTAAAAAAAATTAATTTTATGTTTATTGTTATTCAACATTTAGTTGTGGCTTTTAATTAATTGGTAAATTCTAAATTTAATGTAAAGTTTTTTTTTAAATTATTTATTGGAAAGTACTTGCATTTCCTAACAAATATAAAATCTTGCACACGTTTTAATATTTCACTACCAATATGTACAATTTTTCTTTTACGTCAAAATATTCGCGAAATTTCTGGTCAAGCAATTCAATTCAATTCTAACTGATAAAATTGTCAGGAACTATTATTAAAAACCCCGATTGAACACTATTTTTATTAAAATCCTTGTAATGGCTGAAAAATAATATTTTCCCATATTTAGAGGTTGTTCAAATCTATTACCGTACAATTTTATTTAGTCACATTTGTTGTGTTCAAGACAACATTTTCTATACAAATATCCCGACACATAGACTAAACCATTTTTTTCCGGTAAATCAAAATAGATATATAACAATTTGTTCCTACTGTTGACACAGAGACAGTATCATTGTCATCTTCTGGTTTTATAAGTGACATATCAAAATCGTATTCACAATTACTATTTTGAGGTTTCCCTAAAATATTTGTTATACACATCTTTTTGAAGGCAATACCAACTGAACGACACATTGGTTCCTGGCAGTTACTTGTCTAACTTTTCCAAAGAAATTTTCGAGACAATCTTGATTGAGACGTCTCGTAAATTAAATTAATTTAATTTCTTCTGATTTTAATTCTTCATGAAGTTATATTAAATATTTTATAAACACTTAAAATCCATGAATGAAATTAATGCCTATCACATCTTATTGATTTTAAGTTTCTGAAAAATGTTAGCATTACTTCTAAAAACTCAATTTTATAATTATCGCATCGAAAAGCTCTTTTATATTCATTGACATCGCAGTGTACTTGAGTTTAAGAAATCGAACAAATTATAAATTTTATTTACAAAATCTGAAACGTGGTCCTTCACTGCTGGCCGTATGATGAAGCTCAAGGTCACTCAGCGAGCTGTGGAGAGGGATATGCTCGGGGTTTCTCTGCGTGATAAACTTAGAAATGAGGATATCCGCAGTAGAACCAGAGTAACCGACATAGCCCAACGGATTAGTAAGCTGCGTGGCAGTGGGCCCGCCATATAGCTCGAACAACCGACAACCGATGGGGAAGAAAGGTTCTCGAGTGGCAGCCTCGTACCGGTAGGCGAAGTGTAGGGCGACCCCCCAATAGATGGAGTGACGACCTGGTGAGGCATGCAGGAAGTCGATAGATGCAGGCATCTCAGGACCGTGCTTTGTGGCATTCCTTGGAGGAGGCCTATGTTCAGCAGCGGACTTGTAAAGGGCTGTAATGATGATGATGAATGATTATGTAAGTATGTTCGAGTAAATAAACCTAACATACCGGCCACCAAAGAGAATAGAATAGAATATAATGTTCTTTTATTGAATATTGATTATTACATAATACTTATTGAAAGTCATTTTTTATTTACCACTGGTTCGGAAAATACCTCAGTCCTGGGAAGAACCAGCAAGAAACCCAGCGGGACTTTTTTAATTCATTTCACTTAACAATAATTTTGTTTATACAATTTTGAAATGAATTTTCATAGAACCAGTATGGTGGCGATCACCTTATTCCCAGAGGTTATTTTCATTCATGTATTCCTTGATATTATAATAACCCATTTTGTAAAATTTTTCTTTAATAAAATTTTTAAACTTGTTTATTGACAAACTTTGAACATGTTCTGGGATTTTGTTGAAAAGCGTATACATTGCCCCATAAATGAATTACTGATTCTGTGGAGTCTAGTAACAGGCATTACAAGATTTTGTTTGTTCCTAGTGCTTAAGATATGAACATCCTTATTCTTATTAAAGCTATTTATGTTTTATGTACATACATTACATTTTCATAAATATATTGCGATACCAAAGTAATATGTTTATTTTTTTAAATTTTTGACTGATATTAAAGTTACAATTTAGTTTATAAATTGCATGTACGGCTCTCTTTTGCAAAACTAAAATATAACTTTAATATCAGTCGCATTACCCCATAGCAAAACATAAGACATTACGCTATGAAAGTGATTAAAATAAACTAATCTAGCAGCAAATCAGCAAATAAACATCTGTAAGACTTCTACTCTTTCTTACAGCATATGCTGTAGAACTTTGTCTGATTACTAATTTAGATATATGGGGGCTCCATTGAAGTTTCGCGCCAATAGTAATACCAAGAAAAACAGTGGTATCCACAAGACTCAACTCCTCCCCTTTTAAGAGCACATTGGTATTTTAATGTTTTACATTATGTATTGTAAATTTAATACATTTTGTCTTATTGCCGTTTAAGAGCAAATTGTTGGCGTTAAACCAATGTAATAATTTCTATAGGGCATTATTTACATCGTCGTAATTAATTGATTGCCATTTGAGTTTGAAAATTAAAGAGGTATCGTCAGCAAATAATACTATATCGTGATTGTCCTCTACAAGATAAGGTAAGTCATTAATATAGATTAAAGACAGGAATGGGCCAAGAATCGAGCCCTGAGGAACGCCCATTAATACTACCGATCCGGAGAAACCATTACCATTGATCACGACTTTTTGAGTTCTGTTACTTAAATATGAAGTAATAAGTTTAAGCGCCATTTTTTTTACACCGTAATGGTGTTGTTTCCTGATTGATGTCTCATTATGAATACAATTGAAAGCCTTGGAAAGATCACAGAAAATATTGAATTCTCCCAGGTATTAAAAATATATTTCATAAGTTCAACACAAAGGACTACTAAGTCTTTTATCAAATAAAAGAAGAAGATGAAAATTGAGTTTTCAGTATAAAATTATTTTTATAAAACGCGATACTATTTCATGCTTTTACAATAATAATATAAACATAAAATGTATGGTTAAAAATCAATAGGTAGTAAACATAATTTTGTTAGAGTTCTTTTAACAACACTACTACCAAGTTTTACACTGTACACTCTGATCACTCCATCCAGGCCAGGGTGTATGTCTGTCACTCGTCCTAGAGCCCAGTTCACAGGAGGGAGGTTGTCCGATTTGATTAGCACTATGTCTCTTTTCGCCAGTTCCTTCTTTTGCTTTAGCCACTTCGGTCTCTGTTGAAGCCTGGAGAGGTGTCTGCTTGCCAGCGTGACCAGAAATCATGCAACAGTTTTTGTGTATGTTGTCATCCACAGTACTTAAAGCTTTTAAAACTTTCGTAGTCATTGTACACCACAATTAAATTTATCGAAAATGATGTAATAAAACACAAATCTTGCAAAATAGTGTTGTTTTCAATAACTCGGCCGTCTAATCTCTAAAGGAATGCATTCCTACTGAAGTCCTTTGTTCCCGCGGTAGTGTCGTCGACCTTACTCCGATCGCTTCTATTCGGCTCGAAAATGGACGATATGTTGTTGTTGTAAAGGTACACTGTTTGATTTACTTGGAATTCACAAAAAGAGGCGTGTGTTCTTTAGTAACGATTTATTCGGACTGTACTGTCGACTGTGGACTATGTTTATATATGTGTTTGTGAGCATTTTTTCCTTGTACGTTTATTACGCACTGATGTAAGTTTATTTGTGTTTTGTGAATATTTCTTTATAATATTTATGTCTGTCTGTATGTAAATGTGTGTACATATATATGTTCGAGTAAATAAACCTAACATTTACAATTCTCCGTGTTTTTATCTGCTCGTGCTGAATAACGGTATGAAGAAGTTTTTACAATTGGCCTTCGCTTCCACAACTTTGTTGCTTTATTAAAATTTTACAATGTAAAGCTTGTTTTTGTTGCAATGTCTCGTTAAAACAGTTTATTTTTCCAGTTTTAATAAGTAGTTGACAATTGAGGACCTAAGTTAGTTACTACAGAAATAACAGAGCGGATCGTCTTCTATTTCATCTTCAACTTGTAAAAATCAACTCTACGATATATTCCTTTTCTTTGATAAAGAGCACGCACACCGATACGTGGTAGAGCCATGCTGCAGCTATATTTCTGGTATAGTTATAATACGAATGGGTCGGCTCGACCCGGGAAGGACCACGCTCTCACAGAATACCAGCGAAAAATAGCAGCTTAATGCTGCTGTGTTTCGTATGGTGAGTGTAGAGAACCGGAGACCCTTTTTACTGGAAACGAGGCATTCCATCTTAGTCCTCACGGGTGACAACGCATCTGCATTTTGAATCGTAATCGAGGATGAATGTAGATTTCTATGGACCACAGCAATCACTTACCATCGGGTGGACTGTGTGCTCGTTTGTCACCCTTATCCTATAAAAATAACGCCACCACGCTGAGCAGGCGACAGCAGTACGTCTGGTACTTTTTAACGCTGGTCCCCGTCGCCATGGAGTTTACTTCTTTCTGGGTATTTTACTTATCACGTAAAGCCGTCTTTATATGTAGGAAATAGCTTGCCGAGTGAAGGCGAGTGAAAACGAATAGACAACTCATTTGGTAAGCCTCAAAGTTGCTCGTTGTCGCTCGCCTAGCTGGCCGAGTACAGGTGCCAACGTGTAAACGGTTTATTAAATGAAACTAATTTTATAGATTTTACACTTTTAAATATTAATATTTGGTCCAATCAACGCATAACGAGCTTGCAGTAAGATTCTGCTCCGGGCGTGTCGGTTGAGTTCACTCCCGTCACTCCACTCTCTTAGCTCATGCGCAGGATTAACATTCGTTATACACCACCTCGCTTTCTTGCTCGGGACTCTGTGTTTGGTTGCTGCTTTGGTGTTGTTCTTACTGTGGTGCGCGAAGCACGCTATCCCGGGAGACAGCAGTCTCACTGTGTCGTTGTGAAATGTATCGGACGCTTGTTGTGGTGCAAAGTGTGTTTTTGCTTAACTCTCCTTCCTGGATTCTTCGTATCGGCAACCGTGAGTAGAGTGAAACACACCCGCCACCTCAGAGGCGTCCAACGTTTTACAGCGCAACATACGTCCTGCGCGTGAGCCCGCACAAGACCCTGCCTCTAGGCGGCCCCTCTACCCAGCGTGTCTGGCCCCCTGCTGACCATCCGACCGTGCGGGTCGACGACCCTATGTCACCTAGCACCGGACCCATTACCCTCGTCTCCATAGACAAAGTATACGACGCCGCGTCCCCCGCGCCCTTCGCGATGTCCACTCGCTGACCGTCTCCGGTCTTTTCGGATGCCGATTCAAGTTTGGACATGGAGACCGACACGCACGTCCCGCTTAACCCCGAAGACGAAGGCTTCACCCTCGTCCAGGGCAAAAAGCGCAAACGCGCCGCCCCTAAAAAGTCAGCCGAGCCTAACTCGGCCCCCTCGTCCCCCACCGCCACTCCTGCCAAACAGCCAGCCCACTCGAAGGGCACACAAACCCTAAGCCTGCGGCCAAGCCTGCAGCGAAAGTGTCCCCTGCTGAACTTAGGACAAAGCCGCCGTCACCCATCACTGTGCAAGACAAAACTAAGCGGAACAACCTTTACAATTAGTTAAACTCAAAGAAAATATACTACCCGAAAGTGCTTAACGCCGGAAAGGGCATCCATATATTCGTAGAGACGACTGAGAATTTCCACAGTGTAACAAAGTACCTGTACGCTCTCCCCGAGGAACGTAAATGGTGCGTGCTCGTCTGCGGACTCCCCAAGGAACTAGAGACCGTCCACATTATTTCCGAGTTAAATTTATTGTAAAACTGTGAATAGTGTGTAATGTAGGTATATAGATTTAGGTAGCCGGCACGAGATTGTCCGTGCGGCGGCAGTCGGGAATTAAACGTCTTAGCGAACGCACGGTGTATTATTTAAAACATTACAGTGGCTAACGAGTTTGGGATAGCGTTGAATTTGTGCATACGTTGTTGCGGTAGTAAATATTAGAATGTCGGTAGGGAAAATCGGTGAATTTAATTTAAGAAATGGAGCATGGTCGTCGTATGTGGAAAGACTGGAAATGTATTTCTTAGTAAATCAAATAAAAGCTGAATTAAAACTACCCACACTAATCGCGGTAATCGGCGATGAAGCATACGAATTGTTGGCAAACCTAGCAAGTCCAAAGAAACCATCCGAACTATCGTACGGTGACGTAGTGGAACTCCTACGTCAGCATTTACAACCGGCACCATCCGTGCACGCTGAGAGGTACCGATTCAGACAACGCAGGCAGGCTAGCAATGAAAATATAGCGAGCTACGTCGCGGACTTAAAGAAGCTGGCACGTCATTGTAAGTTTAAGGAGGCTCTTAATGAGAACTTACGAGATCAATTTGTTTGCGGGCTGCGAAGCGACGTCATTAGGCAACGGTTGTTCGCAGAGGATGAGTCGCTACCATACACCAGCGTAGTCAAAATTGCAACCTCTCTCGAAGCAGCGGAGCGGGACGCGGCGGCAGTGGAAGGTGCTACTACAACGGGGAAGGATACCAGGATTCAGGAATTGACGACGGTGCATGCGCTCACACGTGGCGGGGCGTGGCAACGCGGGGAGCGGGTGCGGCGCGGGGGCGGCGCGGGAGAGCGGATCGTCGGAGCAGCGGCGAGAAGCGGCGCGGGCGTGGCGCGTGGGACGGTGCGTACGCGCAATAGCGGCTGCACCAATTCTGCCGGTGACCCTGGGGCTGGGGGTCATCAGTTCAATTGCGGAGGCTGCGGAGCGATGGATCATGAGTATTCGAACTGTCGTTTCCGGGTCTATATATGCAGCATGTGCAGACGCCCGGGCCACCTGCGACGCGTGTGCCCAGACGGGGCCGGTAAGACACGGAGAAAACAAACGGCGGCCCCATTACACTATGGCGGGGCAGACGGAGCAGTCGAAAACGAAGAAGTACCGGCAGACTTCCACCATCTATACCTAAACGACTACCAACCGGTGAGTTTACCCGTAATAATTGACAATAAAACAATTAAAATGGAAGTGGACACGGGTGCGGCTGTGTCATGTATTAATAGGCAAACCTGTGAAAAGTATTTTAACCATCATCCAATTAAAATTAGTAAAATAGTGTTAAACTGTTATGATGGCTCCAGAATAAACCCTTTAGGTATAATTAAGCCGGTCGTCTGCCATGCGGGCCGAACCAAACGATTAGAATTATTTGTTATCGAAGGGGGCACTACATCACTACTCGGCAGACAATGGTTAACGGAATTAGGCATAAAAATTCCCGCATTTAATAATAATTGTCACCATTTATCGAATGAGAAAGAGTCTATGTCAAATGAAATAAAAAAAAATATTTTCTAGGTATAAGGAACTATTTAGCGGCGGGCTCGGGCAGTTCACGGGTGGCAAAGCGACGTTGCGGGTGCGGGACGGGGCGGCGCCGGTGTTCCACCGCGCACGGCCGGTGCCCTACGCACTGCGCGAGCGAGTCGACGCGCAGCTCGACGCAATGCTGCGGGACGGCATCATTGAGTCCGTCGACTGCTCCGACTGGGCCTCACCGATTGTTCCGGTAAATAAAGCGGATGGCTCCTTGAGAATCTGTGCTGACTATAAAGCAACCCTTAATCCGGTATTGCAGATTGATCGATATCCCTTACCACGAATTGATGACCTGATGGTAAAATTGAGCGGGGCATGCTATTATTCCAAAATAGATTTATCACAAGCATACAACCAGATCGAGTTAGATGATACAAAAAAATATACAGTCTTAAATACACACAGGGGCTTGTATAGGTATAACAGATTGGTCTATGGCTTGTCGTCGAGCCCAGGAATATTTCAACGTATAATGTGTAATGTACTACAGGGGATACCTAACGTAGAAATATTTTTAGATGACATCATCATCGGAGGGAAAACTAAAGACGAACATTTAAAGGCTCTGGAGACAGTCATAAGTAGACTACATAAATCGGGTTTCAAATTAAAAAGTAGTAAATGTGTATTTCTAGTGGATGAGGTGAAATATTTGGGATATATTATAAGTAGCAAAGGCATTAAAACCGATCCCTCAAAGGTAGAAGCCATATTAGGGATACCCAGGCCGACTAACGTGACAGAGTTGCGGTCGTTTCTAGGTATATTGAATTTCTATGGCAAATTCATAAAGAATATGAGTGATAAGTTATTTCCGTTGTACGATTTGCTTAAAAAAGATAAACAATGGTACTGGTCATCGGATTGCGAAACATCGTGTAATCAAATTAAAAAAATACTGTCCAGTGCCGAGGTACTAGCGCATTATGACCCTAATAAACGTTTAATTGTTACTTGTGACGCAAGCGCGCGGGGAGTTGGGGGCGTCCCTTCCCAGGTAGATGACGAGGGCCGGAGCGAGCGGCCCATAGCTTTTGCATCGCGTTCGTTAAATAACGCGGAAAAGAATTACTCCCAAATACATCGTGAAGCGCTGGCTATTATTTTTTGCATGAATAAATTTCACCAATATTTATACGGGAGGAGTTTTACATTACGCACCGACCACAAACCTTTAGTTTCCATTTTTGGCTCGAATACGGGAATACCGACCATGGTAGCTAGTCGTATGCAGAGATGGCAATTATTTTCTCTACTTATTCGTTCGACATCGAGTATGTCCGTACAGATGAAAATGGGGCGGACGGTTTATCGCGGTTACCGCTTAAAACTGAACGAAACGTGACAACCCCACCCGAACAAACGTACCTGCATTTTGTGCAACAAGCTCTGTCATTAGACTATAACGACATTAAACGGGAGACGTTGCGGGATCCATTATTATCAAAAGTACTAAATTATACTCGTGACGGCTGGCCATCACACTGCGAAATTACTAATCTTCAACCTTATTGGAATAGACACAAAGAATTATACGAGGAGCTGGGCTGTATAATGTGGGGTCATAGGTTAGTAGTACCGGAAAATTGCCGGGACAAAATCTTGGCTATGATTCATGAACCTCATATGGGAATAGTGAAATCCAAAGCGCTGGCTCGAAGCTATGTATGGTGGGCCGGCATGGAGGAGGCGGTGGAGCGAGCGTGCCGTGAGTGTATAACCTGCGCGGCGCAGGCGGATGCGCCGGCGCGGAACTCGCCGCGAATGTGGCCCTGGCCCGCACGGCCTTGGAGTCGGCTTCATTTGGATTTCATGGGTCCCATCGCGGGAAAAATATATTTGGTAGTAGTTGACGCCATGTCGAAATGGATTGAGGTTCATAAAATGACGAGTATCTCTGCCAACTGTTTAATTGACCGTTTAAATGAATTATTTAGTAGATTCGGCTTACCTCGACAAATAGTAACGGACAATGGAGCACAGTTCACGTCGAAGGAGTTCGAATATTTTAACAAGCACAACGGCATAGAGCATGTTTTTGAGGCACCCTATCACCCTTCCTCGAATGGTCTGGCGGAAAACGCGGTAAGAACATTAAAACGGGTAATAAAAAAGGCGTTGCAAGATAATCAAAATATAGATAGGGCGTTATGGGCATTTTTAATGTATTATAGAAATGTCGAACACGCAACAACGGGCGAGTCCCCAGCAATGCTTATGTTTGGTAGGCGAATCCATACTCGATTGGATGTCATCAAACCTGATAGGGAAGGCCAAGTGCATCAAGCTCAGCGACGCTAGCAGGACGCGGCCGCAGGAGTGAGTAGGAGTTTCGGCAAAGAGGAAGAAGTATGGTATAGGCAATACTTAAAGGGGGAAAAATGGATTCCGGGTCGCATTGTAGACGTTCTAGGCTCTAGTAATTTTGAAGTGGAAGGTAAAGACGGAGAAATTATACATAGACATATCGATCAGCTGCGTAAACGACAAAGTAACAGTAGACTATCTCTCGCTTCTACTACGCCCATTTTGGATCAACAGTCCACCAGAGATTTTCAAGAGGTTCATTGGCCGATAGGTGGTAGTACTCCCGCCCGCAGGTCGGAGGGGTCGGCGGAGGCGACGAGCTCGTCCCCCATAGAGGTCAGATCAGGAGTAGATCAGTCTAAGCCAGAGGGGGCTATTCCGGAGTCACCGGAACGGCAGTTCTCTTTGCCCCTTGGTGCTACACCCCGAGCTCGCCCTGTTAGGAAATGTAGATTGAATAAACCTAGTTATAAGGAGTAGTGTAAGTAATTGTTGTTTTTAGGTATAATGTGTGGTATCTTTAGGGGTAAGAAATAGTTTAAGTAAAGGTAATTTAAGTACTACTTATATTAAAATTAGTTAATTATCATTATTAGAAATGAGTTAAGATAGTTATGTATTAGTTTAAGTATTATTGTTATGGTTGACTTAGGGTAAATATTGTATGTTATTATAGTCAATAGAATGAATTTAGTGTAGAGGAGTGTAATGTAGGTATATAGATTTAGGTAGCCGGCACGAGATTGTCTGTGCGGCGGCAGTCGGGAATTAAACGTCTTAGCGAACGCACGGTGTATTATTTAAAACATTACATAGTGATCCAAAAAATCGGTTGTGACGTTATCAAAGACCTCAGTAGAATAGTGTTAAAAAAAAACAGTGTAAATAAATCAAGACTAAATTGTACACAAACTTGAACAATAGCTTAAAAAAGTGTTAATTGCAGTAATAATACATATAAACAAATAACCTACTCGCTAAACAATATGTAAAGTGACTTTAAAACATAAAAAGTGAATAAAAAAGTTCGACACAAAGTGCACATCAAGTGAAAAAAATTCCTAAATGATTAGTCATATCAACGGCTTTGTAAAATTCAAATCTCTCACACATTGACTTATGATAGACATTTTTAACAATATCCATTGGGTCTTGATAGCCCAATGCATAAGACAGCTACGTGTATGTAGCTGCGGAATCGAGTGGTCGTGGTTTCGAACCCACGAAGCACAGTATGTATTTTTGAAGATTTTACGAAGAAAGTTAAACTCTGAGTTACATGTTAAGCATTTAATAAGAGAGGGCGCCATTTCCATAAGCAAACGAAATAATTTAGAAAATAAAAATATGGATTCAGATTCATTTTATAATGTCACATATAGGAAACGACAAACGACTGGTTCGTTAGACTCGATAGTAGGCTTATCTATTTCGACTGATGAGCATAAGAAACCAATACTCGACAGCACTATGATGAGCTTGCCAGATAGCCTACATAACAATAGCAATAATAACATAATTAATAGTTTGAATGAAGAAATAAAAATACTTAAGATGCAACTAATGAGTGCGCATCAAGAAATAGAAAATTTGAATTGTGAAAACTTTCGATTGAAATCAGATCTACAAAAATCGTTAAAAACTGTTAAAACTAATAAAAATATCTGCGTAACCCCTGATAGAAAAAATAATACATCGTCATCAACTCGTAAAAAAAAGTATAGACAGCAAAAATTGCCTGTTACACAAGACATTGAGTGAGAAACTATAGAGGATAGTAACGAAAAGGGTAACTCTAATATGTTAAATAAAGAAACACAGACTACCTATATGGACGCACAGACACAAACAGAACAAAATCTAAAAACATCATCAAAATAGTGCAACACTGCTTACAAAAACTTAACAGGCACTAAATCCACATCTAAACAAAAAAAAACTGTGTATAATGAGCAGCGGCTGCACAAAGTGAACTCTGCCATTAATTGAAAAAATATTCTTGGATGATTTTGACTACTGCCATTATCTACTACCAAATACTGCCACAAACGTTTGGTTAAATAATATTCAAAATAAGCTACAAGACTTTACAATGAAAGATTACTGCTTGATTTTTATAGGTGAAAATGATATAAAAAACAACGAGTACTTAAATATATTGGAGGACCTAAAAAAGTCATTGAAAAATGCAACTCATACCAATAGCATCGTATGTACACCAACCTACAAAAAAGATGCACTCATACACAATTACAGAGTCGAGCTATTCAATAATCTCCTGTGCTTAGACGTAAAGAATCAAAAATATGCTTATTTTTTCGACAGTAGTTTCTCTCTGACACATGAAATGTTCTCCTATAAGACTGGAAGAATAAATAAAATCGGATGGAAGAACATCTACGAGAACATTATGTCAAATATAATGATAGATTACGAACTTTTTTCTGCTCATGACGATCAAGTAATTATCACTTTGAACCAACCAAGTAGAATCAATGAATGTACGCCGCAGGAAACAGGTGAAGAAACCTTTTTTCATGACCACTACACACCTGCATGTTCTACATCAGAATATTGCAGGATTAATGAACAAATCTGAAGTTATCTCGGTAAGCCTTGATGAACTCTTCATAACTGACATCTTATGTTTTACTGAACATTCTATTATGGCAGGTTATGAATCCCTCCTAAGTATTCCAAATTATCAACTAGCAGCATGTTTTGCTCGAAAGGAAAGTAAGAGAGGAGGTTCATGCATACTCGTCAAAAACGGCCATCGTTTTAAGGAATTAAATCAAATTGCAAAAATATCTGTGACTGGCGTGTTTGAATGCTGCGCAATTGAACTGATTGACTATAAGATAGTTTTAGCATGTGTATACAGGGTTCCTAAACTTAGTAATTTTAATTTATGTATAGAGAAAATACAAATAATATTGCAAACGCTAAGTAAGAATTGTTATGCTAATATTGTAATAGCGGGTGATTTTAACGTAGATTTATTGAAGCGAAATGTACAGACTTTAGATTTTGAATGTGTATTTATGAATTTTGGTTTGAAATTGGCAGTAAATCAACTTACTCGCCTAAAAAGTCAAACATGTATTGACAACATCGCTCATAACTTTACTAAGAAATGTGTTTTTAAAGTGCGTGAACTAGGATTATCTGATCACACAGCACAAATATTCAAATTTCCTGTTCAAACAATTTTTAATAATAAATACTGGCGAGTCACTGAAAGAGACTATTGTAAGGAACACATAAGTAAATTCAAAAGTTATTTAAAAAGCTTATCGTTTTCGAATGTATACGAAACTTCTGATCCTAATGATGCCTACAATATTTTTTTAGATACATTTACTCCTTACTATAAGTTATGTTTTCCAGAGGTAACTAAAATTATTAATATTATCAAAAAACCCAAATTGATATCTCGCGGCATAAAAATATGTAGCAAAAAGAAGAGCAAATTATTATGGCAATATAGGCATAAACCAAATGAAATAAACAAAAATATTTTTACTAATTATTCTAAAAGACTAAAACTTATAATTAAGCTTACTCGGAAAGCACAAAATAACTATACAATAAAGACTTCTGCGTGTAAATCTAAAGCAACTTGGAAGATAATTAATAGTTCAAAACGAAATTTACCCAGAGACATTATTAGAAAAATAAAATCAACAATAATATAATCACTAAACCTAAAGACATAGCTACTATTGAATTTAATACATACTTTATTGAAAAAATAATCCCCATAAATAATTCTTTTAAAAATGTTACATCTTTAATAGAAAACAGATTAAACTCCTTCTTTTTAGCCCCGTGTAACCCTGCGGAAATATACAGAATAATAAACTCATTAAGAAATACAAATAGTTTGGGTTATGATGGTCTTTCAACAAAAGTCATCAAAGCTGTTGCTGGAGAAATCTGTACACATTTGAGTTATATTTTAAATCTAAGCATCAATACTGGTATTTTTCCAGAGGCACTGAAAATATCGATTGTAAAGCCGTTATATAAAAAAGAAGATAAGCAACTTATGCAATGCTACCGACCTATCTCTCTCATAAGTATTATCTTAAAAATATTTGAGAAACATATATATAAACAATTATACACTTATCTTGAGAAGAATTATATACTAACTCTAGAACAGAAAGGCTTTCGTAATAATAAAACAATAAATATGGCTATTCATGACTTCTTGTATAAAGTCATGATAAATGTAGACAAAACATTCCTGTTAGCACCATATTTTGTGATATGACGAAGGCGTTTGACTACGTCTCTCACAACATTTTGATTAGGAAGTTAGAAGCTTATGGTATCCGAGGTAACGTTTCGCGTCTCATAGAATCATATATTACGAATAGAAAGCAATATACAGAAATAACATCAGTAAACACACACACCAAACATGAAGAAACTTATCGATCATCAGGTCGAGTAGTTAAATATGGTGTGTCTCAAGGCAGTGTCTTGGGACCTCTATTGTTTATTATATATATATCAATGACCTACCTAAAAGCATTAACCAATACGTGACACTATTTGCCGCTGACAGTACCATAACTATACCTTATAAAAATAATGATACCTATAATAATGACATTAATGATTCCCTAATATCAATGATAAAATGGCTAGAAAATAATAATTTAAAAATCAATTTGGAAAAAACTAATATTATGCACTTTACACAAAGAGGATCTACTTTGTCAAACCTACATACACACTACAATAATAAAATGATTAATGAGGTAGATAATGCGAAGTTTCTTGGTGTAATTATTGACAAAAAACTCAATTGGAAAGCACACACAGAAGTCTTAATAAAAAAATCAGTAAATCTTCTTACGCACTCTACAAATTAGTACCAATCGATGCCCTTCTCACAGCGTATCATGGTTTAGTTTCCTCCATTCTTAGATACGGCATTATCTTTTGGGGTAACGCTACGAATAGAGAATTAGTATTTAAAGCCCAGAAGCAATGCATAAGGACCATTTTCAAACTAAAGGTCACGGAGAGCTGTAAACCATTTTTCATACAATATAAATTATTGACATTACCCTCACTTTATATTTTGGAAAGCGCTATTTTCGTTAAGAGCAAACCTAACCTATTCCCACGCATGTCTGATGCGGTCGTTCGTAATAGACGTGATAACAGTAAAATTTATCTACATAAATCAAAAACAACTTTAATGAATAACAGCATATTTTGCATGGGCCCAAAAATATATGATAAAATTCCTAAACGCTGGAAAGAACATAATAATAACATACTCAAAAATAAATTAAATAATTTCCTTGCAAATAAAGCCTACTACAATATTAATGACTTTCTGCAAGACAACATTGACCACTAACTGCTATGACATATAATATCTACATTTATATAAATTATTACACGTTATCTTACTGCTAATTGAACATAATAAAATAGAATTCATAAAATAATCGAAAGTAATAATATACGAAATTAACTAATGTAAGTATGTAACACTAAGAATTGTACAATCATTTAGGTAAATAAAGGTATGTTTTTAAGTACAAGTATATTTAAAAATATAGATTCTCTTCTCTAATGATGTTTGTTTTCTGTTTTAATGTTTATTGTATAATTTATTAATACTAAATAAGGCGAAGGCCAATTAAAATTGTAACTTTTTTATTTATTTTTTTAACATTTGTACGCCGTAGAGGCTAAACATGACTGTCTAGATATTTTCTTTAAACATCTTGCATGCATATGTATGTATACTCATGTTGAACAAATAAAATGATCTTTATCTTTATCTTTATCACATCTTAGAGGACCTCAAGGCCCAAAATCTTCCGGTCCGAGAGGGGCACAGGATGCACCACAAAAAGCATTTCTAAAATCTGTGCCTTGTCATTCTTGACCTGTCTCCGGAATGCAAAGAGATTTTTAATGTTCGGCGCATCTGCAAAATAACGGGTATTGCAGTTGAAACCCCCTGAAAAAGGGGCATCGTTTGCTAATAGAATAGAATAGAATGATTTTTCATTCAACATTGATTATTAAATAATACCTACTCGTACTTATTGGAAGTCAATTTTTTTACCACTGGCTCGGAAAATACCTCTTTCTTGGAAAGAGCCAGCAAGAAACCCAGCGGGAGTTTTTTTAAACATATTTGCCTTAATAATATTTTTTATACCATTTTTAAATTAACAAATCTGCGGTTTTCTTTAGATCATTGGTTTGGAAGTATTTTACATTATCTTGCGGTAATACTTTTTTAAATCTAAATTATTTTAAACAGGTATTAACATTCTGTTTGAGTAATGACTCGGCGACAATTGGAGAAATATTCAATGACTCTGTTGTCAAGATAGGAACCTCAGTGAAATATTTCTCAAACACCGCTGCGAATTCTTGATTTGATTGAGTCAATTCGTTGTTAATTTTGAATTGATAGTTTGAGTTACGAGGTTTGTCTTTACCGGTTTCGCTGTTCATTATAGTCCACGTCATTTTAATTTTATTATTAGCCATGTTAATTTTGTTGCTAATATGTAAAGATTTGGCTGTGGAGCACACTCTTTTAAACATTTACGAATATTTTTTGACATATTCTTTAAAAGCGTCGGAAAGATTATTGATCTCTTATGGTAAAGATCAATATAACCTTCGCCTGCTTTTATGAATTTCTACTGTCGCCCACTCATTAAATGCCTTGCGACTGTTTTTGGAGAATGTTTTAGTAGCATATGTTTGATTAAATTTATTGGTTACATGGTAAGTAATGCTAATAATTAGGCAATGCCATCGATGCCAACTTTATGAACACTCGGCCAGAAATTGTTACGCCAGGCCTAGGTGCGTTAAGTGCCAAGGTAATCACGGTATCACTGACTGCCCCTGCATGCCCGAGACGGCTGAAACCCCGAGATGCATCAGTTGCCGCAAAGAGGGACACCCAGCGGATTATCGCGGATGTTCCAAAGCGCTGCGAAGGAAGCAGCGTGGAGGTAGAAGCCGTCCCGGACGGCAGCCGAAAACACACTGGCGGGTCACGCCAGTGTGTTTTCGGCTGCCTGCCCCTAAATTCGATTCGTCTTCGGTTCCCACTTCCTCGCCTCAAATCGCCACCAAGCCCGCCTCAGACGCCGAGGCGACCGAGCATGGTGTTACCACTCCCGCGCCTTCCGCGCCAAAACCCAACGCTTGGGTGAAACTACTGGCACTTTTCGCCTCAAGGCCAGTGCCGCCACCCCAGGCCCCATTATTGAAGCCCATCCCACAAGGCTCATACTCCTTCGCCGCTGACTTTTCGCTAGTCTGCGGCTTCATCAACAAAATTAACATTGCTGAGTTATCTTTTTGACCCGCAAATTCCGCGGAGCTATATAGAGCTATATAGGACTTATCGACGCAATCTGGTCTTTCCAGTGAGCCTAATCATCCTTCTAAACATCAGAATGACATAATGATTTCTTTTTTTGTTTCTAAAGATAGCCAGGCTAATTATGACATCGGGACGTCTAACAGCTCAGTGTCCTACGTGACCATGGGCGCTGTGTAGAATGACAGCACAAAATTTAAGTAGAACTGAACACTGTCTGACTGTCACATTTATTACGAACGGCCTCACAAAGCAAAAAGACGAGATTGAGCTCTTTCTGCGTAGCCACAATGTAGACGTAATGATTGACAAACAACAACTTATTTATATATGGTAGGTTGACCAGCCGTGCAGGTGGCACCTGTATCTACTACAAAAGATCCTTGAACTGCGTGCCGATCGACGCCCCCCCCCCTCCCGTTAACTAAAATAGAAATTTACATATGTAAAGTAGCCCTCTCTGGCAATCCACCACTCCCTATAATTTTGGCGTATTTACCGCGTATCAATTGCGTTCGGCGTATCAAACATGTAATAGAATAGAAATAGAAAATGCATTTATTTAACCAAAAACATTACATAATGAAGCAATACACTGATTTCTGCACTAAGCTCTAGGCTGGTATCGCTGGAACCAAGAACCTTGACTGACACCGTTTACACCGATGAATACATAGAACTCCGATTACATTAAAATAAAGAAAAAAAAAACCATTTTTGTATAAATTAATGCATGAAAGAAAGAAAAAAAAAACAGCTAATTTACTCTAGCAGTGCTTGAGTGCGTGCGTACGTGTGTGCGTGCGTGTGCGCGCGCGTGTGTGTGTGTGTCTCTCTCTCTCTCTCTCTCTCTCTCTCTGTGTGTGTGTGTGTGTGTGTGTGTGTGTGTGTGTGTGTGTGTGTGCGTGTGTGTGTGTGTGTGTGTGTGTGTGTTTGTGTGTATGGAGGGAGGGGAGGTGCGTGCTTGCGCGTGTGTGTGAGGGAGTGTAAGTCTACGTGTGTGCATGTATAGGGTCAAGTATGAAAGGAAAGTAAGTTTTCCGTTTCCTGATAAAAAGCATGTAGCAACCAGGGTGTTATTTTGTGTTTGACTTTACTTGTGGACAAAGACCTCAAATCTGGGAAGAGATAGCAGAATTTGTTGTAAATGCTAGGCAGAAGAAATGGTGAGTGGCGTTTGATAACGCTACTGTGTGGATTAGGAATCGGTATTGACATCGCAGATTTACTCAATCTAAGCTCCAGCGTGATAATAGCTGGAGGCCTAAACATTAAGCATTCCTCCCGGAACTTACTTAACAACAATCTAAATGATAATGCACTATTCGATCTCTCTGATCGAATAAACTTCGATGTTATCGCGCCTGACACTCCGACCCGCTACCTATTCGCTACCAGACAACAACCAGACATCTTTGACGTAACAATACTCAAATATGTCCGTTTGCCGATAGCTTCGATTGAAACTGTTCTAGAACAACTCGGAACAGACCAGTTCTATCAGCTGGGCCAAACCGCAGGTGAGGGCCTCCAAACCAAACCCAAACTCGATTTTGACCTCGAGTTTATGCCAGTCCAGGCATAAACTCGAGGTCAAAATCGAGTCTACGATCTCCCAGGACTTAGACAAAATCCCTGACAAGATAGATTCGCCCGAGGAGACCAATGAGGTGATTAGCGCCCTATCGGCCCACCTCACCTCTACTTTCGATGAATGCTCCTATAAGCTTCACGTGTCGAGCAATCGACACATGAAGCTTTCGAGTGATATTCAGCAGGTGGCTACAGTGACAAATGCGGCTCTAACTCATCAGTAAGATAAATGACACAATCCGACTGCGCAACCTCCAACATGACAAGTGGGATAATCCGCTAGAAGATATCGAGCCATCTCAAACTGCCTCCTGGCAGTTGACCTGGACTCTGAAAGCAGAACTATCCTCACCTATGTCGCCTCTCCTTAGGCCAGGAAACCCTGATCTCGCCTTTGACGACTCTGAAAAGGCCGAATGCCTCGCGGGCAGTTTGGAGAGCCAATGTACACCCTCTTGCGAACCTACAGATCTCACTCACCCTGCAGAGGTCAAAGCAGAGGTCGAGCGTAAGTCGGCACTACTACCTGCAGGCGACTCCTTTGATCTTGTGACTGTCAACTAAGTCAAAGAAGTAATTAAAAGCCTCAAGAAGAAATCAGCACCCTACCCCGATTAGCAACAGGTTACTGAAATCTCTCTTTGCGCCTCTCATTTGCCTCCTAGTAAAAGAAAGTTTACGAGTGACTCATATTAAATCGCCTTCGTAAACACTTCTTCACCAACAAACCTCTTCCAGATGAGCTCTTCGTCTTCAGTCCCGACCACTTGTGCACCAACCAATTACATCACCTCAAAATACATTCTGAAAGGATTCAAGCTCCCACAAAGAAGTTGCAGAACCACCATGACTGGTTCCTTCTTCTTCGATATCCCAAAAGCGTTTGACAAGTCTTGCACGACGGCTTGCTTTACAAGCTGTATAAACTCAACGTGCCTAATAGGCTCACCCACATCATCAGAGTCTTTCTTGCCAATCGCCACTTTCGCTATCGAATAGAATGTACTCGCTCCACAAAGCGCCCCATCAAGACTGCAGTCCCACAAGGCTCCGCACTCTTCCCACTACTCTTCACACTCTTCACGAGTGATATCCCGAAGGATCTAGTAGTGAATACTGCTAGTTCCGCCGATGACACGGCACTTTTCATCGCCCATCGCAATAAAAGAATCCTCACCGAGAAGCTCCAAATAGCCGTCAACCGCTTAGGGGATTGGTTCCGCTTATGGAGAATCAAAGTGAATCCCGAAAAAAGTGTCGCAATACACTTTCAAAGGATCTCCACTTCTGATCGTCAAATCAGAAACCGCCGGCCGCCAGATACAGAAATATCTAGGAGTCACATTTGACAAAGGTATGACATTCGCAAAATACATTCACAATGTCCGCTATCGTACCATATTTGTCACTAATCGCCTCCACTCGCTAGTCAACAGCAAGCGCAAACTGTTCTTAAGACACAAAGCCCATCTATACAAAGCTTGCGTAAGACCAATCATGTCTTACGCAAGCGTAGTTTTCGCCCACACGGTCCATAAACACTTGTACAAACTTCAAGTTGTCCAAAACAGATTCATTCGCATAGCCACCGGAGCTCGGTGGTACCAACAAAACTCTGACTTACACGGAGACTGTCAACATCCGACGATTTCTGAGTATTTCATGGAAATGTCTCGGCACTTCTTCAAGAGGACTGAGACACATCCGAACCCACTAATGGTAAACGCAGCCACCTACGCTCCGACTCCGAACGTTACGGATAGCCTCCGGAGGCTCCGTAACTTTCTAATCCAACCCCCCGTTCCGATAGATGCCAACGACCGAAATGTCGCCGGCCAATTACACATAAACACTACACACCCATCTAGTACCACTAGCACTGTTAGGACAACAACGGATGGTGCGCAGCGAGTCCGCAGATGAGCGCGCCGCTTATCCATACGCACCGCGTACACTCCATACTCCCGTGTCTCGCCAGAGACACGGGACAACATCGAACGATACGAGTTAGCCGTCAGAGCCGGCGTCCGCCATCCCTTGCTCTGAAGGCCTAAACTGTAACGATGCATAATAATAAAAATTTACCCCTTTTTGAGCTTGCGGCTTTTAAAGCCGCGAGCCCTTAGCCCAATGAAGTTGAAAAAGCCAAAACGCTAACAGCACAATCGTCATCAGAATGAACGAGCTTGCAGTATCTTAAAGTTTCGCAGTAGTATGCTTGGGCTTAGATATAATTTTATTAATTATGGATCCTAACCAAATAAATTTCATAAATTTTAAAATGTTTCTAATTGTCATAAATTATTTCATACCCACGGGATGTAGGATAGTGGAATATCTTATATGCCGTCACTTCACGTTGTTACCTTTATTTGTTTAATGAGAATTTTAACATTTTTTTAAATTTTGCTAATGAAGCGATTGGACTTCATCACACGTCTTGACTACATCCGTTGATAATATGTCTCATTGTAAGAGCAGGGTATCATTAGCGCAAACGGTCGGGCGAACGTACGGGATTCTCATTACTGACTTTTTACAATCGAATGTTACTCTATAATTAAATTTTATGCTCACAGTATTAAGAAATTGTACATTTCAATGAATTAATTGAATAAGCGTAATGAATATATTATTTTCTACGTATGGTACTTCAAGAAGTACTTTTTCTTTTTTACTAGCCTATATAAATAAAAATGTACATTAACCCCGCGAGTAGGCCCCGTTGATCCGGACACAAGCACTAGAGTCCCTATACAGAGACTTTAATGCCTATATAACCCAGCGCTCAACCCATATGAGTTCAGTGTTTGCCATAACACATCTCTGTTCACTCTGTCATAAGCCTTTTCCAAGTCCACGAACGCACAAAAAACTTTTTAGTTTTTGGCCAAAAACTTTTCCGCGATCATGCGCATGGAAAGAACCTGATCTGTACATCCCATTCCTTTTCTAATACCCGTTTGCATGTCCCAAATTTTTCCATCAACTTCTTTAATAACTCTTTCAATTAGTAGCTTAGATTACAGTTTTTATAATATATGGGTCACAGTAACCACTTACCATCAGGTGGACTATGTGCTCGTTTGTCACCCTATCCTCTAAAAAAAAGCATTAATACATTTTATATGTACAATTTTTCTTTTACTTAATGCTTTATTAAGATTTTAATTTTAAAATTATAATATTATACCATCTAATGAAAATTTTTATTCTATAATAATATCTGTTAGTTTACAAAATAAATAAAATTTTAAAGAAATTGAACTTTATTTTATATTGATGTGCTAAACACTATCTCTCTCTCTCTCTCTGTCTATCTCTCTCTCTCTCTCTCTCTCTCTCTCTATCTTTCTTTTATTTTCTAGCCAGAACTCAGGCATACTTGTATAAGAGGATACTAATCCAGGTTAACCTCCAAAGTAAAAAACAGTACTTAGTAAAGAATAGAGTAATACAAAGTATCCCTGAACGCAGACTGGAACTTCAACGAGTCTCTTGTACCAACATTTGGAATGTGCGAGCGTGTTGTTCTCCACCAGTGTACTTGAAAGCTCAACATGAAAGTTTGAACTAAAGATATACGTTACATCCACAAAGTAAAAATTTAAACTTTTTGCATTTCATAATGGCATTTGTACGAACCGTTCTAGCAGGTACTTGTAAAGCGACACACATCAAGTTTCATATACGAGACAAAAGTCACATTATGCGGAATTGTATTTTTAGTTTTCGGAATACTAATTAACAGACTTTGACCAACTTTATGATAGCTTTGTATATAACCTTAACTTAGTTTGCATTCGTTTATATTGAATGACTAGGCATATCCCAGTGACTTAAATACATCTTATATTATTATTATCTTATTCTCCATATCACTTATCAAATTAAACAAAAATTCCTGAGCATGATGATAAGTTAATTGTAAAAAAAAGTCTAAGAAAACGAATAAATTAAATTTCTTTAATCATATGATACAACTTATTTATCGAAAAAATTATAACCTGACTGAATATAAAACTAAAACAATTGAACTACGAGCATTATTATACATCCCCCTAGCTGCCCCAACAAAGTCCGACCATACAGGGGCCCATACAGCTGTAGATTCGACGAGCAGCAGGGGACGGGGCCCAACGACCTATGGACAATTGACCTACACAGTAGAGATAAGGCAAGGTAAATAAATAGTACGTGTCTGGTTACGAAGCTTAGACCACCCCAAGGCTCGGTCAGGGCGTAGGTAGGTGTAGGTGCGTGTGAGTGTTATTTAGTAGTGTTTATTCATGTGGCCTGAACTAACTGAGGTGATTGGGCAGCGGCCTATTTCTATGCTGCCCCATAATGCTGCATCACTCCAGCAGGCGTCACCAAATTACAACTTCTTTCTTCATTTCACTATTTCAGTCTATCAACTTTATTGTACATTTTACAAACTTCAAACTCACTAAATCCATTTGATCGTAATCAAAAAGGTAACACACAGCACGACTAATAAACGGTGGATCAAAGTTCACTTCCGCTACACGTAGCAACAAGTTATTTCTAGAACCGAACGCGACCTTCTCTAGTGACACAAAGTTCTGGATTCATTTATCACCAAATTACAAGTAGGGAACTAACGCAATCTCTTCTCGAGTCACAACGTTCATAGTTCCTTAGCACAAATCTATAATCTAATACGAACACTGTTTCTCGCGGGTCACAAATTTTAGCGTTTTAACCGACAGGAAAATATCTCCGAGAAGACCGTTTGACAAATGATAGGGTGCACCATAATATTATTCGATCTCTTGAAGATGAACATGAACATGAACAACGACTAGAATCGGGACGCGAATATTACAATTATTTGAGAAAAGAACGATTAATAAGTTTGTATAATGAAAGATTTAAAAATTGAAAATATTCGGTCTCTTGAAACGGACGAACAGCGAGAGGCCCGTCTTACTGCAGACAGATTTCGACATAGTCTTAATGACTAGACGTGTACAACATAGAAGATCAATCTACAAATTCGGTGGAGTCGTCTGACAAATATAAAAGTGGGTTTGCTTATAATCTCACAATTGATTACAGATCATCTTCTGTAATTCGAAACAGACCGACTCATCGACCACGTCCAAATGGCTACAGATTCTTTGCTACAACAGGTCCCATCCGCAGATATCGTGATCCTTGGCGATTTAAACGCCCACCATGCCAAATGGCTCGGTTCACGTTTAACCGATCATGCAAGAAGATCTGTTTATGACTTTGCCTTGGCATATGGTCTGACACAACTGGTTACACAACAATCCGTCTACGCGGATTCCAGATGTGGAGGATCATACACCTTCCCTGTTGGACCTTCTGCTGACCTCTCATCCGGACGGATATCAGGTTTCCGTCGATGCCCCTATCGGCTCTTCGGACCATTGTCTGATCCGGAGTGTGGTGCCACTCACGCTCCCTTCGCGGTTGCGTTCTGCAGGTTGCCGCCGTGTTTGACATTACAGGTCGGCGGATTGGGACGGAATGCGGTCTTTCTTTGCTTCCTACCCATGGGGGCGGGTTTGCTTCTCGCCGGATGATCCCAGCGCTGTTGCTGACTCTGTCACTGGAATGGAACTATTTATTCCATAATCTGTCGTACCCATCGGTGGCAGATCTCAGCCTTAGTTTGGTCGCTCCTGTAAGACTGCATTGCGCAGTAAGTAAGCAGGAGTGTTATCAAGCCTGGGCTGCGGCTTCAGCGACTCGGGATGTAAACACCAGCACACTTAAAAAGAAGTATAACTTCGCCTCCAGGTCCTTCAAAAGAGTTATTGCCAAGGCAAAGTCAGAGCCCATAGGCAGAATTTGCGAGAAACTAGTTCGCCTTCCTTCGGGAACCCGTGCATTCTTGTCTCTCGCCAAGGCTGTCCAAGGGAATTTCTGTAAGCCATCACTACCATCTCTGCACAGGGAGGACGACTCACTGGCCCAAGACGCAAAAGACAAAGCCGACCTTTTAGGCTCCCTTTTTGCGTCCAACTCGACTCTTGATGATGGGGGGAAAACATCGCCGACCATCCCGCGGTGTGAGTGCTCCATGCCGGATGTGCGATTTACACAGCGCTCGATTCTCAAAGCACTCTTCTCCCTGGACGTCAGCAAGTCGAGTGGGCCCGATGGAGTCCATCCCATTGTGCTGAAGACGTGTGCTCCGGAGTTGGCACCGGTCCTAACGCGTCTTTTCCGGTACTCATACTCCCAAGGCGTAGTCCCGAATTCATGGAAGACAGCTTTTGTCCACCCGATCCCTAAAAAAGGCGACCTCTCAGACCCGTCCAACTACAGGCCTATCGCCATCACCCCCTTGTTCTCCAAAATAATGGAATCCGTTATAAACTGCCACCTCATACGGTACCTTGAGGATCACCAGCTGATAAGTGACCGCCAGTACGGTTTTCGTCGGGGTCGATCAGCTGGTGATCTTCTGGTCTACTTAACTCATAGATGGGCGGAGGTAGCAGAGTCCAAGTGGGAGGCATTGGCCGTTAGTTTGGACATTGCGAAGGCCTTCGAACGGGTTTGGCACAAAGCGCTTCTTTCGAAGCTCCCTTCCTATGGGCTTCCCGAGAAATTATGCAATTGGATCACCAGCTTTCTTGCAGATCGGAGCATCAAGGTCGTTGTAGACGGTGCATGCTCCGACTACAAGCCTATTAACGCTGGTGTTCCACAAGGCTGCGTGCTATCACCAACGCTGTTTCTTCTGCATATCAATGATATGTTGCAAGCCGGTAGCATTCATTGCTATGCGGATCACAGCACTGGTGATGTTCTACACACCGGCCGTGCCAATATTTCTCGGGAAAACGTCGCCGAGTACCGGAACCAACTTGTGTCTGAAGTCGAGTCTTTGCTGAACAAAGTCTCGGATTGGGGGCGACTAAATCGGAGTCGACATATCGAGTGACGTGCAGTTTCATAGTCACTTGGAAGAGAAGGCCAAATTGGTCTCTAAAAAGCTTGGCGTGCTCAGCAGAGCAGGACAGTATTTCATGCCGGCACACCGCCTGCAATTTTACAAGGCGCAGGTTCGGCCTTACATGGAATACTGTTCCCATCTCTGGGCAGGGGCTCCCCAGTGCCAGCTCCTTCCACTTGACCGCATCAAGAGCAGAGCGGCTCGAATCGTCGACGACCGAGCCCTTTCCGATCGGCTCGATTCATTGGCGCTGCGTAAAGATGTTGCATCCCTTTGCATTTTCTTTCGCATCTACCATGCGGAGTGCTCTGAGGAATTGTTCGGATTAATCCCAGCCGCCAAATTTCACGAACGCATATCGCGGCAAAACTCCCGATACCATCTACACCATCTGGATGATTGGCGGTCCACCACTGTGCGATTTAGAAGATGTGTTCTTCCTTGCACGACTTCCTTGTGGAATCGATTACCATCAGCGATTTTTCCGATACGACTTAGGGACCTTTAAGAAAAGAGCGTACTCCTTTTTAAAAGGCCGGCAACGCATCTACAATTCCCTCCCTGGTGTTGCAGTTGTTCATGGGCGGCGGTAGTCACTTACCATCAGGTGAGCCGCATGCTCGTTTTCTCTCTCTTCTATAAAAAAAAATAATAGGCGATATGAACGTAATATGTTCTTTTTGTAATGCTTCAAAGTGGAGTAAGGAGTCGGCTGGTTTCTGTTGTTCTGTAGGTAAATTAAATTTGCCTTCGTTCGAAGATCCACTGGAACCTTTGAAATCACTACTTTTAGGGGAACATGTGCAATTAAAACAGTTCTTAGACAATATTCGTTTACTTATAATAGTGCGTTTCAAATGACATCCTTTGGTGCTCAACAAATCTCAGAAGGTCCTTTCATTCTTACTTTTAAGATACAAGGTCAGATTTACCATTTGATAGGGGTCCTATCAAATGGTAAACCTGAAGACCAATCTAAGTTTCTTCAAATATATTTTGTATCCGACTACAACGAACAGTCTAATTCTTATATTAATCAATATTTCCCGAATTTAAATACTGAACTTATTTCACAACTTCAGAACATGTTGCATTAGGTTAATTCGTATGTATGCAGTTTTAAATCGGCATTAGAAGCTCTTCCTCAAAATGGTGATAACAATTATAAAATTGTTATAAATGCCGATAGGCGTCCAACTCAGGATCACCCAGGGCGTTATAACGTTCCATCCACGAACGAAGTTGCTGTAGTATTGGTCGACCAGGAATGTAGTAGGCGTGATATCGTTATCCGTTCCAGAGACAATCGTTTGCAACGTATTTACGAAACCCACAGGGCTAAAGACAGTTTGCAACATCATTTGATATACTCTCGAGGGAAAGATGGTTATAATTTCGCTTTATACCAAACTGATCGCGTACAGGCGCATCTAATTATAATAAAAAGATGTCATGCCTTCAATTTTATTGTTACCACTTGCAAGTGAGACGGAATAGATTTGTATACTTTCAACATTTTCGTGGCTTATTCAATCAGTTTATTGTTGACATGTACGCAAAAATTGAAACCGAAAGATTAGTTTATATACAATCTAATCAAAGGCAGCTGCGCGCTGAAGAATACGTGTACCTTCGCGACGCCATGCAGTAAGATAATGATACGGTGAATATGGGCCGTTTGCTTATTTTACCCTCTTATTTTACTGGTGGTCCACGCTACATGCAAGAACGTACTCAAGATGCTTTTTGTTACGTAAGAAAATATGGACGTCCCGACTTATTTATTACTGTAACTACCAATCTCAAGTGGGATGAAATCACCCGGGAGCTTATTGAGCGTCAAGCACCGCATGACCGCCATGATATTATCGCAAGAGTTTTTCATTTAAAATTAAAATCAATGATAGATCTACTTACCAAAGATAACATTATACGCGGCTTACCTCACGCACATATCCTGCTTTGGTTAAAAGATAAGGTTCGACCTAATGATGTAGACAGTTTAATCAGTGCTGAAATTCCAGATCCGATTGCAGATCCCGTGTTATACGACATTGTTAACACTCATATGATACATGGTCAATGTGGTGCATTTAACGGGAATGCTCCTTGCATGCAAGACTCATTGCACTAAAAGATATCCAAAAGCATTAGTAAATGAAACTGTAACAGGACATGATGGATACCCATTATATCGTCGCTGTTCAAGAGACAATGGTAGTTTTAATGTTGAAAAGCGAGTGTCTGGACAACTGGTTACTTTAGATAATAGATGGGTCGTTCCGTATTCGGCTGTGATGTCTAGAGCATTTCCAGCTCACATAAATGTTGAAATGTGTAATAGTGTAGAGTCAATAAAATATATTTGTAAGTATACTAACAAGGGCAGTGACCAAGCTACATTTGCGTTGAGAAATGAACATGATGAAGTTACTAAATTTCTGTCAGGCAGATATATCAACTCTTCAGAAGCTGTGTGGCGGATCTTAAGTTTCATCATTCACGAAAGATATCCACCTGTGACTCATCTGGATGTTCATCTTGAAGGCGGTCAACGTATATATTTTAACGCCAAAAATGTTACAGAACGATTAGAGAACCCTAGACAAACAACTTTATTAGCATTCTTTCGACTTTGCCAAACTGATGATTTTGCAAAATCTCTTTTGTATGAGGAAGTTCCATCGTATTATACCTACGATAAGCAACGTGGTGTCTTTAATCGTAGACGCCGTGGCCGGCCTGTAGATGGTGAGCTAGGTATTTTCAAAGAACATGTTCTTGGTAGAGTGTATACCGTTAATCCTAACAACGCTGAGTGTTTCTATTTGCGATTATTATTACATACAGTGCGAGGACCAACATCATTTATAGATTTGAGAAAAGTAGACGATGTTGTTTATCAAACTTATCATGCAGCTTGCCAAGCGCGTCGTTTGCTTGAAAATGATCAGCATTGGGATGACGCTTTAGCAGAATCCTGTGTTAGTGATAATCCACGACGGTTACGCCATTTATTTGTAACATTACTCTCATTTTGTAATTTGTCAGATGCTGTACAATTATGGGAAAAATATAAAGAAAATTTGCAGAAGACTTTCTTCGGAATCTATCTCACAATGATGAAGGCGCAACTAATTATAATTTCCGTGATCTTGCCATAAATCTGTGCTTATTAGCTCTTCAGGAAGACTTAACAGCAGTAGGCGGTAAATCACTCTGTGAGTATGGTTTGCCAACACCAACCTCAGTCGAAGAGGTTACCAATAGGGAATATTCTGCAGAGATTGATTACAAGTCAATGGAACTGCTGGAAACATTAGAAAACGGTGTCCCAATGATGACTGCAGAACAACTTTCAGTCTATGATCACGTGTGCGAGAGTGTTCAGAATAATTTGGGAACAATATGGTTTTTAAATGCACCTGGAGGAACTTAAAAACCTTTTTGACTAAATTAATATTAGCTTATGTTCGAAATCAGCGTAAAATTGCTCTTGCTGTAGCTTCATCAGGTATAGCTGCAATATTGCTACCAGGAGGTAAAACTGCTCACACTATGTTTAAAATACCAATTTATTTAGATCGCACGGAAAGTCCAACCTGTAGTATTTCAAAAAATAGCGACAAAGCTAAGGTATTACGTGAGTGTAATTTAATCATATGGGATAAATGTACGATGGCCCACCGAATAGGAGTAGAAGCGGTAGACAGAACTTTAAGGGACATAAGACAAAATGATCAACCAATGGGCGGTATCACGGTTTTAATTTGTGGTGATTTCGCACAAACCTTACCGGTAATACCACGGGGAACCCGAGCTGATGAGGTTAGGGCTTGCCTAAAGAGCTCTTATTTGTGGCGTGATGTACAATTGGTACATTTGACTATAAACATGCGAGTGAGAATTAGAGATAACTCGGATGATCGTCAATTTTCTGATAAATTATTAAAGATTGGGGAAGGTACCTATCCACAACTACACCAAGGAAAACTTATTCTGACGCCTGAGTTATGTTGTATAGTGCAATCCCAGCCACATCTTATATCGTCGGTTTAGAGTGAAGTAACAATTAAATTAAATAGGGACAATTTTTGGCTATGCGAAAGATCCATTTTAACTCCTCGCAATGACCAGGCATCTGAGATTAATAACAAAATACTGTCGAATATACAGGGGGAAAGCAAAGTTTATAGTTCAATAAGTCTCGCAAATCACGTTGTTTTCCCGTCCCCGGGCTCTTAGAATTCAACATCAGACGTTTCAGATCTTCGATTTTTACGACCCCGTTGTCGCCGGCATAAGCAGCAGCGTACGAAGTCACGGGCAGAAGCTTACTTACTTACTTATCTTCACGCACAATCCCTGACGGGGTAGCCAGAGAGAACAGATCGCCAAGTGTCACGATCCTTACATATCTCTTTCGCCTCTTTCAGATTCATTATCTTCTTCATACATGCACGTCTAGGTATCCGAGTACTCTTGACCCTACCCTCTTCGAGCAATTTGCTCACATGGTCTTCGAAAGTTAGTCTCGGTCTACCTCGACACCTTTTAATATTAACTTTCGCGCTATATATTTTCTTCACCATTCGGTCTTCACTCATTCGCTCAACGTGCCCAAACCACCGAAGCACGCCCTTATCAATTTTTGTGATAAGGTCATCTTTCAAACCTGCCATATTGCGAATCTCTTCGTTTCGCTTTCGGTCGGCCATAGTAACGCCGCACATTTTACGAAGAGATCGCATCTCCACTGCATTCAACTTACTTTTATGCTTCTTCTGGCATACCCAGGTTTCGCTGCCATATAACAAAGTCGGTACCAACACTGCGTTATGTATTGCAAGGCGTGCACTCTTCGCTACGCCTTGCCTTTTGACTAACGCAGTCAGGGCACCATTGACTTTGTTCCCGGCAGCGACACGCCTGTCCACATCTAAATCACATCTTCCATCCCGGCTAAAAGCACTCCCCAAGTATACAATTTCATTTACCTGTTCTAGACATTCCTGATTTAATGGGCAGAAGCTAGTTATACTATAAAACATTAAAACTAAAAACTTAAATTATCAAATAGTTCTAGTTCCCGTTTTGTTTGTCACATAATATTAGCATGTATAAAATTTGAAATCCTCTAAGTTCTGCAATTCCTTTAAATTTATCCCATCCATAAAGTCGCAGTCTTATCCATTGATTTACGGATGCTTTAGACCCGCAGACATGCAATTTGTCTGCCCCTTGTCTAAGTTTTCTGGATAAGGAATGGGAAAGCTAGAAGCAGTAATAGTAAAACTGAAAAAATGTAACAGTTTATCACTTGCATGCTCAAATATATTTTAAAGATATATTTAAAACTGTCAATATATTTTTTCGGATGTTTAGAACAAATAGAAATTATACTCGTAGATATATATATATATATATATATATATATATATATCTAAATATATCTCTAATCTAAATATACTCGTAGATATATATATATATATATATATATATATCTAAATATATTTTTTTAACAGGCGATTGCTTGTTGTTGCATTCATATAGTTATAATGTTGACTGCCTCGTCGGTCTAGTGGTCTAAGTTACTGGTGATTGTGAGATATCGGGTTGGAAACCCGGGTCGGGTCAAAATCAGTAATTGGGTTTTTCTGAGAAGATATTCTTAACAATTCGGAGTCACCCACCACCACACACAGATGTAATATGTATAATAAAATTGTTAGTGCTGGTTGAAAAATAATCACGAATCAGTTAAATTTAGGTCCAACATTTTCATTTTAAAATTATATAAATAAAAAAAAATAGAGACCCGTCCGTCAACCAGAAAATTACTGGAGCGGATTAGATGTTGTATATAGCATTTTGATCACGGTCACGGCTGTAAAAGTCTAAATCCATTTGCCTACCACGCACGGGTAAATATTTAAAAAAAATATACTAACTGTTAAGTAGTTTGTTATGAAGGAAACACTGGAGACGTTTTTGATTTGTTATATTTTTCCTCACGCACCTTCGTGACAACCTTTTTAATCGTAATGTGATAATGTAATGTAATGTAATGGCCGCTCTTCCGACTGTGTCACTAAAGCAAGCAGCACAGATGTAGCGCCATCTATGGTTCTCTGTGTGAACCGTTTGTTCCAGTTAGGTAAGTAGTTTATGAAAGGAAAGAGAATCGTAGATGGCGCTTTACAAATGGTAAGGATAGATGGCGCTAATATTTATAATATATTTGGTTTACAACACTTACAAATATATAGCCTTGTTTCAATTCTTGGCCGAATTTCGACCACAAACAATATTAGTATGAATAATAATGACAACATTATTCCCTGAAGGTATTGAATTTTGCAGATACATGTTTCCTTGTTCGTACTAATTATAAAATATTGAATTAAATATCGCTGTAATTTGTAGGTCGCTGTTCACGTTATATATTGTAAGTTACCTTTTTAATTTTTTTATAAGATAAGGGTAACAAACGAGCACACATTCCAACTGATGGTAAGTGGGTGCTGTGACCCATATACATCTACATCTATCCTTGATTATGAAACAAAATGCAGATGCGTTGTCACCCGTGAGGACTAAGATGGAATGCCTCGTTTCCAGTAAAAAGGGTCTCCGTTTTTTTACACTTACCATACAAAGAACAGCTGCTATTTTATGATGGTATTCTGTGAGAGTGTAGTCTTTCCCCGCTCGAGCCAACCCATTTGTGCTACAACTATACCAGTAATATAGTTGTAGCATATACTGTCACATCTTAGTCCTCACGGGTGACAACGCATCTGCAGTTTGATTCGCAAACGATGATACATGCAGATGTCTATGGGCCACAGCAACCACTTACCATCAGGTGGAATATGTGCTCGCTTGTTACCTTATCCTAATAAAAAAACAGATTTCATCATTTTTTTGAAGTAATTTTTAAGAAGTAAAAACTTTGTTTGTAAAGCTTTTTTTATAAGAGAAAAAACGACAAAAGAAATTCAAATGCTTGGTATTTAGAGACAACTCAAATTTAATCTCTAATTTTTTAAAAAACCGCTAATACCTAGAGCTGAGACTCAACTTTTTACATTTTTAAGTTTGATTTGATAAATGTTTATCTTAACTTTGTTTGTTAAATAAATTCGGTTATCTTTAAAGCATGTTTAGATTTATAAATTTATTTTATAATATTTTAATTTTATGTTTCTTTTGAGGAAATAAAAGCTTAAATAAATAAATAAAAATTTATTAACGAAATTAAAAGAAATTAAATATTTGTAAATCCAATTGTGCATGCCTTAAGATGGCACAAGTTGCGGGCTCGAATTCACTGGTGGGCGTGGCCAAAAAGCACGCTATCTCACCTGGCATCTTGCCCGACAGAGATAGTATCTCAGTGATGAGCAGTTAGACAGTTGACAGAGTTAGAGTCTTGTTCGAACAGTTCGAACAAAATCGAAGTTACACGAACACATACATACATACCGCCCTATATCCAGATCCCTTCAGCCTTTCTGGCGTGATTGAGTTACATACATCCATCCAAACATCCAAACTTTCTCATTTATAATATTTAGATAATAATTGTACCTAATTATTTCTGCCTACCTATAAATTGTTTTCAAAAATATTACCTGTCTTCTTACTTTTTTTATATACAGGGTATTTTTGGATTGCTCCCGAAAACTAAGACAGGCGACAGCACCAAGTATACCTTTGATCATGGGTTACAAATAAAGTCGATCCTGATGAAAAAAAATCATCTTTTAATAACGTTTTATTAGCTTTATTCACGCGCCATCATGTTAGTACAGCTAAATGAAACGATAATTTCATAAAAAATATCATGAAAATACTGAAACATAAAACCAGCAGTGGAAACTGAATTGATATCACCTGACTAATGGAGGTTAATGTACGCGCGAACGGTGAAAAACAAACGCTGGCCTTGAACTTGGGCACTGAGCGATTTATCACATATTGGTACGAAAGGCGCGCGACGGGGGAACAATCCGCCAGTATTAGTGTGCCTGCATGCTATTGGTTCCCGCGTTTTGTTCGCTCCAAAAATACAGTCGCATACACAGCTTACTTTGCGACTCTCGACGATGTTTTAAAAAGGAAGGAAAGAAAAATTATTTATACTATTGTTTTATGACTAAACTAGTGATCGAAAAGGTAAATATGATAGGAGAAGGTGAATGGGGAAAATTGTGCAGTAAAGTTAAAAGTGTGGAGGAAGAATACCGAAAAAATTACCATGTGATCGACCTGATGACGGAAGCTCAAGCGAAGATGAAAGTGATGATGAAGTAGCATCCAGTAACACCAACACACCATTAACATCTGGCTTCTATGTGACCCAAGACGTCATAATGGACGGCGTGTTACCCTTAGCTAAAGTTTTCTTGTTACAAACTACTTTATATTTTACGATAGAAATAACAAATAATGCTCATGTAAACATTATCCATTTTTAATTCCCACCTCTTCCAAAGTTCTAAGTAGCTAGTAAAACACCTATTATGATTCTACATTAAAACAATTAATTACTATAATATTATAAAACAATAGCCCAATACCATGTAGTACTTTAGAACGCGACTGTACCCACACCCCCTCCGCTATCGACCTGTATCTAGCTCGGTACGAAACAATGCTGCGGTCATAAGAAAAAAGGGCGCATCTAACAATTTATGAATAAATGAGTTAAATATACCATTCGATTCATGATAAGAAGGCGCATCTACTAAATTTTTTTAATATTCACAAATATCAATATTTTAGAAATTATCGTAAGAATTTTAGACGTAACTGTTGATCACAGCTGACTTTTTTTAGTAGAAAAGACTTATACAAATTCAACATAAAAGAAAAGACTTATTTAACCAGTTGCTACGTCATCTTTAACAATATTTGCATCGATTACTTAAATTTCAATTATTCTTGGTCTTGTCTTATTATTCTATATCTTAATATTAAGAGCTTATATCTTATTGTTAAGAGCTGGTGTTTCACATGTGGTCCCATATAAATTTGATCGAGGTCAGACCAATAGTTTTTGAGTTATCCTTAATTATTTATATTAAAGTCGGTTGTACAAAATTTTAAATTTTTAATTATTATCGTAGTAAGTCTTGTATGATATCCCCTTTGAAATCATTACTCAAGAGTTGCGGGTTGTTATTTTTTGTGTCTCACTACCAATGCTTTTCTAATATTTATTAAAAAAAAAAAGTAGTAAATTACTATTAGCGTCCTTTCAACTTCAAATGACCTTTCCAAAATATGTAAAATTGTTAAATGAATGGCAGTTTTTTTTAATTTATTAGGTTGGAAAGACGCAAATAGTTATATGCGTCTTTCCTTCGATGTTTTTGTGTTGCCAGGTGTATTTTTTAAGCTAAGATGAAAAGGAAAATTCGTTTTATTTAAATAAATAAACAAATTATCAAAAAATTTGTTCGTCCTTAAAATCTTCATGTCTCTACGTATATTTCAATTTTCATATAGATACCTTTTAATATACTTTAGACACAGGGTCTGAAAGAAAAATTCATCAATTTATTTTTTATTTCCATTTTACGTTTTCGTTACTTGCGTCCTTCTTTATGTAACTCGACGACGGCAGAATGTAACCCGGCCGGCTCGTGTCGCCTCACGCTGTGACGCAGTAGACAAAGAGTATAATAACTGTCCTAGCAGTAGGTTTCAGTTTTGTTGGGGTTCGTTATTAATTGTAGTTTTTGAAACAGTTCCGTTTTGATTTTGTACACGCGTGCGCGAGCGACAGCTCAATCGTATTGTTATTACTTGTGATAACGTGTTGGTATTATTCCTGTTGATACGTTTTTTGTTTTAATAATGCTTAACGCGTACTTTTATAGTGATTTTGAATACAGCAACATGTTATCCGAACCCAGGTACACGAAGTATCGCCAAATAAATTGTTAAGACGTCGGGATGGAACAATTGTGTCATACTGTGCAGTGCACAAAGTGTTGAAGCGTAACCGAATGCGCCCATACAAATTGCACAAAGTGCAAGCTTTAGTTCCCGGCGATCACGTCCGCCGACGAGTTTTCTGCCGTTGGTTATTATACCAGTGACAACGTGTGCCTGGTTCCATTGAGCACATTATCTGGACGGATGAGTCGACATTTACCAGAAACGGCCTGTGGAACCGAAGAAATACACACGTGTATTCAGAGGTTAACCCGCACGCTGTTCGACAAACCGGGCACCAAACCCGATGGTCGGTTAACGTATGGGCAGGTTTATTTAAGGATCGCATACTGGGACCAGTGTTTCTGCCACAGCGACTGAACAGACAGCGATACCATGTCGTGAGGTTCGTCCGTGAGCGCCTCAATGAGCTATTTGATGATCGCTGGATCGGCAGACTAGGACCACACGCTTGGCCACCTCGCTCACCAGATCTGACCCCGTTAGACTTCTTTTTGGTATGTGAAAGAAAGGGTTTTTAATCGTGAGTGTGATAGTACTGACAAAATGCGCCAAAGGATCGTGGATGCTTTCAAGAAACTATGTACGGACTGTGTCGAAGACCACACGATGATGCCCCGCCTGCACCCAAATCTACCTTGAAATGAATGGAGCACAATTTGAGCTGCATCTCATAAGAACACGGAGGATTTAGAGCGGTAAGCTGTTTCATAACTATTTTTTTTAAATAACTTAGTACTGAACTAATCTGAATAGGTACATAACTGAATACATGCGAATAATAAACATATATATATACACGATGAATAAAAACGCATGACTCCAACCTTGGTTACATTTCATTTAAGTATTTTTTCATTAGCGTATGTAGTGGTATGGCCCGCTAGTTGCGGGCCGCGCGAGTTTGCGTTCGCGAGTACATTGACCTTTAGTCAGGTGATACAATTCAGTCATTCCACTGCTGGTTTTATGTTTCAGTATTTTCATGATATTTTTTATGAAATTATCGTTTCATTTAGCTGTACTAACATGATGGCGCGTGAATAAAGCTAATAAAACGTTGTTAAAAGATGATTTTTTTTTCATCAGGATCGAATTTATTTGTGACCCATGATCAAAGGTATACTTGGTGCTGTCGCCTGTCTTAGTTTTCGGGAGCGTTCCAAAAATACCCTGTATACTCAATATCACTTATAGATAGATAGATAGATAAAGCATTTATTTGTTTCTCCAATCACACACGTAAATTCAGTACCTAAACTAAGTACAAAGTAACATATTACGAAAAAAATAATTTACAAAAACTTAAAATCTAAATGTACATGTGTGTTGCAGTTTGACAAATGGGTCCTAGCTCAGCGATTAATATTGCTCAGAGAGCAAACACTGATTTTCAGCTATTACCCTCGAGATGACGAGAAGAAAATGAGCACAATAGTTAATCAGTGTAAATATGTATATTTGAAAGATAATGTAAACATGTCTTTATCAAGACAAGTGACACATCAAGACTGTTTTCTTAGTACCGACGTACCTACCTAAAGTTTACATTTTAGTGTCCACGACACGGCGATGGCTTGTGATATTTTGTTGTAGGTTGTAGGTATCTAGGTAATAACAGTAGGTACCTATGATAATCCCACATAATATACCTAGTTAGTGCGCCGCAAAAATGGTCGAATAAATAATTAAACTGTTTTGTAAATCTTTTTTGATAATTTATTTCCTTTATAACATTTCTATTGATAGCCGTGGTAGCTCAGATGGTTAGCGCAAGCTGTAAGTATCACAGTACGCGAGCAACGCGGGTTCAATACCTGCCGGCACCAATGCAATTGTTGCAATTTTAAGTGCTGATTTACCATGTGCTCGGCGGTGAAGGAAAACATCCCGAGGAAACCTGCATGTCTGAAAATATGATTATAATCGAATATAAATCAAATTGACATAGGTACAGATAAAATTAGCGGAACATAAATAAAATTTTGGGATGATTTTTTTTAATTTTATTTATATTCCGCTAATTTTGTCTCTGCTTATCTCAATTCGATTTACATTCGATCTCTAAATTGTACCTAGTTTGCTGGAGTAACGAGGATCTATCAGTTCCGGTAAAACACATTTCTGATAAAAGTTATCTAATTTTATAATTTTGTCTGTCATTCAATACGCATCATCCCTTCCAATTATATCAATTTCCATGCAATTTGTCTTCCAAATAAAATAGCGAAAATTTTCATTTTGAATAAAACTCGAATAAGTGCGTGCATGTGTGCGTGAGCGTCGTTCTCCCGCACCGCACCGGGGGAAACATTATTCAGTGAGATGCACTATATTTCATAATAAAACGTGGGCGTAAATTAAGGCATTTGGAAATCGAGTTTTATAAAAAAACCACTGCGTAAATAAATTACAAATATTATTGAGCTTTGTCGGTACCAACTTTGTTTTGGGTTAAAATTGGCAATAAAAACGAATCTTTGGTAGCTCGTAACTTTTTAACCACTTTTTATTTTACTATTCCGTTTCCACACAGACAAAACTAACAATGAGACAAAACGATATCATCATGTTTAACTTTAGATGTACAGTGTCAAACAGCGGAGTAATACCCCCCCCCCCACCAGTATTATTATTATTAGTATATTCCCTAGTATTTTATTTCCATCTTTTTATATAAATCCCTTGTAATATTTTGATGAAAATTTAAACTATACAAAACAATATTAAACTGACGTGCTTCGTCAAAATAAAAACTAAATTAATACAATTCAGACCACGACAAAAACATGAACTAGATATAAATTATACATATAATCAAACAAAATTAGAATGTGTTCAAAATTTTTCTTTGCTGGGTATAAATATAGATTCGAATGTTAATTTTAAATCTCATATTCAAAAAAATAAGTTAAAATTATCACAATTTATATATGCTTTAAGAGAATTAAAAAAATCTACAAATTTAATAACGGCAGTGACAGCCTATCACGCCTACGCTCAAGCGTGGCTAAACTACGGCGTCATACTGAGGGGCAACAGTGTAGAATCACACGAACTTTTTATTTTACAAAAAAAATGTATACGCGTACTTGCAAATATCAAACAAAGGGAAAGCTGCAAACCTTACTTTCAAAGTCTCAAAATTTTAACATTGCCGTGCCTATATATATTAGAAATATGTAAATTTGTAAAAAGACACCCAAGTTTTTACATCAAAATCATAGACGCGCCCCGACACAACGTACCTCGCTATAAGAATAACCTTTTGCAACGAAAATCTAAATTAAAATTACACAGTACAGGTCCTTACCCGATGTCAATAAAAATTTACAATAAGTTGCCGGAATACATAAAAGCCGAAACAAATATTAATAAATTCATTAGATTTTTAAAAGCTATACTCATTAAAAAAAGTTATTATTCAATTAATGAATACATGAAGGAAAAGAATTTTTAAGTGTCTGCCCCTCTCCTGTTCATTGCTATGCCTTTCGAGGTGCATGTGATTGTTAGAACTTGCATGATTTGTTTAGTCTCTAAGTCACATGTAACGCAATTTGTGAATAAATAAATAAATTAAGAGGCCGGGCCTTAAGAAACACGAAAGTGGGCAGTTAAGGTTTTAAAAATTTTAAAGACTTGACTTCATTGAATGTCACTACTAAAAAATCTCAATTATACTGGAATTATTTTGTCAGTGCAGTTTAGGTTATAAATCATCGAAGTATTTCGCTCTCACTCTCCCACTCACGGGCCTTAGGGGCGAGCATAGTGGTGCGCATTATTGTTGTCGATAACGTTATCGTTAGTGTATTTAGTTTTGTCATTATGTGGGTTAGTGATAAAAATTAAAAAAAAAACCGGCCAAGTGCGAGTCGGACTCGCGCACCGAGGGTTCCGAACAAATCCGTAGGTATATAAGTTTAAAATTATTGAAAATATTTTTATTATGTGTTGTAACTAAAAATTTATGCTTTTCGCAATTTATCCCTTATTTGTGCTATAATACGTTGCTTCGTACCAAATTTTAAGATTGTGAGTTCACGGGAAGTACCCTGTAGATTTTGATTCCCTTGCGAATGTCGAAAATTTGTGGCATAAACGGCTGTATCTTTTGATGGCGTTGGCTTAGAAGTTGATTTTTTCGCAGCTGCAAGGGACTTGAGTATTTGATATGAATTTCAGCTTGATACCTCCGCGCGTTCCTGCGAAATAGGGTCTTGACAGACAGACAGACAGACAGACAGACAGACGGACAACAAAGTGATCCTATAAGGGTTCCGTTTTTTTCCTTTTGAGGTACGGAACCCTAAAGAAATAGATAAAACAACGTATTTATTAAAATCAGAATAATAATGATTTAAATATATTATTATTTAGGTATATATGTATTAAAAAAAAACTATTAGTACAAATGTTTGGAATGTTACAAGTTATATTAAAATAAATGTAAATATAAAGATAATAAGTTATATCTAAAATTAAATCTAAAACTATTTACATTAAAATTCTACACCCGAATCATCAAAGTCATCGTCATCCACATGAAATACGGTGTCTTCTGCCAGATGAGATTGCTTCAAGCCTTCCTCTTGGAGTTTTTCTGCATGCTTCACATAATCTTCCCAGTTATTTTGCGAAACGTTTGAAATTGCTTCACGCAGTAACACTTCTACGTCTGCAATTTTAAAAGTGCTGTTTTTGTTTCAATTGGGTTATATTGGCAATGGTAAGGTGGTAAGCGAATCACTTCGTGCCCTCACTCCAAAGCTAACTGATCCAATTTGTATATTTTTTCTGGTCTGTTCTGTTGCACCTGTAAATATAATGTTGTTTGTATGTTCAACTAAATACTTAAAAGAAAATAAATGTATTGCAAACTTTAAATAATAAAATCTGAAATACCTTTTTTTATAGTTCCGGCTTGAGCTCACTGTCACAAAACTTAAAACAAAACTTTTTAATAGAATAGAATAGAATAATTTTTATTCAATATAGATCACATGTGTAATTCTTATTGAAAGTCATTTTTTACTTTACCATTGGTTCGAAAAAAAAACCTCTGTCCTGGGAAGAACCAGCAAGAAACCCAGCGGGACTTTTTTTAAAGCAAATTTTACAATAATGGTTGTACAAATTATATAAGTACAAAATTTATTTTAGAAACAGCTTGGAAGCGATCACCTCATTTCCAGGGGTTATTATCAACCATGTATTCATTTATACTATAATAACCCTTTTTATACAGTTTCAACTTAACAAAACATTTAAACTTGCTAATAGAGAGAGCCTGTACACTTTTGTTGTGATAGCGTATACATTGCCCCAAGAATGAATTACTGACTTAGTGGAGTCGAGAAATTGGTATCACTAGCTTGTGTTTGTTCCTAGTGTTTACAGAATGTATATCACTTTTTTTACTAAAACTACCGTAGTTTTGTGAACATACATTAAATTTTCGTAAATATACTGAGAGGCCAAAGTTAATATATTTATTTCTTTTAATTTATCTCTAAGAGACTCTCGGTTTTAGGTTGTAAATAACTCTAAGCCCTCTTCTGTAAAACAAAAATGGTTTCTGAATCAACCGCATTTCCCCATAGCAAAATCCCATAAGATATTATGCTATGGAATGACTGAAATAAACTAATCTAGCTGTCTCGACACTAGTGAGACCTCTAATCTTTTTTACAGCATAGGCTGCAGAATTTAGTCTGCTTGCTAGTTTGGATATATGGGGGACTCACTGAAGCTTTTCGTCGAGAGTGATGCCAAGAAAAACAGTGGATTCAACAGCACTAAGTTCTTCCCCATTTAAAAACACATTGGTACTCAGATTTATAACATTCGTTGTTGTAAATTTAATACAATAAAAAAATTTAGTTTAAATGTAGATTATTAACGTTAAACCATTGCACTAATTTTGATATAGCATTATTCACTTCGTCACATTTAAATGATTGACGTTTAAGTTTAAAAATCAAGGAAGTATCATCAGCAAATAATACTATATCATGATTATCCTCTACAAGAGAAGGTAAGTCATTAATATACACTAGAAATAGAAATGGGCCGAGAATCGAGCCCTGAGGGACACCCATTAGTACAGGAGAGGCCTTGGAAAGGTCACAAAATATACCCAAAGCATCCTCTGAATTCTCCCATGCAAAAAAATATGTTTAATAAGCTAACTCCAGCGTCAGATGTCGAGCGACCCCTTGTAAAACCGAATTGATTTCTATGTAGCAATTTATTAATATTAAAGAAACTTAACATCTGATCTAAAATTATTTTTTCAAAAATTTTACTAAATGTTGGTAGTACAGAAATTGGTCTAAGATTGGCGGGATCTAATGTTCTACCAGATTTAAATAAAGGTATGACTTTACTATGTTTCATTAAATCAGGAAACACACCAGATTCGACGCTTGTATTAAATATAGTGGCTAGATAAGGTGCTATTATATCTATTATAGATAAAATAACTTTATTTGAAAAGTATTTGAATAAGCCTTTACTTTTAACTTTACTTAAAGCTCGTATAACTTTCGCCTACTCTTATAAATTCCTACTGTCGCCCATTCATTAAATGATTTGCGACTGTTAAAAGAGAAAGTTTTAGAAGTAAATATCCTACTAAATGTTCACAAGTTATAATTTTAAATAACGTACCATACAAATAATTAGCACTGTTTTTATATGAAAGTGATGGAAGTCATATTATTATATTACTTCTAAACCTCTCCATGCGATGTTCATTTATTGGAACAAACACAACTTTTTTTGTTTTTCTGTGTCTTGTGTATTTAAGGCAATGATACCCACTGCCCACAGTGATCTGAACTTAAATTTTGAATAATTGATTTATGCAAGGGCTTTACATCTGTAAAAATATTATCTATACAGGTCGCACTAGGCCCAGCAATACGTGTTGGTTCTAAGAATAAATTAACTAGATTATACGATTTAAACAATAAGCTAAACTTAATACTAATGGAAGAAGTTTCAAGGAGATTGATGTTAAAGTCTCCACATATTACAACAGACTTGTTCTGTTTACTAAGTTTGAGCAAAACTTCTTCCACAATCCTTTCAAAATAGTCATAAGTAGCACATGGGGGTCTGTAAACACTTACAACAATGAGGTGCTCGAGCTCGATACAAGCCATTTCTACAGTTCGCTCAACAGAGGGGTTCAATATATCCTTACGTTCTTTATATAATAGTGATTTATCTGCTAGTATTAAGGAGCCACCACGTAAACTTTTTTTTCTCTATTGTAGGAACTGACCACCTGGTGATTTCTGAAATTAAACATGAAATTATAATCTTTTAGCCAATCTTCAGTAATACAAAGGATATGTATGTTGTTACTGTTTAAAAACAATACAACTTCTAATTCTTTGCCCATCATGCTTTGTATATTTTGATGCAACAGGTGTAAACAATTTTTATTTACACCTGTTGCATCAAAATATACAAAGCTTTTTTGTGGGCTGCATTCTTATTCTATTAATAAATAAGTAACATACAATAAGTACGTATACCTAAGGTTGGTTTTGGAATTTGGAATTGATAGTAAGATTTTGATTGTTTATTTAATAGTAAGATAAGAGTATTAAGGTTACATCAAAGAAATATTAGTAGGTAATCATTTGATTTAAGTTTGATTTAGTTAGTGTATTAATTAAGTTTAGGATAATTAGTAGGTAAGGTTGTCATTTCGACATATTAGATTTATTTTGTAGGTAGGTACTGTATTATTAATTAAAAAACTCGCTATGACTCGCAAACGCAAGTCTAATTTTTCACAGAGCTCGAGCTATGAAGGTAGCTAGACAACAGGAGTCATCAGTGCAAGCCGAAGAGCGTAGAATTTCGCAGTCCCAGCGACAGAGAGATGCTCGAGAGGGTGAAATACCAGCGCAGACTGATGCTCGCCGTCAGCATAACGCAGAACGCATTGCCTCTCAGCCGACACTAGCGCAGTCTGATGCCCGACGTTCGGATAATGCAGAACGCATGGCCTCACAGCGTAACTTTGAGACTGCAGAAGCGGCGGCAACTCGACGTCTAGTAAATACAGAGAGTATGGTCTCTCAGCGGGCCTCTCAGCGTGCCTCTAAAACTGCTAAAGAGTCGGCAACACGACGTCTTTTATATGCACAGCGTATGGCTTCTCAGCGTGCCTCTGAGACTGCTGAAGAGGCGGACTCGCGACGATACGCTGTTGCTCAACAACAAGCAGAACGTCGAGAAATATTAGTCAGAAATAACTGAAGAGTTTTCGAAAAATGTACTTTCGAATACGATCTCGGATTAGATTACAGTAATCACAGGCTCATTAAAATTGAGCGAATGAACCAAGCATGGAGATTTTGTGCAGCCCTGAAACGGAAAGAGGAAACAGCTGTAATGTGTTGCTCAGGAGGTATGGCAGTCATTTTCACAATAGAGGAGCCAGTCCATCCTTTAAAGATATTATTTTCTGGTGAAACTGATGAGACACGGCGCTTCCTTAATCAAATAAAAAATACAATTCATGTTTTCACAAGACTTCTTTTGGGGCAGATAAAATTCTGGCGATGTCTGGATTTTCACCAAATTTCACAGTACAAGTGTAAGTGCATCACAAAATAGGCTCGCTTTTACCACAGTCCGATCGTCAAACTCAATTTTGTAACTTTACTTCATAGGAGATGATGAGGCAGAGGCTGAAAGACGGTGTGAAATTATTCTGGGAGTCGACCGAGCAAATGTTTTTTAAAATCCAATAGGTCTTAAATGATCACAACGTGTTGATGCCCGAATTTAAAACAGCTCTTGAGAATATGCCAGACGATATCTGCAAGGTGATTATCCACGCGGACCGCGTGCCGAGTGGACAGCACGCGCGCCGCTTCAATACACCAGTTGTGACCGAGGTGGTGGCTGTAGTAACGGGCGCCGACCCTACCGCGCCAAGGGACATCGTCCTACGTAAGTGCGATGACTCCCTCACCAGGATTGCCGATACGCACCGCTTCTACGATGCTTTTCAATATCCACTTATATTCTGGAAAGGGCAAGAAGGATATCATTTCAATATCTCCCAAATGAATCCAGAAACTGGGCTTACTATTCTTTTCACCTGATGTTCCGAGACCACGATTTCAACCTATTACTGAGGTGTAGGGTGCTTCTGTCTCAATTTTTAGTAGACGTAGATGGAAAGTGAGCGTCTTAGATTTATATCATTGAACCAAAGTAAGTTGCATGCAGAAAATTATGTCCATTTGCAAGATGCCATTGCAAATGATGGTAATGTGAATCCGAACGACCTAGGACAGATGGTGATTCTTCCATCATCGTTTAAAAATAGTCCACGATACCTCAATGAATATACCCAGGATGCGTTCACTTACGTCAGAAAATATGGGCGGCCGGACTTATTCATCACTTTCACGTGCAACCCAACCTGGACAGAGATTAAAGAAGAAATGATGATAGGGCAAAAGCCAATGGACCGCCACGATATCGTAGCACGGGTTTTTAGAATTAAAGTTCAAAAACTGGTGGCCCTCCTCACATAAAGGGCATGCTTTTGGCGAGTTAAAGTGCTTCATGTACTCAATTGAGTGGCAAAAGCGTGGCTTGCCACACGTGCACTTGCTGCTGTGGCTAAAAGAAAAATTGCAGCCGGACCAAATTGATGATGTGATATCAGCAGAGTTGCCCGACCTTGAAGTGGATAAACAAATCTACGATACAATCACTAAGAGTATGCTTAACGGTCCTTGCGGAAGCCTGAACCCTTCGTCCCCATGCATGAAAGACGGAAAGTGTACCAAAAAGTATCCTCGGGGGCTGCTAAAATAGACACAAACAAATGACAATCCACTGTACAGACGAAGAGCGCCCGAAGATGGTGGACGTGTGGTTACAATTAAAATTAAAGATACTGCCCAAGATGTCGTAGTTGACAACATATGAGTGGTCCCATACTCACCGCTACTTGCCAAAACTTTTGATGCCCATAATAATGTCGAGTTTTGTAACTCGGTTCTGGCCATTAAGTACATTTGTAAATACATCAACAAGGGCAATGATGTGTGATGAATGAGGTGAAGTAGTCGTCTTGCTTGCAGGCAATTTCCGGCAAACGTTACCGGGTATTGACCGAGGTACTGCGGCAAATGGGATCAACGCGTGCCTCAAGGCTTCGCCGTTGTGGGCAAAAGTAGAGAGAATGCATCTCACAACAAATATGAGAGTACAGCTCTACAATGATCATGAGTCTGGTGTTTTTGCTTAAAACCTCATCGATATTGGCGAAGGCCACATGACAACGGATGATAAAATTTGAGACCCGCTTTTGCAATATTGTAAGCTCCGAGGATAACCTAATCACTAAGGTTTTCCCAAACTTACAACAAAACATCGTCAATGAAGAATGGTTATATGAAAGAGCAATTATGGCGCCTAAGAATGAATCGGTGGGAAAAATAAAAATCCTTGATTTAGTAAATGGTGGGTCACGACATATACTTCCATCGATACAGTTATGGCAAGTGACGACTCAACTACATATCCAGTAGAGTTTTTAAATTCATTGGAGCTGTCAGGGGTGCCGTCCCATAAGTTAGAGCTAAAAGTTGGAGTGCCTGCTATACTGATGAGAAACCTGGATTATGTAATGGCACCAGGTTACGAATAACTGAATTAAGAAGGCACTTTCTCACACGGGCAGCTCTACGTCGGTTGCTCACGTGTATCGAGGGCCAAAAATCTCTACATTTATGCAGAGTACAACAAGTATAGAAATGTCGTCTATAGAGACGTATTGCAGTAGGATTCTGGTGCTCTTACTGACAAAATTATTTTCCTGACTTTACCTATTTTTAGCACGCTTTTTTCATGTTCCAGTCGAAAAATCCAAATCATTAAGTCGCGGGTGAAACCGCGGGGCGGAAAGCTAGTAAATAAATATTTTTGACCTCTTATATCCTACAGACTTGGAAAACTTTATCCGTGACATTCTTACTGTACGATTGAATACGCAAAACAAAATTTTATGACAGATAACATGAAAAATCGCCGGCTAAAGGATAATTATTGAAAATTAAAAGCAAAAGAATTTATAACTCTATTTTGAATCTATTATAAAAATGAATTATAAAGTGTATTCGCTTCCTTATTTCTTACTTCTTGCTTCTTGTACTAAAAACTTTAAATATTTTAATAAATTTGTGCGTGTTGGTTAAGATGGCGGAATAAAACAACATAAAGTAATTTAAGAAATAGTAATGTACTCCAGACCGCATTTCAATCATGGCGACCAGTGTTAACGAGGACTAGCCTCACTATGTGCAGGAAAGGATTATAGCAAGTAAAGTGCAATCCATATACCCTTATTCTAATTTTCAACTTATTCTAATTGACGACAATCTCACACGACCGAAAATAGATCACGCGATCTCGCGTGGACCATCGGCTTTATGTGTTGTCCAAGGTGCGGAAGTGAACTACAACCAACTTCCTAACTACGAGTTGTTACTGAGAATTTTTTGACAGATAAACCCCATTACAGATTTCGGTCCGACCCGGGATTCGATCCTGTGACCTCATAATCAGCAGTCACGCTTAAGATCACTATAGACCAAGATAGATAAAGTAGGCAATGATATTCTAAGAAACCAGAATTTCCAAGTCAACATACAAAGCTCGCACAGGCGAATGACCGCTTTTTTAATTCACAAGTGAACACATGTCCCGTACTAAAAAGCTGAATATGTAGACAATAGTAATTGACTTATGACTATATCTGGTTGCATCGACCATAAAAATATTAACAACAAAAGAAAAAATAATTTAACATGTAACAACGACCATCGAGATGTTTGGCGTGACCAACCTGATCAGCAAGGACATACAGTTTTCAATTGTCTAGACCGCGACACACACCAGCATGGCGTTACACAGGCAGACCTTACGTGGACTCACGCGATTGCTGAAAATTGTAAGCGTAGACTTAAGTCTTCAATATTTACTTTACTGTAGGAGATAGAGGATTTGAATAAGCCGTAATAGCTCAAGGACTGGGCGTTTGTTTCAGCCTTAAACGGTTTGTAGCAGCAACGCGAGTTGGATCTTCACCGAGAAAATTGACATTTTTGCGAAACTATATACCTTTGTTGTTTTCTTATCCATGTTTTACTAAAATGCGTATTATACATATTCCGCCTTATTCCAAAACACGGACTAAATATAGTAATGGAATTAGTAATAGATTTAAACCATAAACTAAGCAAAACGTTACTACAAAACGAAGATTATCTCTGGTTCACGGATTCAAAGTTAAACTTCCAAGACCCCTAGTTTAGCTATGGTACTAACCTTTTTATATAGTTTATGGTAGTATACTAACCTCAATTTCGGTAGGTACTCCTTAATTTGAGGCTAACCTCAAATTGAGAATTACCTACCGAAATTGAGGATTTTAATAACACCAAATGAAAACAACGCTAACGTTGTTTTCATTTGGTGTTATTAAAATCGTTAGAAATGGATATTAGCATGATTGACTTGATGGATTTAGAAGATTTAGACATGCTAGAGACCACTCGGCGACCTGATAGACATCGACATCGTGTGAATCCGTTCGAATTGAGTGACGAAGATTTTAGGTATAAGTATAGGTTCTCAAAACGTTTCGGAAAAAAATAGTCGGTGTTTTACGTGAGGATTTAGTGCATGACCCTCGAGGATGCCCATTGAGTCCTGAAGTTCAAGTGGTTTGTGCATTACGCAACTGTGCTCGCCATGAAGTAAGTGCTATTTATAATCTTGGTGGGGTCAATGTACCTAACATTACGCTAGATAAAAAACCAAAAGATACATATTATTGTTTTATTCGTAGATTCATGACGATACAGCTGATTTACATGGTGTGTCTCAACCAGTAGTCAGTAGGACATGTAAAAAACAGCAGGAAACCATTAGCGAATTTCGCAGTTTTGCTAATTTTCCTACAGTAATTGGCGCAATTGACTATACTCACATAAGAGTAAAGAAAGTAAATACTTATGGGGGTCAGTTATATA